>JBCNJP010000009.1:11541342-11605365 GCA_039602395.1 Deinandra increscens subsp. villosa | reverse complement strand
GATCGTGCGTTTGAACAATTATCTCATATATACCATGTCGAGGTTTAGCCTCGAAATAAAAGATATCGTTAAAGTAGGTAAAAATGAAATTTCCATTAAACCTGTACTTAAAACCTTGTTCAAACAGGGAAGAGACAGAAATAATGTTTTTGGACAATCCAGGAGCATATAAACAGTTATCTAGAGTAACTACAAGACCGGTAGGACATGTAAGAGAATATATGCCGGTAGCCAAGACCGGGACTCTTTTGCCATCACCAACGATGAGCTCCATACCGCCTTGTTCCATCTTCTTCCACTTCTCAGGTTCCTGCAAAACATTTACAATGTGAAAACCACATCCGGTATCAGATACCCATGCATTGGAGGAAACAGTGAAAAGTTTAATAACATTTATTGACATACCTGATGAGCAACCCTTACCGGGGTTTCTAGTCATCTTGATCTTAGCAAGGTAGACGGGGCAGTTACGTTTCCAGTGGCCCATCTGATTACATTCAAAGCATTGATGCTCCTGAGGAGGAGGCGCCAATGATTTCTTGCCCTTGGTCTCTTTGACCTTGTTCTTGGTCTTGGTGATACCTGTATCAGCAACTCTGAGCACAGCTGGTGTGGTCCTGATCTTGACATTTGGAAACAATGTCAGAACCTCATCTAAAGTCTGAGCCGAGCAATTTACCACATGCAAGCGATAATGCTAAGGTAAAGATCCAAGGACTACATCAAGAGCCATCCCCTCAGGAATGGAGTAGCCGAGGTCGATCAGTCTGTCGCGATACCCCTTCATCATCATGACATGATCATATGCAGAGGAATTGGGCGACATGTGGCAGTTCACAAAATGTTGAAGTGCCCTACATCGCTCACCTCTCTGGCTTAACTCAAACAAATCTTTGAGTTTTCTCATGATCTCATACGCTCCCATGTCGATAAAGTTATACCGAAAATCCGGTGTCATGGTAGATAACATAAGCATAGTGACTTCCCGAGAGTCATCACTGTGCTTCTGGATTTCCATCCGTGAGCGGTCGTTTAACAAGTAAGACGACGTGCTCGGGATGGGTCCGTCAAGAACATACAACTTTCCAAAAAGCTTGAAGATGTTCCTCAGGAGGGTTTGCCATGACAAGAAGTTCGTCTCAGTGAATGGGTCGAGAGATACCATAGAACTTAGAGGAACTGTGTTTTCATTAGCCTTCTGAAATAATACAAAGTAATATTTAATTAGTATTTTCGGTGTAAACCATTTTCTTATATAAATTAGTAAGATTTATTAAATAAGAAAATTGAGAATTCGATTAGACGATTTTACTTAAGACCGCCAAATGAGCCTCAGGAGCAAACTCATGTAACCAAACTGAAAACGGTTGTCAATCGCGTAGTCTCAGTCGTGACTCTCGTTTATGAGGCCGCACAATATAATAAATTATATTTTGCGATACGTTTAGCCTCATCCATGCCCACTTTGTCTATATACATTTATAGTGCGGTGTTGAAATACTCCAACACTACAAACATACATAAAGAAAGCGATAGTAATCCCAAATGGTCAATGTGGCTGGCACGGTGTTGAAATACTCCAATGCCCCCACCCTGGAAGGTACACTCGGCACCAAGTGCCGTGTTGAAATACTCAAACACTGATGCTCCGGTCAATACGTTCCAAATTAGACTTGATTTTGGACGCCATGAACTATCAACTTTTATTTACCAGATAGGGATATTAAAACCAATTTATAATATTTAAGTGATCGTTAGACACAAACGATAAACCCTATCTTCACTCGGGACAATTATTTTAAATCACCTATTTAAAATATCTAAGTGTCGCGAATGGTCAATTGTGTGTTAACGGCATAATGGCATGGTCTTGCTAGAGCCATTTAGAAAGACCAATGGGACATGACAATATAAAGGTGAACAACCACAAGGAAGGCAACTCGGTGCGTTCGTGGATCCGGTTCAACTCCCACTAGCCTTCAGACTCCTTTGGCGAGTGTCCGATCTTCGGTCTTGGTTTTTACAAAATTAAAATTTACTAACAACTTAGTAAACCTAGCTCTATTATAATTTTGAAACCCGAAAACAGCGGGTCCACCAAAACCAAATAAAGATACAATTGGGCCAACAATTGGGCCTATCAGAGATAAAATAAAACGCGCCAAACATATAATTAAATTAAAGGATCGACCGTAACACACAATTAATTAATTAGAATTAAACAAGTAATTATGTTCGCAATTTGGAAACGAATCGAAATTGCGAACCACCGGTTATGAAAAGACCGGTTCAGATTTACGCGCGGTGATCGTGGCTCTGATACCACTGTTGGGTTTTACAGTGGGTATCCGGGTTGCCCGTTTTTATTTTTACCGAATAAATTAATGGGTCAATTAGTCAGAATAATTGCGCAGCGGAAAAACAAGTTTTACAACGCGAATATAGTAATAACCGTAGACAGGATCTGATCACCGTGTACGCGTAAATACAGAAAAAATAAAATCGAATAATCTAAACAATTTAGATTTTAGATATACCTTGGCGGAGTCCGAACAACCGTTCGAGACACCGGGGTTCGACGAACTGGCGCTAGGGTTAACGACAACGCCCGACTCGAACCGACGAGTGAAGTCTTCAACCGACTTTGAAGACGGGCCCTCAGGCACCACGGGCAGGCTCATCTCATGAACCGGCGGTGGTGGCGGTAACGAAACCATGCTATGCATCATAGCATTCCAGTCAAATGGTTCCGTCGTGCATGACGACGAAACTGATGCAATATCGATTTCGTTCGACACGCGTGGAAGCGACGAACGTAGTGGCGTGACGGCGATGGCATACAATGGCGCCGACCACTTAGGGTTTTCACCCGATTCGACGACGGCGGCACGAGACGGTTAAAAAAATGGTCTCGGTGGCGCGGGTAGGGCGAGAACCACCTCGTGGCGGTCCTCGCCGAATGTGTCGGCGGCTACGACGGCACGGGCCACAACAGTGGCTGCGGTGGCGGCGACCCTCTCGTTAGCGGCGGCGGCTCGGGCGGCGGCGACGGTGGTCTTGAGCTTCAAGGTGGCAACAACTAAATGCGGATCGTGTTTCACCATTATAGCAATCGACAAGCGATGGAGAATGGTGGTGGTGGTTTGCGCCGATCGAGAGTGAGTGGGGAGGGGGAGTTCGCGACGTCTAGGAGAAAGGGAGGAGGAGTCACGATTAGGGTTTTTCTTAATCTCTCCTCCCTCCCTTTTATAGTTTTCCAATGGCTTCCTTTGCAAGCAAGGCCCACCTCGCGACTAAAGCCTCAAACCAAATGATCTTTCCAGCCCGTTAACCGTTAACGACTAGATAATCATTTGCCGACAATTCTCGTAAACATTTTACGAAAATAATTGTTCGTTACATTTAAATAATTAACTATTATTTATTAAATATAAATCGTTTTAAATTAATTAACATTTAATTAATTGTTAGTTCGTTGACTCCGGTGTTACCCTTCCGTGTCGAAACCGGGTCGGTTATGTTTAAGTGTCGGGTCAGGATACCTAATATCCAACATTGGTGTGATCAGTTTAGACTTTCATTCTTGATTTGATTGAATTATGTTTCTAGTTCTTCAAGTTTTTTAAAGCAAAAAGTCGCAACCTTTGTTCTTCTTGTTCATGCTCGTAACCTGATCAAAACCTATTCAATATGGATCTATATGTGTTAGGTTTTCTGTCACAAGTTCAATGTAAGTTATGACTTAAATTTTCATTAAGAATTTGACCAAGTTATGGTGGATTAAAGTTGCTTGTTAAAAAGGAAAACGAATTTGGAGGCTGGGAACGAGCGGATCGAGGGTTTTTGAAGGTTTGTGACATATTTACCTAATTAACCCTCCATGCCTTTAAAATCTAAACCCTAGTTACTAATATACAATGAATAAATTACAACCATAGATCTTCGTTTAATTGAAGATCTAATGGTTGAGATGACTTCTTAGTCTTCTTACTCAAACCTAACTTCTTATTTGAACCTCTCTCGTAAACCCTATACCTCTATGTTATATGACATGCATCTTGCTAATTGGTCCAACATCACGTTATCACCTTTGTTAAACAACTTGTATTCGTCTCTTTTATAAAAACATAAAATTGTTGTAAACGATCTTATAGCATTCACAACAGGTTCTCTATATTTGTGTGAGTTGAATCTTAAAATTTGAGTTTTGGTTGTAAGTGGATGAGAGAGAAAATGTTACTGTCCATCCCTATATTTGATAAAAAGCTGTTCATACCCTATATTTTTTAAAAGAGTTGTGAGTGAAAGAGAGAGAAAGATAATGATGAAGGTATAAAAAATATTATTCAATTAAAAATGAGAAAAAGTAGTGTTTTTTAGTTATATTATACGGATGAGGATAGGGAACCTGCGGTGAATGCTCTTAGGATTAGTCTTGAATCTCTACGGTAATTATGAATGATACAGATTCACCACACTCGAAGAACCGTAGGGCCATCACTAACACTTCCAAATATAGTCACACCCTTGGAAGTGATATCGTCTCCAAAAGTTCATCGTTCAAATTGACCAAAATATGAACTAGCAATTGGAAATTGGATAATGTGCTTCAATGAAACAAACTGGAATTAAGTTTTGACATGCGGCGTAGGGCTAGCAAAATCGTGTCTTATCGTGTTAAATATGTTAGATATGACGCGATTAAGACAATTATCAAACATGAAAACGACTCGTTTAACACTTGATTTTGGTGGTTTGAGCGTGGTAGTTATATGTTTCAAAAAAGTTAAATGGTACCCAAATTGTAAGCCCTCGGTGCGGGTGGCAGATAGAGAAATATGACAATAATGGGTAAAATAACACCACTATTGTGCAACTTTTGAATATATAGACACAATAAAAAAACAATTATCATACACCACACTTTAGGGCAAGTGCACCCATCGTTGGCATAGTACAATGATGGTAAGATACCGAGGTTGTCCGGACACATAGGCTCTTGATACTGGACCTTCCTCAACATCTAGCCTAATCTAAAAGTTGAATTTTTTTAGAAATAATAGAAATAAAATAAAGATAAATAATTTGGTTAATTCAATCAAAGATAATATCACTTGGGATGAGTCGTCAATTGTGTAGCTAGTAACCATCTTATTTATAAACTTTTCAAAAGATTGTTATACGAAAGTAGAAATGGCCCCCTCTCAGCGTAGCCCAACCATACATTCCTCCCGTTGTTCACCAGTAGAGATGACTCCCAGGAGGACCGTCTGCTTAAAAAAAAATATATGGTGTGTATCTAATGCCATTTATTCGTAGGACCTCATGGTCGAAGTATCGTTACGCTCGAATACGTTGTCATGAACCAGCAAGGGAATAACCTACGCACTGGATATAACTGAGTAATTTTTTTTATAGGGAGTAGTGGTTCGTTTCCTCCCCACACATGCAACCGGTCATAACCAAAACAAGTCCACTAATGTCACCACCTGGCCCTTAGGAGGCCGGGATGTCAAGGATCGTATTCGTTTAACAAGCAAAAAATGAATACTTCTGTTAAAGTTTAAAGGTTCAAATTTTTCACACCCTGAACTTTCGGGAACAGAGGCGTTTGACGTCATGGAATCATAGTCGTGGATATATTGAACGACCTCTAAATGATTAAACAAAAGGAGACGTTTTGATTTATACACAATGTCTTACAAGTTTCAGCGGAAAGTAGTGATAGTAAAACAGTGATTGTAAAGTACAAAAGTTGGGTTTGAAAAGTATCATGATTCCAAATTGATATTATGTGATGAAAGTTCCAAATGCGATAGGTGTTGACTATGTCACCAAACAAATTGCATGTACTAATGATGTATGTCCTTCCAAGCAAGCAACAGCTAAGTACCTAAGAATTCATGAGCTTAAAAAGTCAACATAATGTTGGTGAGTTACAGGTTTTATCGACTTGATAATAAGTTGTAAACAGTTTAAGGCATACAAGATTATGGACTCGTGTGAGTCAAGTTTTACACAGTTTGATGAAAGTCTTGTGCAAGTCAAGTTTTACACTGTTTGATGAAAGATTTATGCACGTCAAGGTTTGCACTGTTTAATGAAACACGTCAAGGTTTGCATTGTTTAATGAAAGATTTATTGTCACACCCCCCTTCCGCCGCCCCCTGCCAGGTGCAGGGGAGGGTGTGTGACCGGCTGTCCGTATCAGTTCCCAAGGCACCAACTAAGTAACAATCACACAAGCACATATAACCGACATCCAGTCCTCACAGTGAAACCCTAGACCGACTCTGAATGAGGATGCACTGGGCACCTCTTAGCCGGCCTAATAGAATCGATAGCCACCATATTGACCCATGACTGAACAAACAAGTGATACATACATATATATATATATATATATATATATATATCAAGGAAAACATAGTCATAACAGGTATTCGGAAACAAACATTAGTCATTTATTATACAGAGCCCTAGTCTTAGTGATAACAACCATCTTGATAATCCAAAGTCAGATCAGGTCTTCTCCTACACTTATTTACCTGCAACATACGTCAATCACAGAGTCAACAACATACGTTTTTGGTGAGTCGTAACTACCATCATCATATTAACACTTTTCAAACACATACAGGTTATAAATTTATCATGTCACACCCAAGGTCAATACTCAGATACTCTACGGGCACGTTGCGCATAGCCGTACACCCTCTACGAGTAGTTTTTAAATTCAACATATAAGTACATATTCCCTCTAATAAATTAATACTAGAGGATCTGGGTGAATATGGGTCGTTTAACTATAACGGCCGCTATAATCCCTTATATGTCTAGTGGTCTCAACCTTAATGACCAGAAAGTCTCTAATGACCCACACAGGGCATTCTGACTCACAGTGTTCGACAAGATAATCATAACAGATACAACAGATACATCGAAACATAAGTGTTACCTCAAACAGTTAAATAACATGAAGGAAGTCAGAGGACTCACAGTATTGGAGTCAGAAACATAGTTTAACACAGAATGGAATCCGAGATTCAACGAGAATATCCTATCTCCGGATTCTAGCAAACTATCAGAATTATTGTATATATTCTTGTTATATACCATGCTATCATATCTCTAATGATATCAGGTTTAGAGTATTATGGAGTACAGACTTATAGATTAGCAAGCTAAGTTTTTGGTTAACTTAGAATCAGGAAAATTATTCTGTCATTTTTCCTCATAGGCGTACCACTAAGAATAAACCATATTTGGACGGTACGCGTCAATTGACAGTCTCAATTCCTGATTCGCAGATTTAGGCGTACCGCTCTATTTGAATAAGGCACTGGGCGATACGCTATAATCTGATGTCCCGGTTACATTTTTCAATATTTAGGCGTACCGAGCTCCATGTACAAAACTTGGGCGGTACGCGCAAATCTAGCCCGACTATTTTGTCTTTTTGTGCCATTTTTACATCTTTCCGTTTTGGGGCTCGAATCGACTGCCATATCAGTTATATGCCATATTGGGGTTGATCAGTGGTTCGTCTATAGTTTATAACCTTTGCTAAGCTATAACCGCAATTCCCGAACTTTCCATTTATGGTAAGTTTCATTATTTTTGACCCTCTATTCGTACACGTATATCTAAAAAACGAAATTCTCATGGTTTAATAACCAATTCCTTCCTTAGAAACACTGATCAAATCTGGGTTTTATCGTCCATAAATAATATGTTTCTAACTATAGGAAAAATCAACATGCATTCATTAATGGATTGTACCTTGTGGAGATTTCCTTGTATAATCAAACTTTTTGAATTCTTTGCTTCCCTTGAGCCTTTAATCCAGCTTTCTAGTACAGATATATGGCTGCATGTATGATCCATAATCATATTATGAGTGTATGATCTCATAGGAACCCTAAATAACCTTCTTATGCAAAAATAAGACATCCTTACCTTGATTACTCTTGAATTCAGTTTCCACACACTTTAATCACCCCTAAAGTGAGCCACCACAACTGAGTTGATGATGATTTAGGCAACGTGTGAGAGTTATATCAAGTAAACATAGCCTTGATATCTAAATGGGTGATTAGGAAGCTTACCTTTGAAGATCAATCCCTCCACAAGGTTCCTAGAGCTGGAAAATGATAGTGACAGAGCTCTGGGACAACAGTGAAGAAGCTTTGGTCGGAAGTGAGCAGAACTCACAAGTGCATATTGTTATAAAGGCCAAAATCCTTTTTTTAACGATATGGAATTGAAGCGTACCTCCCCAAAGTGTTTGGTTTGGAGCGTACCGCCCGATTTTTAAGGTGCGGATGGGTGGGGACCCAATGGGTGCCGCACCCGACCCGTTTGACACACGGGTCGCGTACGGCCTAAAGTTTCCTCCTTCTAGGCATATCTCCTTAATTCGTGAACTTGGAACTTTTTAAATGTTTTTCCTTTACAATTTCCAGTTTGGATTACGGTTTATGTACAAAGGTTACACTCTCTCCCCCTTAAAGGAATTCCATCCCGGAATTCATTAGTTACTAACTGAATAGTTGGGGGTATTTTCTTCACATATCTTCTTCGGATCCCCATGTATACTCGGGGCCGCGTCTAGTATCCCATTTGATTTTAACCATTGGAATTTTCTTCTTGCGTAGTTTCTTTATGATCCGTTCCACAATTTCTATAGGCTGCTCCGTAAAATTCAGCTTTTTATCAATTTTGATTTCTTTTAACGGAACCGCGAGAGCTTCATCTCCCATACATTTCCGTAGATTTGATACGTGAAACACGTCATGAACTCCACTAAGTTCCTCTAGCAATTCAAGATGATAAGCTACTGCTCCCACTCTTGATATTATCTTGAAGGGTCCTATATATCGTGGACTTAATTTCGCCTTTTTGCCAAATCGAATTATACCTTTCCAGGGTGATATCTTTAACATTACCATGTCTCCTTCCACAAATTCAAGTGGTCTCCGATGTCGATCCGTGTAACACTTTTGTCGGTCCTGAGCGGTATTAAGTCTCTTACGGGTTTCCTTAACCTTCTCAGTAGTTTCCATAATTAACTCAGGTCTTGTAAGTTGGCCTTCTCCTACTTCAGACCAACACACCGGTGTTCGACATTTCTACCATATAATGTTTCAAACGGTGCCATCTGAATACTGGAATGGTAGCTATTATTATACGAAAATTCAACTAGTGGGAGATGGTCATCCCAACTACCGCCATATTCTATAACACAAGATCTTAGCATACCCTCTAGTGTTTGAATCGTTCTCTGACTCTGCCCATCAGTTTGGGGATGATATGTTGTGCTAAATTTTAGCTTGGTCCCCATTGCTTCTTGAAAACTTTGCCAAAAATGAGAGGTGAATCTACTATCTCTATCAGAGATTATAGATATTGGCACTCCATGTTTCGATATAATTTCGTTTACAAACAGGTTTGCTAGTTTGCTTTCCATTGTAAGTTTCCGCCATAGGTAGGAAGTGAGCAAATTTTGTTAAACGATCCACGACTACCCATATGGCACCATTTTCGCTCCTATTCTTTGGAAGTTTTTTCACGAAATCCATAGTAATGTCTTCCCACTTTCACTCGAAAAGTTCTATTCACTGAAGACAACCGGCGGGCTTCTGATGTTCAGCCTTTACTAGTCGGCAAGTTGGGCACTTGTCAATATAGGCAGCTATTACCTTTTTCATTCCCGACCACCAATAATTAGCTCTCAAATTTTGATACATTTTGTCGCCTCCTGTATGAAGCATGTATTTAGACTTGTGAGCGTCACGAAGAATTACATCACGTAAACCTCCTTCTTTAGGCACCCGTATGCGTCTACCTAGTCTGAGGATGCCATCTGCTTCCTTTGTCAATTTCCTTACAATAGTCATCATCTCATCCCATTCGACATTTGGGTTAGCCATCTGTTTCTTTTGTGCTTCAATGATTTCTCCAATTATATCCACACTTACGTTTAATCTCAGGGCTCGAACTCGGAGTGGTTTAACTCTTTCTCTCCTGCTTAGTGCATCCGCCACTACATTGGCTTTGCATGGGTGATACATGATTTCACAATCATAATCGCTCAGCACCTCCATCCAGTGTCTTTGTCACATATTTAATTCCTTTTGACTGAACAAATGTTGTAAACTTTTTGTTGGGTTACGAAAGTGGTATTCGCGTCCCCGGTAATGTCAAATTTATTAATAGAATAACTATTTATGACAAATAATTATTAAATCATTTACCGAGTAATTAGTAAATTAAATTCAAGATAATTGGATTAACAATTAATTTAATACGCAACGGAAAAACGATTTAATTTATAAACGCGAAAACCAGTCTATTAACGTAAACCATATACAACAGGATTCGACAATCACCAAAACTCGCAAACACCAAAAACGCATTAAAACAATAATACAATACAACAATAAATTAAAATAAATAAATCTAAACTAACGACGAGTTTAGATAAACCAGAGCGGTGATTCAAACACATGTTCGAGACACCGAAAGGCAACGGGTGACGCTAGGGTTTCGCAGGCTACGATTCAATGGGCGAATCGAACGGTCCTCATTGTTACGGATTTACTACGCGGTGACTCGAACATCGAGAAAATCATGTAAGTCGGATCGGGCGCGAACTAGGGTTTGCGGACGACGGGAGAACTCGATGTGTGATAGCGGTTCGCGGAGGTGAGGTCGGCCGGGAAGCGGGCGATGGCGAGGGAGGCAGCGGCCGGCTCGGGCGGCGGCGGCAGTGCGACGTGGAGGGCGGCGGCGGCGGCGGTCTGCGGAGACAGTGACAGCGACGACAGAGAAGGCGGCGGCAGCGGCTTGTGAAACGGCGAACGACGGGCAGGGACGGCGGACACGGGGTGTGACGGCGGCTGCGACTCGATGGTGGTTGAGGGATTTCTTGTTCTCGCGAGCGATTGGATGAACCACCGGAGAAAAACAGTGGCGGCGGCGACCTAGGGCTAGGCCGAAAATCGCAGGGAGAGAGGGAGAGGAGGAGGCCGAAAATTCTAATCTCACGATTAGGGTTTTCATCTCCTTAATCAGTTATATATAACTGATTAAGTTTCTGATTAGTCCCTCGTTTTTATCTAATCCTTAATCGAACCTTTCAATTGCGCGACTAACGTTTTAACTCATTAAAACATTTGTCGCTAGCCGAGACTTAACAAATATTAGTCAAAAGACTGATTCGTTAATTGTCGTTTAAGACGTAAATAATATTTAAAGTCTTTCGTCGCTTAATTAATCATAACGATTAATAATAATTAATTAATCAATATATTTATTAAACAAGTTAATAAATATTTAATTCTTCTACGAATTTGCCGGTTATTCAGATAAGCGGACTTAAAAACTCGTTGCCTCCAGTGTATCTCTTACAGGTCTTGACCAGGTCAGGTACTTGATTTAGTCAGGTCTGGACGCCTATATCCAACAGTCTCCCACCTGGACTGAGCACGACTACAAATCAAGAAACAGTCAGAGGTGCTCTAGCTACACGTGGCTGTCCCAACCAGTCATGACGCTTTAAGTCAAATAACCAAGGCACATCATCAAACTCGTGAAATAGTTTAGACTTTTGGTATTTGTAAAGTCATCAGATCCTTTCTGTATATGACATCAATCAAACTAGAGACATGGATTGATACATTCTCTTCCATGTTCGATCATTGTGTTTTTTGTTTTTCCATTCGAATCGGTCCAATCAAACATACAGTAAGTTTGGGTAAGGCCTTACACTTAACACTTGGAACTAACAAGAGGGCTCACGATGTTAAGTTGTTGCATTATCAATCTAAGATAACAGAATTCCATATTAACTACATACATCTCCCACTAAGCCTTAGATCCATTCCCAAAAGTGACCGTTATGGCCGACAGTTACGCGAAAGCGTTAAGCTACAATCAAAGAATGTTCTTTAGCAGACGGGAGGTCGGTCATGTGTCTCATGTCGAAGGATACTATTGAGTATACCATTAATCAAGATTGTCTTATTATTAAATCTTTGAAGACTTTGATGCGAGTTACGTACCGACGTCATTCTCTAATGAGGCCTTGTAAGTCTGGATCGTCAACAGTTTGAGTCCAGAGTCATAATAGCCTTGCTTCAGTTGTTGCTCCCACAATGTATGATCGACTATGGACTTTTAGAATATTAATGGATCATTCATGGATAATAAAACGTATAAAATTCGACTACGTTACGCAGAATTCAGACATTCATCTAACGACTTAGAAGGTGTTGAATGATTTGGTGCAAACGTTAGTGTTCGACATCCAACACTAAATTCAAACATCGATATGGTGCAGAATTCATGTACTATGCAACAGTATCATTTCACTGATCTAGCCTGATCATTGAACTTGTGAATCCGCAACCATGTCCTCGAGTTTTGTTTTAGGATTGCCAATGTTGGTGTTTCTTAAGATTCAGTGTTTATGTTGAACAATGAGTCTTCTTAAGTGAATCTGACTTGTGAAATGTAGTGCCCTTGGTAAGCACATGTACGACTGTGTTATCACTTGAGCATGTTAATCGACTATTTATAGAATCGAATTAACCCGTTAAATGTTTCATTGCATTCTAGTTCAGATTCAATTAAGGTGACTATTAATGTTCAATGAGTATAATCAGTACTCTAATAATGAACATATAATTCCTTTCATCAGTGTTTGATAGTGATGATGTGATTTTCCATCTAATTTCGATGCATAATCTTTTACTGCGACATTCATTCCATGCAACATCAAAGTATTGGATTTCTTTCGTGTCATATTTAGTATGATTCGAATTGTTTCAAGAGTTTGATTGTATCGGTGGTTGCTCAGCCACAATGTGGTCAATACTTAATCTTAATCTTGAAACTTTAAATTAATTGAGGTGTCATATAAAATTTAATCCAGTAAATTTAAATAATCTTCAGACGGGCATTTGATCGTTATTCCGGTAAGGATCAGTGGCGATGCTCCCACTTGCTTTAGGCGGACTGACATTCCTATTATCATTCTTCTTTCAAACCGTTTGGATACTGACTTACACGAAAGGATCATGGCGATTAAATTTCGTTTCTAAGAACAAAATTGTTCGATTTCATAGCATGTGGTACGAACGCTCAGTATCCAGATGTTATGACTCTTTCATAAATTTAAAGACGATTGTCAAAGTTATTTGAGTTTGATAGCATGGAGATGCTTTCGTCTAAATTGTTTGAAAGTATCTAGTGATTATCGAGATGATGGTTTATTTCATCGAACTCACGGGTCCGACGTTAGAGGATGTTTCCTTATTCAAGTAAGGTTAACATTCAAAACTCTAACCGGAATGTCAATATGTTTCGCTAAGCAACAATCCATTGTTGGTGAAACATTTTCCATCTGGCTTGTCTCGTTTAGGTGCGAGAATAGCTTTACACAGTCCAGTGATTTATCAGAATCACGTTTCTTTAGATATTTAAAGATCTAGCTATGGACATGTAATTACTAAATTCCATCTTCGCAAGATCCTGGTCTCAGGGTTGGAAGTTAGTTATGCAAGTGATGTGTAAAATGGCGTTTTTGGTAACAAGATGCTAAGGGCTATTGTTGTGGCAAGTCATTAGTCTTGTGTTTGTCGGTTTCAAAGTGAAACTATGAACCCTTCTACTAAACACTTAATGCATGTCGGATTCAAACACACATGAGTATAATGAGTGTAGTCTGGGACTTCCAAGATGTGTATAGGTATGCACATGTACATCTAATGGTAATGTGCACCACGAATGGTGTAACCATTCTACAATGTCATAATCATCAAGCGATTATTCTTGTAGTATTTTAGCTGGTGATTCGAACTTGTATGAACAAACGTCTGCATGAGGCAGAGGATTGATTTGTTCACATGGTTGAATATCGAAGAGGCGATTTCCAATCAGTTCGACTTGATTTAATATTCTTAACGTCGGTGGTATAAGGTCATAAGACTTTGTGAACTACCGTTATGTCGTGCGTTGTCTCGTAATGAGTATGATAGAAGCTCAAGGCATTATAGCTTTGATGGGATATGAAAACCAAAAGGTTTTCATGTCGCATTCTAATCTAGCCTTGATGAAATCAAGTACACCAGGTTGTGATGTATGTTGTTTTGGGATTTTGAACTCAATCTAACAAAAAAGTTGAATCAAATTCAAAGTAGAAAACAGTCATGCATGTTTAGAAGATCAACCATAGTTAAAAACATGTCATAGTCAAAATCCAAGGAAAGCAATTGTTCATCCTAGAATACTGCCAAGGAAACCAAAAAAAACAAGTTGTTTAAAAAACTGTGACAATCCATCTTTTCAGGTCTTTTCCTGATTTAAATAAACTTAAACTGTTATAAATGTTGTGTGAACATTTATGTGATTTAACTTATGTTGACCATAACAACTAAGGTTTGTATAACCATCACTATACGAGCATGCCCTTGAGTCTTGACATTTTATATTCTATAATTTTATGTAAAATCATACGTTGTGATTTCTTGTGATCGTTTTATCATTTTATGTGGCAATTAAACTTATGATTTTATGTGATATATAATGTATATATAATTACGTAATTGTTCTATGATTTTATGTGACGACGTGTCACATACTTATATGTAACGTTGCTATTATTTTATGTCAGTTTATATATACGGGTGTCGTTATAATTTATATCCATACTTGTATGTAAACTTAAAGAAATAATTATAAAATATTATTTATGACTTTATGTGATTATCTAAGGGTTTATATATTTTTCTTACGAACGTCGCGTTGGATACATATTGGTGTACCCACGTACTCTCATCCTCTCAAGTTGTAGACCTATTAACCCCGTTAGGTTTTATTAATGATTTATAAACCTCGAGGGACCAATTTTGCCAAGTTCTATACCTTATTCTAACTAAGCAAACATGGAGGGACTAGACCCGCAATTCCTGGAACTTATTATCCACTATTGAAAGTTGGGGAGGGACTAATTTGGTCATTAGCTGAAAGTCGAATTCATGGTCATTTACTGTTACGGGCATCAAGTGCTCGACGGTTTCAACCGATCGACACCACCGATTAAATGCGTACAATCAATTTCTCCTATCATTTGGAAGTCATTTGATCAAACTTTCAATCACATTGCTCACCATCACACTTCCTCCTTTGTTCTCTCTCAAAACCGACGCACAACACCAAGTCCGGGGGTTTTCTTTCCTGCCGTTAACCTCAACTACACCACTGTTGCAACACCATCGACGAGCAACGATCACTCCACTGTGATCATGGATCCCTGACGAGTAACCAGAAGGCATCAGAATTGCAAATTGTGATCATGCTCGGTGTTCGCGTACGAGCTTTGGGTTCGGTTTCGGCAAAAAAATGCGTCACACTCCATCCCCGACTCAAGGTAACAATTCTATCATGTTAGTCGCACCTTTTCTGGGATTTATATTCATATTTCGCGTTTTTCCGGTGACCGAAATGAAACTCCGGCCACCGGAGTTCTTGAGGAGGAAGATGACGCGAAACAGATAGTGGTTGTATAATTTCCTCTCCGGGTTAAAACACATAAGGGTCGGGTAGCCTAGTGGCTGGGTTGCCTGCGCTGCAAACTCGAGGTCGCGGGTTCGAGTCCCGCCCTCTTCGTTTTTTTATTCTGTTACTCATAAAATCCGGTCCCAACCTTCTTTATTAGCTAAAACAATTCTGGCCAATGTGTTCTCAATCTGAAGGCTTGCTGTAGTGGTAGAGGTGCTGTGTTGCGAGTGAAGGGTCGCCGGATCAAACCCGGGCGACCTCTGTATCATTCTTTTAATTCTTTTTGGTGATTTAAGACATTTTATTCACGTAAAGATTGATTAAAATGATTTTCGTGGTATGTTTAAAAACCCGTAAAAATGAAGTTTGACTAGTAAACTCGTAAACTTTAACGCTTTGGAGCAAAATAGAGTTTTCTTAACATAATTCGTATATGATGATCTAAAAACTATGGGTTCTCATAGAAAGGGAATATACATATACATATATATATATATATCACGTAGATTGGGATATAAAAATATATATTGTTGGTTTGTTGAAACGATTAGATATTTTATGTGAATTTTATAAATATGTATCTCGTTTTGTAACATCATTATTAACATCATTTACACGTTTGATTTATATATATTATATATATATATATATATATATATATATATAATTATTTTGGATCTTTGGACATAGAAAATATATATATTATTTTCATGTTATTTTGATAAATGCTCGGATTTGACAAACGTGACATCCTCGACTTGTTCTAGGCTTCACGATCATAAGTTTTCGTCATTTACGTAGGCTTAGCTGTTTCAGTTGGACACACACTTATACATTTATGCTCGTTAGGTGTTCGGTAAATACAAGACTACTACTTGCTACTTTTTGTTGTTATTTATCTGGAATTGCGGTGCACCCGAAAGTGAGTTTCACGGCCCCATTTTACTGTTTTAAATCCTGTTGGGGGAGATTAACATGCATGATTTACACAACTGAGATAATTAGACTTTTATATATCACTTGAAGTACTTGTAGCACACTGATATAACAAAGTCCATTCTTATGGTACCGTTAGTATAATGACGATAGCGGGAAATATATTGTAGTACTACTGGGTCTGACCAACCCCACCCGGGTCAGTCGCTCTGGCACGATTGAATATCGAATGGGTGTTATATTCGTCCAAAACACAACAAGACAAACTATAAACAACTGTTAGCTTCGGTGACCATCAACGTGCGAAGTTTCATGCATATAGCCTATCTAGCTATTCGATATATATTAGTGATTATGCTCTTACGACTTGACTGTTATTGAACAATCAAACTTAAACTGAACTTGAATATGTTATTGAACGGATAAACCTGTGAACTCACCAACCTTTGTGTTGACACTTTTTAGCATGTTAATTCTCAGGTTGCGGATGTTTGAATATCACGAGTACGCATGCATGAGTCTTTAAAACACACTTAGTGTCTTTGGAAAAGTCAAGTCACCTTGGGTGACTATGTTTTTACTTAGATTTTTATTTGTATTTACGCTTCCGCATTTGTAAAACTCTGTATTTATATTTTAATGAAATATAAATACAGAGTTTTACAAATGCGGAAGCTTAAACACAATTAAAGTATTTATGTAAAACATCATCACCCAATGTGACGTGATATGTTCAAAGACACTAAAAGTGTTTCAAAGTCTCATGCATGTGTACTCGTGATACTCGAACATCCGCAACCTGAGAAATAACATGCTAAAAAGTCAACACAAAGGTTGGTGAGTTCACAAGTTTAATCAGTTTATTAGTTCAGTAAAATCCAGATAATATATCAATAGTTAGCTAGACTATTTTCAAGAAATCAGTGCACGTTTGACTAGATCAACTAGCTATCCAGTTACTGAAGCTCGACAAGTTCAATTGTGCCTCGTTAAGATTAAGAAGTTTATAACACCCGATCGATATCCAATCGTGCCAGAGCGACTGACCCGGGTGGGGATGTCAAACCCAGTAGATCTACTAAATAAGTTCCCGCTGATGTCACATTGACAGTAACTCTAAAAGTGAGGACTTTATCATAAGTGTGCCACTATCATTCAGGTGATATAATTATCTAACAGTTCAAGTGTTTGCATGTTAATCTTCCCCAACAGGATTAAAACAGTAAAATGGGGGTGTGAAACTCACCTTTGGGTGCGCTGCATCAAGAAATTAAATAGCAATCCGTGCAACTACCGAGCACGTAATTAGCATGTATTTGTAAGTGTGTGTCTAAAATACCAAGAAACAACCTAGGCGATGGTGTTTGCCAATGTGTCCATGACTCGATGTTCGTGTCAGTTTTCAAAACGATAAGTGATAAGGACGTTTAATCCAAATTAACTATCAAGATTGTTTATTTTAAGCATGCTCAAATGATCGAAAATTGTTTTGTTGTACGCTGGTAATTCCTAGATATACAATTGGTAAAATGTATATATTTTATATATTTTTCACATTCTACATATATATATATATATATATATATATATATATATATATATAGATTTATATCATATTCAAGTTGATAAATATCAAGAAGTTAAATCAAATAGGAAAAATTTCCCATCTAGCTAGCTATTCAGCCAAAACAATTCATGTATTTACAACACGTGTACGTACAAGGGGTTTGCAAATGACTTTTAACTCACAAGTGAATAGATTTAAAATGATCAACCTCAACATGCAGCGGTTGTAATAAAGTTAAGTAAATTAGTTCGTCTTTGCAAAAAAAAGAAATAAAAGGTTTAAAAGGTCCATATGCCCCATTTGAAGTTAAAAATCAGTACATTTGACCAAACACCCAAAACTTACATTTTCTTCTCTCAACGGAAAATTATGAATTGCACAAATCTAGTTTGACTTGTTGGAACACAGATTATAATACCAAAAAAATATACCTGGACCCGGCCCTCATGGCTTGTTTGGTCTTGCAGATAAAAGCCTTCAATGTATCACCCTTGTAAGTGACTACACATATTCATTAATCAAACGGGTCAAGAATATCAACATATATCAGCCTACCAGAGCGAATATAAACATATACCTTGGAAGTTCGGTACAGAGAAAACCTACCAGATTCTTGTTAGCATCGCTGCAATAAAATTATTGTGAGACCAATTTACACAAATCTTATATAATTACATTTTATTGAAACACAAAACGAACCTTGTTGTTGAAACACAAAACAAACCTTGTTGTTGAGGCAACCTATTGTAGAAAATATTATCTCAGACACTTATCGAACAAAGTTTGAAATTATTATTTTACCTTATTAGACAAAGGACACCGAACATACAAGATGATATGGAGTCAATTTTGAGTGTTATTCTTGGTTGCTAATATTGAATCAAACTCATGATATAGGAAAACCATTGAGGGAATCTGATGGATTGAAGAAATGCCTCTTCCAAGTTACTGCAAATATTGGTGGACAATCAACTTTTTTAGGCTTTCTATATCAGATATATTCTTTCAAATTACATCAAGTTACTGCATTCGTATGGTTTTTGTAAAAGAGTTTCCCTGTATGTAATCACAATTCAAGAAGATAAAAAACCCTAAAACTCACCAATACATAGTTCCTGTAGTTCTGAAGCGATTCCATCAACTTGTACGCGCCAGATTTCACTGCAGTATCCTATATTTCTTATGATTTCGAATCAACCAAGTTGAATAAATTAGTACAGACCCATACATGTCAGACGAAAATCACAAATCTTAGCACGAAATTCTCCAATAAAAAAGTCGATTATTGAAATAGAAGCACAAAATCCCCCCAAAAAAATAACACAACACATACCACACAGCCAAATCGGAAACCGAGATCGTATCTACAGTTCGAAAATTCCGATTTTGTAGTTGAGGAGATACTCAAACAAAAATAACCAAAAAAGCGCATAGAAAGCTACAAATGCATGAAGCAAAAGGAAACGGAAACAGAACCTAAAGAAGAACATACCTTACTCTACCAGTCGAAGTTAGGAGACTCAGATTTGCCGTCACTGATTACGATTCCGAAGCAGGCACCGTCGTTGACAGTTCTACAATAAAACACAAATCTTCAGAACATTAACAACACAAAATTATAAGAGGACGGTTAGGGTTTTCGTCGGAGGACCAAAATCAATTGGGGTTAGCAGAGGTCGGTTAGGGTTTTTGTCGAGAGGAAAGACGGAGCGAGAGGAGGCTGTAAAAGGTAGGGAAATAAGAGAAAAAAGTCTATTATATACCTAGGGTTTGTGTATTAAAGACTTGTACACCCTGCATATATTTTTGTACGCGTCTTAAAATTAAGACACTCAATATTCTCTCTCCAATATGCATTATATATAGTAATATATATATATATATATATATATATATATATATATATATATATATATATATATATAGGGGAAGGATCTTGCGAAAACCCTTTATTTTGCGAAAACGTGAAAACCAATATTAAAACCTACATAATTTCTTCAATTCTGGAAACAAATATTAAAAAAATTAAAGGTTTTTTTTTTTCCGTGTGATACACATGTGTGTCACGTGTGATACACATGTGTATCATCATTACTAATGCACAAAAACGAATTATCATGTGTAAAAACACTCCTTATGTTAAAAACATATTAAAAACACTAAAACATTTATGGTACTAATGGTAATGAAACATAGGGTACATGTGCAACATGTAAATAAAAAAAAAGTGTTATTTTTTTTTTCATTAGATATAAAGATAACATAACTATAAGACTTATGGTGCAATTTCCTTTAAAACTAGTAATGTATACCACATATATGATGGTTTTTTTTGGTGTGGTACACATGTGTATCATTCAAAAAAACACACAAAAATGACAGAAATATAACACAAATATGTGGTTTTTCATTCATAAGAGGAAAAATCTCAGGTTTTTAAAACGTTGGTGTTCATCTAAGTCGGAACTCACGTAAGAGAGTTTCTAAAAGCGTGGAATTTGATTATTTCGGGCACGTCTCTTTTGGTAGAAATACATAAGGGGTATCTGTACTCTCGGAGAGAGTAGCATTAAGCAGTTTTGTCGAGGAACTAGTCCCATTAGATGGAGTTTCTCAAGATGAGTTTCTTGCATATGACTCTAAAGTTAATCCTTGGTCCGGTACTGGTCCCACATTCAACTTGCCACCAATGCTTATATATAGGGTGTACCGTAGCTAACCCACAACACTACCAGCACCTTGAATGCGTACCAGCTACTTGAATGCGTACCAGCTACCTACTATTACTAGCTATCAAACAAACCACATTGGCTATTTTTATCGGACATAGAGGACGTCAAGTTTCTCCCATACGCTTAAATGTAAAGGGGCGAGAGATAAAAACTTCAGTACGTTGTACAAACAAAAGGTGTAGGTATTTCCATCCATAATATCAGTAAGATGCGTACGGTTTGTCATTTTAGCGAAGATCGTCGAGAGTTTGGCACGCGTAGTAAGAATATCATAAAGCTTCAGATTTTCAAGACGATCAAAATTTAAACAGGACACAAGGTTTAAGTTCAAGCTGGAGGTTCATCAATGAAAGTTTTCTGGAAACGGCGATGAAGATGTGTGTACCAGAAATTTATTGATAGTTGCCATAAGAGGAGCGTAAATAAATATACAAAATGTATGGATAACTTGGTGTACCCAATGTGTAAGAAGGGTAAATATATTTTGATCGCACAGTTAGCTATCGATAACAAAAAGTTCACGCTCGATGGGTGCAATTAGAGTTTCCATATAAAGCTTGGTATTGTTACTGCGACTAAAGCACAAGGTCGTCTTATCATCAATGGTGTTAATTAGAATAAAAAAACTAACCAAAAGTGTAACACCTTTCCGTTCAAAGCTTAGGAGCTTATCCAGGACATAAAGGATTATAAAGCATGAGAATCATGAAATTGCCGGTTGCTAAATCATGAAAGGTTGAATTATGCAAACAAAAATCGATAGTTCAGGCTCAGGAGATCAATCGGAATAGTCCTTACGTTAAAACTGGGGGTCATTAGTTTGAAAGTTAGGAAGGATTCTCACTAACATTAGCCCCATTAGAAATAAATATGCTTGCGGTGTGGTAGGCAGTTTGTACAACCGTGTCGATGTTGCTGGCAACAAGTTTTGCTAAATCATAAATATGCTTGCGGTGTGGTATATTTTATGTAATTCGTTTGTCCAATGCAGTCTGGGAAATCGTCCGGTGAATTTATATCCAAATTGTCTCTTGATCGTAAAGTTCCATAGATTGATGTGGTAGGTAATTTCGTAAATGTAGAGTTATGATTCAGGATGAGTTCAAACCAGTCAAGGGTTTCGTCGAGAGTGTTCGTAGTTAAGGAAGACTGGTCATTGAAATACACGAGTGTGACGCTGTCCTTCCAGGACCAACTTTTCATAATATGCTTCAAAAGGGTTCACGTATGGATTAGAATCCAATAGTAAAGGGATAAAGTCAGGTGCGATAGCGTTTCCAAAGATAGATGACTTCGATCATTCGGTTGAGTATGTCAACATTCAATACCACGAGGAATTTATCTTCACTAGAGTTCAATTGTTATCTCGATGTGCTAGTAGCGCGATTATTTAGCTTCACTAGAGTTAGCACGGTATGAATTCAAGTAGCTGCCTATGGGGCACTTATATCAACTTTCATGATCCTGATCGTCTTCACATTTATTGTGATCTCTTAAGATCTTTCCCTTCTCGACAACTGGAGTACAATTCTCATAACTCCAATGAAACCTGATGCGGGCCGACTGAGATTCCCTCTTTGTGTATCGGATTGCGATCACGCCAGTATGTGTGATAATTATTCTCTAACTTCGAGCTAAGCTAGGGTCATTGTGATAAACCCTACTTAGATCCTATAGAGCTAAATTTATGGCTGACTCGCTTCGGGTGGGTCATTCCAATCTGAGTGAGCATTCTATTCTTGAAACTTGTCTTTTAACAAATTCTGGTCAAGATAACCTTGGTTCAGTAACCACATTCTTCATACACCCTCCGAAGATATGTCATCTGTACTCCGCCATACCTGGTAGCCGAAGTAAGAGGAACTAGGGTGACCATATAGGGTAAATTACAGTTACGGGTGCACACGTAAATGTAATTTGCAGTGTATGGAAATCCTGGAGATTCCTACTAGGCAAGCCAATGGTTATATTGGGACAAATTCCTGTAATTTTTTTTCTCTCTTTTCTCCTCGTGGCATTGAATGTTGAACAAGTTGAACTCAACCGAATGATCAAAGTCATCTATCTTTGTAAACGGTATCGCGCATGATCTTATCTCTCCTATATATGGATCCTTATCCCTACGAGAACTCTTTTGAAACATATTATGAATGCTAGTCCTGAAGGGACATCGTTTCACTCGTGTACTGTGAAGACATGTACTGTGAAGACAAGTTTTTTCTTGATTAAGAAAACTCTTGATGAAATATTTGACTGGTTTGAATTCATATTGAATCAGAATTATACCCTCACGACTTTACTTACCATATTAATCCCTGGAACTTTATGGTCGTGAGACTACTCGGATATATATTCAATGGACGAATACCCAGACAACGTTAGATAAACGAATCATATAAATCATATATCGCGGGCACTGGAAACGTATTTCTTGGCTGAACTCTTGTGAAGTACCCTCTGAAGATTCATACTCCCTAATTTTTTTTGTGCGAACCAAAACTTGTCGCTAGCAGCATCGTCAAGATTGTACGAACTGCCTACCTCACCGCAAGACACATTCTCCCTAATAGGGTATGTTAGTGAAAAGTCTTTATGGTTTCAAGCTAATAACTCCCAGCTTTAACGTAAGGACTGTTCTGATTGATCTCCTGAGCCTGAACTATCGATTTTTGTTTGCATAATTCAACCTTTCATGATTTAGCAACTGACAATTTTTGATTCTCGTGCTTGGTAATCCTTTATGTCCTGGATAAGCTTCTAAGCTTTGAACTGGAAGGTGTTACACTTTTGGTTAGCTTTTCTACCAGTTAACACCATTGATGATGGACTACCTTGTGCCTTAAACGAAGTAATAATACAAAGCTTTTTTTATGGAAGACCTATTTACACTTGTCGAGTGTAAACTTCTAGTTATCTATAGTTAATCGTATCATCGACCTTGTATTTTCCCTTCTTACGATTGAGTACACCAAGTTATCAATACATTTTGTACATTATTAACACTCCTATCATAGCAACTACCGACAAATTACTGGTATACGGATCCTCAACATCCTTTCAGAAACTTTCATTGATGAACCCAGCTTGAACTTAAACCTTGTGGCTTGTTTAAATTTTGATCTTCTTGAAATCTGAAGCTTTATGATATTCGTCCGTCACACGCCAACCTATTGACGACCTTCGCTAGAATAACAAACCTTATGCATTTTTCTGGTATTGTGAATGAAAACTCTTACACCTTTTGTTTGCATAACGTATTGAGGTTTTTACACTCTCACCCCCTTTACCTTCAAGCGTATGGGAAAGACTTGACGTCGTCTACCTCCAATAAAAATAACCAGTGTGATTTGACTAATAGATAGTAATGGTAAGTAGCTGGTACGCCTTCACGGTGCTGGTAGTGTGGTGGGTTAGCTGCGGTACACCCTATATATAAACATTGGTAGCACGTTGAATGTGGGACCAGTACTGGACCAATGATTGACTTTAGAGTCATACACAAGAGCCTCATCTTGAGAAACTCCATCTAACAAGACTAAGCCTCGACAAAACTGTTTAATGCTACCTTCTATAAGAACGCATATATTCCTTACGTATTTCTACCAAAAGAGATTTGCCCGAAATAATCAAACTCCATGCTTTTAGAAAACTCTCCTACGTGCTTACTGACTCAGATGAACATCAATGATCTGAAAACCATAGATTTTTTTTATTTCCTTCTTATTAATGGCAAACCGCATGATTGAATGAACCACTCCATCTTTTAGAAGCATGTGTTCAGAAGTAGATCGAGTTTTGTTTGAGGGATACTACTTTTGGGTCGATTGCCTGTTTTTTTATAAACCCTCTGGCATTCACTCAGGTGATAGCCCTGACCCTTTTCCATAAAACACCCGATTTGATCTTTTAACCCGCGGTAAACTTGCACTAACCCTAGCAAAAATGCATATATACAGGCAACCCAAGCCAAAGCCGTGTTTGAACATTCTAATGTTTTTGTTTCGCGGACACCCTTTTACAACACCTTCGTGCTTTATCTTACTTTTGAAAACCATTAGAATCGATATTTTGACAAGAAAGGAATCATGACGCATGAAGCGCAAAGACACCAAGGACACTGGGCATGTCGGTGAGCTTAAACAATGAAGATTTTCTTAACGAGACGTTTACTCTATTGGATTGTATAACCGTTGACACGTTCATTTCGATATCTATTTATGAAATTCCTCTCCAAATCCAGTCAAGCACGTATATACTTCTCTCTGAATATTATACTATCCATTACATTGTTAGACAATGTCGTTCTTGGAATGTGTAGTTTCGGCTATCATAAGCCTGCTACCTTATCACTTACTAGAATTCACGAACTAAGCCGTTGGCGCTCTTCATCTTAAATTTGCTATTCTCATGCTTGATGAGCACCTTTCGATATTCAGTAACTCATAGTTTACACTTTTGTTTTGTGGAACTTTCGCCCTTATTTTTGGATTCTTTAGCAAGGTAATATGCATGATGATATGTTGTACTAAACTCCAACTTAAATTTGAACCTAATTGTGTATGTTATTTCATGAAAAGTTCTTAACGGAATTCAGTAATTATTTTCTAAAACAAATTGCTACGTGTTACCTTTTGAGTGGTTGTGAACTCTTGATTGGATTTCTCATTGAACCTTAGTCCTTTTGTCACAAAATCAACATGTTGCCAGTTATATTTTAGTATGTGAGCAACTGTTGAACCATTTTAATCAAGATAAATAGTTTGTTTGCTTCTGACCTTCTCATGAGAAATGTTTACAAAACATCTGTGTTTATGCATGCTGAATTTGAGAATCTAACCCTATGTTTAGGGAATAAAAACTGATTAATTATTGAAGTGTTGGTTTAAACATAAGCTGCATAGAGTTTCATGATTAGTTATGTGTACGAATCGTGTTAGGAACAAAAAGATGACATGTTCTGAATGTATTAGCTTGATTGAGTATGAAAACCATACACCATACAAGGTCCTAAGTCTCCTACTTCGGTGGGAATGACAAGACTATGTGAAGTTGCCTCGTCAACTTTGCACCGTATGGGTTTTGTTGGTTAGTTTATGAACTTATATGCAAGAGATATGCCATGCTAGAGTTGCATGGTAGTATATGAGGTGTTGGGAAAATTGTATGTGTTGTATGGTAAAACTTTCATGATAGATTGCATGCTAGTACGCTTTGACCGCATAAACCTTTAAAAGAAACCTTCGTAGAGACTTGTATGCTATTTGAACCGTTACTACATGAAATGTGAATTTCAATGTTATTATGAACCATGTGAAACATAATTGGTCATAAAGTACTAAATCAATCAATGGGTCTTCATGTTAACTTGATCAGTTTTGTGTAATTTTATGCTAATTACTAATTGGTAGGCAAGATCAGACGTTTATGTTTTGTTAGACAATGGGTTCATTAAACACTTATTGACTTGATGCACACACAATTTTCTCATGTACTCAAATTCTCCTCTCTCCAATTCACCTGGGTTATTGGTAAATGCGAACACCTTAACTAAAAGCAGACACAAAATGGAAATCTCACTCCCAACATTGGGTACAATAGCTGGAGGCTACTCGGACATGTTAAGGTCCTTCTTCATATTCAAATTTCGATTTCGGATACTTATGTATCATGTTACTCTCTTCGGCCTTGCCACTCAACATGATCCCCATAATACGGTTGTTCGACTCTTCTCATTGGAGAACGTTTGATAGGAAATCACTCTCTATACTTTTGATTCGAATTTCTTTTGAAATCATTTAAACATTTGGCATATTCTCAGCATTAGAAACACATTCTTGATCATAACATCCATCACTCCTTTGGGAGTAGGAACCCTGAATTCTTTCGATATGTTACTGTTAATTCGACTCTTGAAGCAATTGTCACTGATTTAAATTTCGGGACGAAATTCTTTCAACAAGGGGATGATGTGACGACTGAGAATCTTTCTTTTCTTTTTCTTGTGTCTAGCTCATTAACTTTTACCGCGTTAAGCAATTTTCGAGGATCAAAATTCTTCAACAAGGGGATACTATGACAATCCGTCTTTTCAGGTCTTTTTCCTGGCATTAACTGAACCTAAACTGATATAAATGTCACGAGAATTATTTTAAACCGTTATAAATATTGTGTGAATATTTATGTGATTGATTGGTGTTGACCATAGTAACTAGGGTTGTGTAACCATCACTATACGGGCATATCCTTGAGTGTAGACGTTTGATATCCTATAATTTTATGTAAGTGAAACACTATGATTTCATGTGATCGTTTTGATCATCGGCAATTAAACTTATGATTTTACATGATATATATGTACATATATGCACATTGTATTCTATGATTTTATGTGATATGGTACAAAACATTTCTATTATTTTGTGTGAGAATATATATACGTGTTGCTATGATTTTATGTTCATTATTTTATATGAACTAAAAGTATATATTTATGGATTATTATTCGTGACTTTATGTGAACAAAAAAAGGTTTACATTTTTATAAACGCCACGCGTTAAAGATTTGTCGATACGTGTATATAGTCATCGCTTATGCCCTCCGTTAACCCCGTTAGTCTCTTTAACGACTTATAAACCTTGAGGGGCCGGCATTGTCATTTCGTACACCTCCTTTTAGTTAACCAAACATGCAAGGACCTACCTTGTGAGTTCCTAAACCTGATTTCTCAATATGTAACTTAGGAAGGGACTAGTTCTGCCATTTATCAAACGTCAATTGAGGAGATATCGTATGAAACCCACGACGTTCCTTCCCTTAGTAACCGATTCCAATTCGATGTGATTAAAGCTTTGTCGGTTATAGCCTATCCATCGGTTAACTATCACCATTCACAGCCTCTCAATCATTTTGAACGCCTTCTTTCTCTCTCGTTTCTTTCTAATCACCGGCGCAACAAAGGAAAAAAATTAAATAATACCTCACCGGAACTGAGATTTCCGGTCAAACATCACACAGTCGACCACCAAAGGTCGCTCCTCTGTGATCATGAGCCACTGTCGAGCAACCAGAAGTCATCGGAAGTGAGGATCGTGACCTTATTCGGTGTTCGCATTCAAATTTCGGCATCAAAAACGAGTTTTATTCATCACCGACTTAAGGTAATCCTTACTCTATGTTAATCGGGTTGTTTCTGGGCTAAGAATTCATATTTCGCGTTTTTCCGATGACCGGAGTAGAATTCCGATCACCGGAGTTTTAGAATGAAGAAGATGACTTCTGTCGGGTTGGGTTATAAGCTTGGCAATCGGGTTGGTTAACAACTTCATGGCGGGTCACAGTGGTAAGGGCGCCGGGTTATATCCGGATGGTTGGGGGTTCGACACTCAGTAACCACCAAATATTTTTGTTATTTCCTTGAACCCACTTTCTCCAACTACTGTATGCATAAAATATTTGTTTCCTGATCAAAATCCAAACCAAGCCGCAAGCCTAGTGGTTAGGGTGTTGTTGTTTGACCAAGAGGTCACGGGTTCGAACCCGGTGACCTCCTGTTTTGTTGTTTTATTTTATTTTAGTGTTTTGGACCCTTTATTGACTCAAAACCAACCATCCATCATTCTTGACATAGTTTTGGACCTGTAGAATTTTCGTAATCGTCGTTATCTTGCTCGTCATCCCATCGGTCTATAAATTGATTTGTAAATAAATATTTGGTTATCTAACGGTGATTTATAAAAGAATACACATTTGGAAAATAGATAAAAATATACGTATTTATAAAATTTATAATGAACGTTTTAATAACCCTTACATTTATATATAAAAATCTATGTATACGAATAATGTATTTTGTTGAATCGTGCGATATAAACCCTCTAAACGTTAGAATTATACATTATAGAAACATATAAAAATATGTATAAACATATAAGTACCTTTGAGTACACGTTATTGATATAATTATATATTTGGTTATGTATATATATTTATATACATATATATACATACATATTTCGTTATTCGATTTCATGGACGTATATTATTAGTTAATAATATACTTTTTATCGACTTTCGTAATCGTCATGTTTTCGGCTATGTGCCAACCTCGACTCATTTTGGACTTAAGGATCTTTGTCACATCGTCGTTTGACATTATTTATCCTTCACAGTTGGTCTAGACTAAGTCACAATTGTTTGAACGCACACTTATATTTATATGCTCGTTAGGTGTTTGGTTGAGTACACAAGACCTGCTATTTGCTACTGGCTGTTGTTATTTATCTGGAAATTGTTGTGCACCCGAAGGTGAGTTTCACGGCCCCATTTTACTATTTTAAATCCTGTTGGGGGAGATTAACATGCAAACACTTGAACGGTTAGATAATTATATCACCTGAATGATAGTGGCACACTTATGATAAAGTCCTCACTTTAGAGTTACTGTCAATGTGACATCAGCGGGAACTTATTTAGTAGATCTACTGGGTTTGACAGCCCCACTCGGGTCAGTCGCGCTGACTCGATTGGATATCGAACGGGTGTAATATACTTCTTAGTCTTAACGAGGCACAATTGAACTGTCGAGCTTCAGTAACTGGATAGCTAGTTTATCTAGTCAAACGTGCACTGACTTCTTGAAAATAGCCTAGCTAGCTATAGATATATTATCTGGATTTTGAACTGAACTTGAACTGTTGTTGAACAGTCAACCTTGAACTAAACTTGGACTGTCGACGAATAGTTGATTTACACATAACTGCGACTGTTGTTGAACAGTCGATTTACCTTAAACTGGAATTGTTTTTGAACTAATAAACCTGTGAACTCACCAACCTTTGTGTTGACACTTTTTAGCATGTTATTTCTCAGGTTGCGGATGTCCGAGTATCATGAGTATGCATGCATGAGTCTTTGAAAACCCTTTTGATGTCTTTGAGAAAGCTACGTCAATTTGGATGACGATGCTTTTACATTAACACTTTCATTGTAATTATGCTTCCGCATTTGTAAAACTCTACATTTATATTTTAATGAAATATGATACGTTTTTATTAATTATTGTTCGTTTGGTGTAACTAATGGACTGCGATCTAGGTTTGTCACGCTCCCTGCGGTGGTATTCCGCGCGTGGATTTTTGGGGGTGATATATATCTAACAGTTCAAGTGTTTGCATGTTCAAATCCTCTTGAGCTAAATTCTTGGCTGACTCGCTTCAGGTGGGTCATTTCAATTAAAGCGAACATGTTGCTCTCGAGACTTTTCTCTGTAACAAATCTGGTCAAGATAACCTTGGGTTAGTGACCCCATCCTTGATACCCACTTTGAGGATATCTCATAAGTACTCCACAATACCTGGTAGCTGAAGTAAGAGGAACTAGGGTGACCATATAGGGTAAATTATATTTACGGGTGCACACGTAAATGTAATTTGCAGTGTATAGAAATCCTGAAGAATTCGACACGGCAAGCTGATGGTTGTAAAGGACACAATCTCTTAGTATAAACTCCATGACATATAAATTCGAGCATGTCGGGCTCAAGCAGATGGTTGAAGTCCTCCATCCTTGTAAACGCTATCACATCTGATCTGATCCCCTTTTACTATTGGATTCTAATCCATTTGTGAACCTTTTTGGAGCATATTACGAATATTGGTCCTGGTAGGACATCGTTTCACTCGTGTACTTTGACAACAAGTTTTTCTTAATAACGAAAACTCTTGACGAAACCTTTGGCTGGTTTTTTTATTCATCTTGAATCATAACTCTACTCTTACGACTTTACATACCACATCAATCTATGGAACTTTAAGACTAAGAGACGATTTGGATATACATTCACCGGACGATTTCCCAGACTGCATTGGACAAAAGAATTAGATTAAATATACTTCGCAAGCACTGAAACGTATTTCTTGGCTGAAAACTCTTGTGAAGTTCCCACTGAAGATTCGTACTGCTGATTTTATTGTGCGAACCAAAACTTGTTGCCAACAATATCGTCATGATTGTACAAACTGCTTACCTCACCGCAATCATTTTTTTCTTTAATGGGGGTAATGTTAGTGAAAAGGTTTCCCGATTTTCAAACTGATGATTTCCAGTTCTAACGTAATGACTATTCTGATTGACCTTTTGAACCTGTTCGATTGATGTTTGTCCGCTTAATTCGAACCTTTTACGCTTTAACAACCAACAATTTCTAATTCTCGCGCTTTTGCAATCCTTCTATATCTTGGATGAGCTATCAGGCTTTGAACCGGAAGGTATTACACCTTTGGGTAGCTTTTCTACAAGTTACACACCATTGATGATGAGACTACCTTGTACCTCAATCGCAGTAACAATACAAATCTTTCTGTGGAGACCCTATTTACACCCATCGAGCATGAACTTCTTGTTATCGATAGCTAATTGTACTATCAATCTGTATTATCCCTTCTTACCCAACGAGTACACCAAGATATCCATACATTTGTATTTTTATTAATGATCATGTCATCGCGATTATCGACAAATTTTTGATACATGAATCCTCATCGTCCTTTCCAGAAAACTTTCATTGATGAACCCCCATCTCTAACTTAAACCTTGTGGCCTGTTTTTATTTTTGATCATCTTGAAATATGAGGCTTTATGATATTCGCATTGCGCGTGCCAACCTCTCAACAACCTTCACTAGAATGGCAAACCTTAAGCATCTTACGGGCATTGTGAATGGAAACTCTTACACCTTCTGTTTGCACGACGTAGTGAGTTTTAATTTCTAGCTCCCTTTCCATTCAAGCGTATGGGAGAAACTTGATGTCCTCTATTTCCGATAAAAGTATCCAATGTGGTTTGACTAATATCTAGTAATGGTGGGTAGTTGGTACACTTTCAAGATGCTGGTAGTGTGGTGGGTTAGCTGCGGTACACCCTATATATAAAAATTGGTGGCACGTTGAATGTGGGACCAGTACCGGACCAAGGATTGACTTTAGAGTCATACACAAGAGCCTTGTCATGAGAAACTACATCTAACGGGACTAGGTCCTCGACAAAACTGCTTAATGCTACTTTCTCCGAGATTACAGATATCCCTTACGTATTCCTACCAAAAGAGAACTTCATGCTTTCAATTATCCGAATCTAGAAGAAACTTTTCTAAAGCGAATTTCCTGCCTTGATTTAGACGCGAGTTCTGAATCAGATGAACATCAACGTTTTGAAAACCAAAGATTTTCCCTTGTGAATGACAAACCACCTGATCGAATGATCAACGCCGGTTTCTAGAAGTAGGTGAAAAGAAGTAGATCAACTTTCGTTTAAGGGACCCTGCTTTTGGGTTGACTGCCTTGTTTTTATGAACTCTCTGGCATTCACTGAGGCGATAGGCCTGATCCTTTTCTATGGAACACCCGATTTGATCTTTTGACCTGCGGTAAACCTGTACTGAACCCTAGCCAAAAAAAAAAAAAAACGCATATGTACAGACAACCCAAACCAAAGCCACTTTTGAACATTCTGATATTTTGTGTTTCGCAGACACCGCGCTTTTGTACCATATCTTACTTTTGAAGACCATTTGAACCGATGTTTTAACAAGAAACGAATCATGACGCATGAAGCGCAAGGACATCAAGGAGATTGAGTATGCCGGTGAGCTTAAATAATGAAGATTTCCATAACTAGACATTTACTCTATCAGATTGTGTAACCCTTGACATGTTCATTTTGATTTCTATTTACGCGAATTCCTTGCAAATCCTGTCAAGAACTCTATATATATTCCTCTCTAACTTTTATACTATTTATTACGTTATTTGCATCCTCCCTGCTGGTATATTCACTAGTGCCATTTTAAACTCACACTTCATTCTTGGAATGTGTAGTTGCGACTATCATAAGCTTGTATCCATCACTTACTCGAATTCACGAACTATGCCGTTGGCGCTTTTCCTCTATTTTCTATACTCATGCTTGATGCCATACGTAATCCTAAAGATCACTTTTCAATATTCGGTACCTCATAGTTACACTTTTATTTTCTTGAATCTTCACTCTAATTGTTTGGATTCTTTAGCAAGGTAATGTGCATGATTATATGTTGTATGATACTGAACTCTAACTTGAATGAACCTAATTGTCTATGTGATTTCTTGAATAATTCTTAATAAAATTAAGTAATTCTGTGACATACGAGAATTTCAAGGTTTACTTCCGTTAGACAATTTCCGTTAGTTACGTTATAAGTGTTAACTTAGTAACTAATGCTTAACTAGGCCGAATACGTCCACGACCTTTGGTTGATCACCGAACCCGCCCATACGTGTTATGTATTTATTTATTTATTTAGTGTTATTATGTGAAACGTGATTTAAATGCATAATTATTATTAAAAAGCATGACTATTTGTTTACTTGTTAAATTATATGACAAATCGCTTAATTGTGTATTTATGAGATTAAAATGTATGCATATATGATTAATAATGGGCTAGTAATTAGACTAATGATAGACTAATCATTGGGGGCCCAAATCCCAATGATAAGCCCACCATAAGCCCTTAGTATTTAAACCCCATAAAACCTAATCTTTCATTTTACCTACTTCATCACCACAACACACACACTCTCCTACTCTCCCTCTCTCTCGTGAATTCTGGACCAGCCCCAAGAACCACCAAGACCAGCCATCATTTCTGTTGGTGAAGATCATCCATCGAGCTTGATCAAACCGTGAGTCCCCATGACCATTCTTCTTGCATTTTCTATGTGTTTTACTATAAAGCATGCTTAGATCTTCATAGAATCACTTGATCTTCTGATATGATGCTTAGGAATGCTAGATCTATCATAAAGACTACAACTTTACGTGTGAAACTGATCCATAATGAAGATTCATGCTAGATTAGGTCATTTTGTGTAAAAAGTGCTCTTGATGATTTGATGATGAAAAACCATGCTTAAGGTGTTAAAAATGCTTCTGTGATGTTGGTAAATGTTTATGTATGCTAGATAATGAATTACATGAAGTATGGAAGCTGTTAGAAAGATTTTTAGTCAAATTTACGGGTTTTTAGCGACTAGCGAAACTGTGCATTCAATAGGCGAAACTATTCAACGAAATTATGTATATCTTCATCCAGCGACACTATTAAGCGAAATTATAGTGTCGCCTGTGACCGAAACTACCGAGCGAAACAACCATAGACCTTGTCCCTGAACGAAAGTTCAAACCAGTTTCGAGCGAAGCTATGCTAGCGAAACTGTGTCAACAGTTTCGAGCGAAACTAGCAAGCGAAACTGTGTCATCGGGTACTGCCTAGCGAAAGTGCTGCCCGTGCACACAGCGAAACTGTGCAGCGAAACTGCATAGCGAAACTGTAGCGAAACTGCTTAGCGAAACTGAGATCAGACCAAAACCCAAACTTGTGCAATTTATTTAAATGTTATGCCATGACTTACATGATTATGCAATAATGAAACATGCTTCGATTTCTGATTTATGTGAGCCCTTGTTTATGATCAACCATCGGTGTCGTGTGTCGGTATGTCGTGTCATAGTTCCAACGTGCTATGTTATGGGCCATAGTGACGTTAAGTTAAATGTTAGACACAAAACTAATACTTAAGACCTAAACGTGTTCATAGGTCTTCGTTAAGCAAACAATATTTGGATTACTTAGCAAGTATAGCAGTGCAACCAAAGGTGAGTGTCACTAACCCGTTTACTGTGAGCCCGTTTGGGACACACCGAATAACTCAATGAAAAAAAACAATGCTGACAATCTTATGAGTGCTATGCACCTCACTGATGAACTTGAAAACTTAGGAGTGCTTGGCACCCACTTGATGAACTTGAAGTGTCTTATGAGAAACACTTGTGAAATACTTAAACAACTATTTCTAAAATGAAACTGAAAATGTTTTCAGGATTCATGAGAACCCAAAGTAAACCGTTTTAATATGGCTAGAGTAGGTTAAAGTCTAACCACATGATATCACATGATTTCTAAGGATTGCCTTATAACTGAAAAAGTCGTCAACTTAATTGTGCCATTAATTGTAAAGCGAGGGGATGTTGGGTAGATCTACTGGAGTTTGACAAACTCCGCCTCGTGTCACTGGAGGTGCACGGAGGTACAATATCAGCCTATCTAACCGTGATCCCGAGAGGACATGGGGGAGGCAAAGCCGCGATGACGTAGGTCCGCAAAACAAAATAGATGATGGCGATGCCACTACAATAATAGTGAGCTTTGGTACCAACTTCCTTAGTGCATGAAACAACGGATTATCTACCCGCGATATCGGTTGAGCACTTTAACTATACAAAACTAGTACATACCCGAAAACGTATGTTACGGACATTACTTTTACTAAACCACAATACTATGATTATGGATATCACAAAGCATTGCTTTTCACAAATAAATATTACATAAGTATATGTTGACACAATTATGATTATGAGACCGGGCCACTGCGTGATAAGCCCACTGTGAACTCACCAACCGTTAGGTTGACACTTGTATGGTTTTCACTTTTGCAGATCACTGAGGAGTATCCACTGGAGGTTGGCATGGCACTCGAAGATACTTATTTTTATTTTGAACTTAAATTGGGAATCAGACAACAAATTATGTTTTGTAATTAAAGCACGTGGTTAGTGCTAAGATACTCATGTTTTCTTTCCGCTGCAAACTTCTAAACTGTTTTATGATGAATATTTGGACTTTACTCTGATTTGTTTAGTATTTGTAACTATTGGTTGTGGTCCTGGTTTGCTCGCACCCCTTAACGGTATAAGCTCCGTTAGTGGTTATTTGGGGGTGTGACAAATTGGTATCAGAGCCATAAGTTGCAGAGAACTGGAATCATTTTTGAACAACGATTTGGAAACTGCAACTTGAAAACCTTAGTTACAAACGAACAAACAAATTCTCAAAACAAGATATTTACGTGCCAACCTGGGATACTCGCTCTGCTGTGTAAGTAAAAGCTTAGTACGTATGTATTATATATATATATATAAATATATATATAGACCGTGTCTAAGTAGTCTAACGGAAAACCTTAGGAAAATTTTCACACACGAATACAAAATGCGAACGCTAATACGCACATTATTCCGGGGGAAAGCGACAACGAAACGATGCTACGCGCTACGTCCTGATTTCTACTACGACGACTACGCCGACGGTGACTTTTATGGGAAAGCCGACTTTCGACGATAGCCACTCACGACTTACGACGTTCTCCGACGACGCCTCGATTTTGCACTAAAATTTTTGGACTAATAGTGGGATAACGGGAAATGGTTAATATACATATTATGGGATATGTATAGAGTATAACTGTGACTGAACACTGGCTACTTTAACTGTCCAGCAAAATGTCTGGAAGAGGACACGGAAGGAGCAACATTAACATGACACCTGCACAACTGCAAGCTATGATTAACGAACACGTGCAAGCCGCAGTGGCAGCCGTCCAAGCTGCATACGCCGCACAGGGTAATTATTATGCCGGTTAAGGCACAAAGCGATTATATTTTGACCTGTCTAAACTTAAAGCCCGAACTATTATTGCATCAGGAAACCACCATCACTGCACGTTTAAGTCCTTCATGGACTGCAAGCCAATAACGTTTTCCGGCGAAGAAGGAGCGGTAGGACTCCTCAGGTGGATCGAGAAGTCTGAGAAGGTCTTCTCTATGTGTAACTGCCCTGCTGAGAGCAAAGTGAAATATGCGACTGGTACCTTTGAGGGAGCTGCTCTCTCCTGGTGGAATGCCGAAATCCAGATGATTGGGTTAGATGCGGCTAATAACATGGAATGGGAAGCGTTTAAGGAACTGATTATGGAGGAGTACTGTCCCCGTGACCAAGTGAAGAAGTTAGAGGGTGAATTCTTGAATCTGAAAATGACTGGGTCTGAAGTCGAACAGTATACTGCGCGTTACCATGAGTACGAGGTCTTGTGCCCCACAATGGTTGATGCTGAGTTCAAACGCATTGAGCGTTATCTGGAAGGCCTCGCGCCTCAAATCAAGGGACTAGTGACTGCCAGCAACCCCACGACCGTGCAGCAAGCCATCCGTTTGGCTCACAAGCTTACTGACCAGGAAATTGAGAAGGGTACACTTCCTGCAAAAGCCACAGAGAAGACTGCCTTAAGTGGCAAGAGAAAAGCAGATGATGAAGCTCCTGAAAACTCCATGAACAATCAGAGTGTGGGAAACAGCACCGGGAGGTCTTATAACTTCCAAGGTCAAAGCAAAAGGTCTAGGAACAACAGTGGAAACAACCGCCAGGGCGGTAATGGTCAAAGCAACTACAAGGGTAACCTGCCCATGTGCAACAAGTGTGGGAAGCATCACACTGGTATTTGCAGAAGGAATTTAAGCTGTGAAAGGTGTGGCAAGAAAAGCCATGAGGCGAAAGACTGTTGGACGATTCTCCGAGAATTTCAAGGTTTACTTCCGTTAGACAATTTCCGTTAGTTACGTTATAAGTGTTAACTTAGTAACTGATGCTTAACTAGGCCGAATACGTCCACGACCTTTGGTTGATCACCGAACCCGCCCATACGTGTTATGTATTTATTTATTTATTTAGTGTTATTATGTGCAATGTGATTTAAATGCATAATTATTATTAAAAAGCATGACTATTTGTTTACTTGTTAAATTATATGACAAATCGCTTAATTATGTATTTATGAGATTAAAGTGTATGCATATATGATTAATAATGGGCTAGTAATTAGACTAATGATAGACTAATCATTGGGGGCCCAAATCCCAATGATAAGCCCACCATAAGCCCTTAGTATTTAAACCCCATAAAACCTAATCTTTCATTTTACCTACATCACCACCACAACACACACACTCTCCTACTCTCCCTCTCTCTCGTGAATTCTGACCAGCCCCAAGAACCACCAAGACCAGCCATCATTTCTGTTGGTGAAGATCATCCATCGAGCTTGATCAAACCGTGAGTCCCCATGACCATTCTTCTTGCATTTTCTATGTGTTTTACTATAAAGCATGCTTAGATCTTCATAGAATCACTTGATCTTCTGATATGATGCTTAGGAATGCTAGATCTATCATAAAGACTACAACTTTACGTGTGAAACTGATCCATAATGAAGATTCATGCTAGATTAGGTCATTTTGTGTAAAAAGTGCTCTTGATGATTTGATAATGAAAAACTATGCTTAAGGTGTTAAAAATGCTTCTGTGATGTTGGTAAATGTTTATGTATGCTAGATAATGAATTACATGAAGTATGGAAGCTGTTAGAAAGATTTTTAGTCAAATTTACGGGTTTTTAGCGACTAGTGAAAATGTGCATTCAATAGGCGAAACTATTCAGCGAAATTATGTATATCTTCATCCAGCGACACTATTAAGCGAAATTATAGTGTCGCCTGTGACCGAAACTACCGAGCAAAACAACCATAGACCTTGTCCCTGAACGAAAGTTCAAACCAGTTTCGAGCGAAGCTATGCTAGCGAAACTGTGTCAACAGTTTCGAGCGAAACTAGCAAGCGAAACTGTGTCATCAGGTACTGCCTAGCGAAAGTGCTGCCCGTGCACACAGCGAAACTGTGCAGCGAAACTGCATAGCGAAACTGTAGCAAAACTGCTTAGCGAAACTGAGATCAGACCAAAACCCAAACTTGTGCAATTTATTTGAATGTTATGCCATGACTTACATGATTATGCAATAATGAAACATGCTTCGATTTCTGATTTATGTGAGCCCTTGTTTATGATCAACCATCGGTGTCGTGTGTCGGTATGTCGTATCATAGTTCCAACGTACTATGTTATGGGCCATAGTGACGTTAAGTTAAATGTTAGACACAAAAATAATACTTAAGACCTAAACGTGTTCATAGGTCTTCGTTAAGCAAACAATATTTGGATTACTTAGCAAGTATAGCAGTGCAACCAAAGGTGAGTGTCACTAACCCGTTTACTGTGAGCCCGTTTGGGACACACCGAATAACTCAATGAAAAAAAAAACAATGCTGACAATCTTATGAGTGCTATGCACCTCACTGATGAACTTGAAAACTTAGGAGTGCTTGGCACCCACTTGATGAACTTGAAGTGTCTTATGAGAAACACTTGTGAAATACTTAAACAATTATTTCTAAAATGAAACTGAAAATGTTTTCGGGATTCATGAGAACCCAAAGTAAACCGTTTTAATATGGCTAGAGTAGGTTAAAGTCTAACCACATGATATCACATGATTTCTAAGGATTGCCTTATAACTGAAAAAGTACTCAACTTAATTGTGCCATTAATTGTAAAGCGAGGGGATGTTGGGTAGATCTACTGGAGTTTGACAAACTCCGCCTCGTGTCACTGGAGGTGCACGGAGGTACAATATCAGCCTATCTGACCGTGATCCCGAGAGGACACGGGGGAGGCAAAGCCGCGATGACGTAGGTCCACAAAACAAAATAGATGATGGCGATGCCACTACAATAATAGTCAGCTTTGGTACCAACTTCCTTAGTGCATGAAACAACGGATTAGCTACCCGCGATATCGGTTGAGCACTTTAACTATACAAAACTAGTACATACCCGATAACGTATGTTACGGACATTACTTTTACTAAACCACAATACTATGATTATGGATATCACAAAGCATTGCTTTTCACAAATAAATATTACATAAGTATATGTTGACACAATTATGAATATGAGACCGGGCCACTGCGTGACAAGCCCACTGTGAACTCACCAACCGTTAGGTTGACACTTGTATGGTTTTCACTTATGCAGATTGCTGAGGAGTATCCACTGGAGGTTGGCATGGCACTCGAAGATACTTATTTTTATTTTGAACTTAAATTGGGAATCAGACAACAAATTATGTTTTGTAATTAAAGCACGTGGTTAGTGCTAAGATACTCATGTTTTCTTTCCGCTGCAAACTTCTAAACTGTTTTATGATGAATATTTGGACTTTACTTTGATTTGTTTAGTATTTGTAACTATTGGTTGTGGTCCTGGTTTGCTCGCACCCCTTAACGGTATAAACTCCGTTAGTGGTTATTTGGGGGTGTGACAAATTCTCTTCTAAAACAAACCGCTACGCGTTACATTTTAAATGGCAACTGGCTCTTGATTAGATTTCTCTTTAGACCTCAGTCATTTTGTCACAAATTTAGTGTGTTGCCAGTTATATTTTAGGATGTGAGCAACTGTTGAACCATTTTAACCGTGATAAATAGTTTGTTTGCTTCTGATCACCTCATGAGAAATGTTTATAAAACATACGTGTTTATGCATGCTAAAAATTTGAGAATCTAATCCTATTTATAGGGTACATAAATTGATTAATTATTGAAGTGCTGGTTTAAACATAAGTTGCGTAGAATTGCATGATTAGTTATGTGTATGAAACGTGTTAGGAACCAGAAAATGACATGTTCTGAATGTATTAACTTGGTTGAGTGTGAATACCATATACCATACAAGGTCCTAAGTCTCCTACCTCGGTGGGAATGACAAAACTGTGTGAAGTTGCCCTGTCAACTTTGCACCGTATGGGTTGTGTTGGTTAGTCTATGAATTTATATGCTAGAGATATGTCATGTTAACGTCGTATGCTAGTACATAAGGTGTTGGGACAATTGTATGCATAGTATGGTAAAACCTTCATGATAGGTTGCATGCTAGTACGCTTTGACCGTATCAAACTTTAAAAGAAATCTTCAAAGAAACTCGTATGCTATCTAAATCGTTATTGCATGAAATGTGAATTTGAATGTTATTATGAATCATGTCAACTTAATTGGCCATAACTGCATAAAGTACTAAATCAACCAATGGGTCCCCATGATAACTTGATTAGTCTTGTGTAGTCATATGCTATTTGCTAGTTGGTAGGTAAATTCAGACGTTCACGTTTTCGTTGGACACCGAGTCTATTAAATAAACACTGATTGACCTGATGCACACACAATTATCTCATACTTAAATTCCCTTCTCTTTAGTTCACCTGAGTTATTAACGAATGCGAACGCCTTAACCGAAAAACGAGACACGAAATGGGAACCTCACTCCCCGTATTGATTACAATAGCCGGTGACTATTCAGATGTATTATGATTCCTCATCGTATAATTTTGATTTCAGATACTTATGTTATTGTGTCACTCTGTCCAGCCTCGTCACGCAACACGATTCCTAAATTACATTTGTTCAACTATTCTCGTAAGAGAATGTTTGATAAGAAAATCATTTTCTATACTTTTGATTCAATTTCCTTTCGAAAACCCCTAAACATTTGACACCTCCTCAACATCGGGTACACATTGATTATATCATCCATCATTCCTTTTGGAGTAGAAAATCTGGATTCTTTCTATACGTTACTGTCAAATTGACTCTTACGGCAGTTGTTACCGATTAAAATTTCGTGACGAAATTCTTCCAACAAGGGGATGATGTGACGACTGAGAATTTTTTTTTTCTTTATTGTGACCAGCTTGTTAACCACATTATTCAATTTTCGGGACGAAAGTTCTTCAACAAGGGGATACTGTGACAATCCGTCTTTTCAGGTCTTTTCCTGATTTAAATAAACTTAAACTGTTATAAATGTTGTGTGAACATTTATGTGATTTAACTTATATTGACCATAACAACTAAGGTTTGTATAACCATCACTATAAGAGCATGCACTTGAGTCTTGACGTTTTATATTCTATAATTTTATGTAAAATCATACGTTGTGATTTCTTGTGATCGTTTTATCATTTTATGTGGCAATTGAACTTATGATTTTATGTGATATATAATGTATATATAATTACGTAATTGTTCTATGATTTTATGTGACGACGTGTCACGTACTTATATGTAACGTTGCTATTATTTTATGTCAGTATATATATACGTGTCGTTATAATTTATATCCATACTTGTATGTAAACTTAAAGAAATAATTATAAAATATCATTTATGACTTTATGTGATTATCTAAGGGTTTATATTTTTTTTACGAACGTCGCGTTGGATACATATTGGTGTACCCACGTACTCTCATCCTCTCAAGTTGTAGACCTGTTAACCCCGTTAGGTTTTGTTAATGATTTATAAACCTCGAGGGACCATTTTTGCCAAGTTCTAAACCTTATTCTAACTAAGCAAACATGGAGGGACTAGACCCGCAATTCCTGGAACTTATTATCCACTATTGAAAGTTGGGGATGGACTAATTTGGTCATTAGCTAAAAGTTGAATTCATGGTTATTTACTGTTACGGGCATCAAGTGCTTGATGGTTTCAACCGATCGACACCACCGATTAAATGCGTACAATCAATTCCTCCTATCATTTGGAGGTCATTTGATCAAACTTTCAATCACATTGCTCACCGTCACACTTCCTCCTTCGTTCTCTCTCAAAACCGACGCACAACACCAAGTCCGGGGGTTTTCTTTCCTGCCGTTAACCTCAACTACACCACTGTTGCAACACCATCGACGACCAACGATCACTCCACTGTGATCGTGGATCCCTGACGAGTAACCGGAAGGCATCAGAATTGCAAAGTATGATCGTGCTTGGTGTTCGCATACGAGCTTCGGGTTTGGTTTCGGCAAAAAAAAAAAACGCGTCACACTCCATCCCCGACTCAGGGTAACAATTCTATCATGTTAGTCGCACCTTTTCTGGGATTTATATTCATATTTCGCGTTTTTCCGGTGACCGGAATGAAACTCCGGCCACCGGAGTTCTTGAGGAGGAAGATGACGCGAAACAGATAGTGGTTATATAATTTCCTCTCCGGGTTAAAACGCATAAGGGTCGGGTAGCCTAGTGGCTGGGTTGCCTGCGCTGCAAACTCGAGGTCGCGGGTTCGAGTCCCGCCCTCTTCATTTTTTTATTCTGTTACTCATAAAATCCGGTCCCAGCCTTCTTTATTAGATAAAACAATTTCTGGCCAATGTGTTCTCAATCTGAAGGCTTGCTGTAGTGGTAGAGGTGCTGTGTTGCGAGTGAAGGGTCGCAGGATCAAACCCGGGCGACCTCTGTATCATTCTTTTAATTTTTTTTTTGGTGATTTAAGACATTTTATTCACATAAAGATTGATTAAAATGATTTTCGTGGTCTGTTTAAAAACCCGTAAAAATGAAGTTTGACTAGTAAACTCGTAAACTTTAACGCTTTGGAGCAAAATATAGTTTTCTTAACATAATTCGTATATGATGATCTAAAAACTATGGGTTCTCATAGAAAGGGAATATATATATATATATATATATATATATATATATATATATATATATATATATATAATAGGGAGAGGATCATTTGAGAACTAATTGGGTTTGAGAACTAAAAAGAACTAATCTTAGCCACTAGTTTATATATATGGAAAACCCCCCCCATGAATTTGAATGCTCCCCCCTTGAAAATTAGTGGCCCAAATTGGTTCTCAAAAGTTCTCAAAAGAAAAAGTTCTCATTTGAACCTAACCCTATATATATATATATATATATATATATATATATATATATATATATGAGAGAGAGAGAGAGAGAGAGAGAGAGAGGATCATTTGAGAACCAATTGGGTTTGAGAACTAAAAAGAACTAATCTCAACCACTAGTTTATATATATGGAAAACCCCCCATGAATTATAGTGGTCCCCACCTGAAATTAGTGGTGGAGATTTAGTTCTCAAAAGTTCTCAAAATAAAAAGTTCTCATTTGAACCTAACCCTATATATATATATATATATATATATATATATATATATATATATATATATTTCATGTAGATTGGGATATAAAAATATATATTGTTGGTTTGTTGAAACGATTAGATATTTTAAGTGAATTTTATAAATATGTATCTCGTTTTGTAACATCATTATTAACATCATTTACACGTTTGAATTATATATTATATATATATATATATATATATAATTATTTTGGATCTTTGGACTTAGAAAATATATATATTATTTTCACGTTATTTTGATAAATGCTCGGATTTGACAAACGCGACATCCTCGACTTGTTCTAGGCTTCATGATGATACGTTTTCGTCATTTACGTAGACTTAGCCGTTTCAAGTGGAAACACACTTATACATTTATGCTCATTAGGTGTTCGGTAAATACAAGACTACTACTTGCTACTTGTTGTTATTTATCTGGAATTGCTGTGCACCCGAAGGTGAGTTTCACGGCCCCATTTTACTGTTTTAAATCCTGTTGGGGGAGATTAACATGCATGATTTACACAACTGAGATAATTAGACTTTTATATATCACTTGAAGTACTTGTAGCACACTGATACAACAAAGTCCTTCTTATGGTACCGTTAGTATTAATGACGATAGCGGGAAATATATTGTAGTACTACTGGGTCTGACAAACCCCACCCGGGTTAATTGCTCTGGCACGATTGAATATCGAACGGGTGTTATATTCGTCCGAAACACAACAAGGCAAACTATAAATAACTATTAGCTTCGGTGACCATCAACGTGCGAAGTTTCATGCATATAGCCTAGCTAGCTATTCGATATATATTAGTGATTATGCTCTTACGACTTGACTGTTATTGAACAATCAAACTTAAACTGAACTTGAATATGTTACTCAACGGATAAACCTGTGAACTCACCAACCTTTGTGTTGACACTTTTTAGCATGTTAAGTCTCAGGTTGCGGATGTTCGAGTATCACGATTACGCATGCATGAGTCTTTGAAACACACTTAGTGTCTTTGGATAAGTCACGTCACCTTGGGTGACTATGTTTTTACTTAGATTTTTATTTGTAGTTACGCTTCCGCATTTGTAAAACTCTGTATTTATATTTTAATGAAATATGAAACGTTTTTATTAATTTTTGGTCGTTTGGTGTAACTAATGGACGGCGATCCTAGTTTGTCACGCTCCCTGTGGTGCGTTACCACGCGTGGAAATTTTGGGGGTGTGACAAAAACCCCCAAGAATTGTTTTAAACTGAAACATCAGACACGAGCTTTATTCGGGTGCGAGTCTCGTAGGGTAGCTCAGTGTCATCTTGGTTTGCCCCTTCAGCTTCATGCACCTACAAAATGTAAAGTATGTCAAACATATATATTTTGCAGGAATAAGTGAAGCATCATGCAACATAAACTTATGTGTATACCTGTGGAATTACCCGGCTGGGCTTTCCCATTCTTCACCTTCGCAAGATACTCTGGGCAGTTCCTTTTCCAGTAACCCATCTTGTTGCATTCAAATCACTGGCGCTGATCTGGCGGCGGTGCCTTGGATGCTTTAGGCTTGCCCCTGGGAGCTTCCAGACACTCTGGTAACAGCTGCCTTGCCCTTCTTCTTGTTCACACGCCTTCCTTTCTTGATATTAAGCTTCTTGACGCCTCCTGATCGGATTGCGAGTACATCGGGTGCCTTGCCGTTAACAACTTTAACTTCAACGGTCTTGAGCATGCCATGAAGCTCAGTCACTGTCTTTACCATGCTATGCGTGTTAAAGTTCACCCTGAAAGGGGTGAAGGCACTGGACAGTGAGTGCAGAATTAGATATGTCGCCATTTCGGCGGGTATGACGTAATTCAGCTTCGCTAGGCGGTCGATGTAACCCTTCATCTTCAGGACATGAGGGCTGACGGGGGCGCCTTCAGCCATGCGACAATTAATAAGTGTCACAACGGTGTCATAGCGCTTCTGCCGGGCCTGAGTTTCAAACATGCCCCTCAGATCACCGATCATCTGAAAAGCCGTCCTGTCAACCATGTTCTTCTGAATATCAGAAGTCATGGTGGCTAGCATAAGACATGCGATGTTTTTGGCATTTTGTCGTAATGTGTTATGGGCGTTGCGCGCCGGAGCAGTGTCAGCTTCAGGTTGCTCGGGAACCTCAGCTTCTAACACGTTCTCCATGTTAGCCATTTTCAGGACGATTCTCAGATTCCTTTCCCAATCAAGGAAGTTGGCGCCATCAAGTTTCTCCTTCTCAAGAAGAGACTTGAGATGGAAAATCTCTTGGTTTGCGTAGTTTGCGTTAGCCATCTGAAACAATAGGAAAAATTTAGTGTTTCAATGTTTGATTTGTATTCAAGGATGGCAAGCTAATCTTGAATAGGAATTGGGAATTTAGTTAGTTAGACAATTTCTCCAGACAACGTAAAGTGCGTTGAAAATCTCTAAGTAACCAAATGGACAACGATTGTTACTTGTGAGTAACTGTCACAACTCCCGTTATGGGGCTTTCGCGAACGGATCAACAAAATACGTTTAGCCCCATCTATGCCCATTCTGTCTACAGGCCGACAAGAGATACGATGTTGAAATACTCCAATACCAAAGGTGCGTGTAAAGAAAATGGTAGTTGTCCTAAGTGGTCAGTGTGTGCGTACGGTGTTGAAATACCCCAAAACGCTCACCTGGGAAGATACCGTAAACACCACGTACGGTGTTGAAATACTCCAACACGGATGCATTGGTCAATATGTTCCAAGTTAGACTTGACCTAGGATGGCATAGACTGTAATTCATAATCAGTAAGTTATTACTTTGTAGTAATTTAGCTGGTAATTCGAACTTAATTACAAACGTATGCTTGAAGCAAAGGATTGATTTGTTCACATAGTTAAGATAGAAATGTCGATCTTTAATTAGTTTGATTTGATTTAATATTCTTGACGTTGGTGGTTCTAAGTCATAAGACTTTATGAACTACCGTTATGTCGTGCGTTATGTTGTAATGAGTACGATAAACGCTCAAGGTTTTATAGCTTTGATGGGATATGAAAGAACAAATGTTTTTCATGTCGCATTTAAGCTACCCTTGATTAAATCAAGTGCACCAGGTACATGTTATGTTGTATGTTGTTTTAGGATTTTGAATTTAATCTAATAAACAGTTGAATAAAATTCAAAACATAGATTAAAAAATAGCCTTGCATGTTTCGAAAATCAGAGATAGTCAAAAGCATGTCACAATCAAAATCCATAGAAAGCAATTGTTCATCCTGGAAAACAACCAGGGAAACCAAAACAAACAAGTTGTTTTAAAATGGCCAAGAATTGTTTTAAACTAAAAACGTCAGACATGAGCTTTATTTGGGTGCGAATCTCGCAGGGTGGCTCCATGTCGTCTTGGTCTGCTTTCTTCAGCTTCATGCACCAACAAAATGTAAAGTATGTCAAGCATATATTTTGCAGGAATTAGTGAAGCATCATACAACATAAACTTATGTGTATACCCGAGAGATTTTCCCATTCTTCACCTTGGCAAGATACTCTGGGTAGTTTCTCCTCCAGTGCCCCATCTTGTTGCATTCAAAACACTGGCGTTAATCTGGCGGCGGTGCCTTGGATGATTTAGGCTTGCCCTTCTGGGAGCTTCCAGATGTTCTGGGAATAGCTGCCTTGACCTTCTTCTTATTACCACGCCTTCCCTTCTTCGCCTCAGGCTTCTTGACACCTCCTGATCGGATTGCGAGTACATCGGGTGCCTTGCCGTTCACAAAGTTAACCTCGACAGTCTTGAGCATGCCGTGAAGCTCAGTCACTGTCTTCACCATGCTGTTCATGTTGAAGTTCACCCTGAAAGCGGTGAAGGCGCTGGACAGTGAGTGTAAAATTAGGTCCGTCACCATTTCGGTGGGGATTACGTAATTCAGCTTCGCTAGGCGGTCGATGTAACCCTTCATCTTTAGGACATGGGCACTGACATGAGCGCCCTCAGCCATGTGATAGTTAATAAGTGTCACAACGGTGTCATAACGCTCTTGTCGGGCCTGGGTTTCAAACATGGCCCTCAGATCACCGATCATCTGAAAAGCCATCTAGTTGACCATGTTCCTCTGAATTTCAGAAGTCATGGTGGCTAGCATAAGGCATGTGACAGTTTTAGCATTCTGTCGCAATGTGTTATGGGCATTACGCGCAGAAGCAGTGTCGGCTTCAGGTTGCTCGGGAACCTCAGCCTCTAAGACGTTTTCTATGTTAGCCATATTCAGGAGGATTCACAAATTCCTTTCCCAATCAAGGAAGTTGGCTCCATCAAGCTTCTCTTTATCAAGAAGAGACTTGAGATGGAAAATCTCTTGGTTTGCGTGGTTTGCGTTAGCCATCTGAAACAACAGTAAAATTTAGTGTTTCGATGTTTGATTCGTATTCAAGGATGGCAAGCTAATCTTAAATAGGAAATGGGAACTCCAATAGTAAGGCAATTCCTCCAGACAACGTAAAGTGCTTTCAAAATTTCTAAGTAACCAAGTGGACAACGAGTGTCCCTTGTGAAAGAACTGTCACAACTCCCGTTATGGGGCTTTCACAAACGGATCAAAGAAATATGTTTAGCCCCATCTATGCCCATTTTGTCTATAGGCCGACCAGAGGTACGGTGTTGAAATACTCCAATACCAAAGGTGCGTGTAAAGAAAATGATAGTTGTCCTAAGTGGTCAGTGTGTGCGTAGAGTGTTGAAATACTCCAATACGCCCACCGTGGAAGATACCCTGAACACTACGTGCGGTGTTGAAATACTCCAACACGGGCGCATCGGTAAATATGTTCCAAGTTAGACTTGACTTAGGATGGCATAGACTACCGGTTTTAAGCTTACCATATAGGATTATTAAGTCGAATTTTAATTATTAGCATTTTGATGAAATTATAAACCCTATCTCACTCGGGATGATCATTTAAATATCCTAAGTATTAATGATCTACTTGTCACGAGGCGATAACCAATTATTTACTCGTTCGATTCATTTATCGAAAAAACCCGAATTTAATGTCGAATTAAATAGGTTATCAAATTTTATGAAGTCATAATAAAAATTAGGACTTATTATTTAATTGAATGAAAAATTAGTTTTATACAGGTAAAAATAAGTTTGGATTTTAGTTGGTGCGTTAATCAGAATTATGACAAGCAACCAAAAGACAAACAAACACACATGCACATATTCGGCCATACAGAGGTTTCGATATTGTCAGAGCCCATGACAATATCGAGGAAGGTCGAGGGACGTAAAAGTAAACCAACCATAAGATAGAAAAACTCCCTGATCGATTTAGTCGCTCCCACTTGCTTCAACAAGCTCCTGCGTGTTAGGAACCTCAGCCTTGTTTCGGGTCCTTGCCATTTTCAAAAATCCCTAGAAGGGATAATCTCCAAACGGGGTTCTCGTATCTAGCTCGTCTCGTTCGTCCAGGCGAAGGTGAGCAATTAAAATAAAACCTAATCTATTTTAAAATTAAATACAAATTTGAACCCAATCAAAGTGGACCAATCCAAAACAAACAAATGGGCCTAATAGGCCAAACCACAAGGATATTCATGACAAACCAAAATAGGGTCGGGCCGAATTGTTGGGTTATATAACAAATTATCACTTTAAACACGAGTACGCAGCGGAATTAATCCTATGAATTAATCTAACTAACCGGTTAAAGAACATGTACCTTTTTAGCTCGGCAAGAGAAGAACTTCTAGGATTTGAAGTAAATCCCTTTACGATCGTACACACGACACACCGATGTACGTATGCTAGTACTCGATCACGAACTCCTCTTGTGAAGATGGCTTGGTCGAACCACACAAGAAATCGAAACCCCTAGGGTTCTTTCTTGTTGCCGAAAATTAGAGAGAAAGAGAGAGATTAGGGTTTTTCACTTTTATCAGATAAATGCAGCAACTAAACCTTAAACCCAGAGGGTCTATTTATAGGTTTTACAAACTTGATAAACAAGTTAGGGTTTTGGATAGGGGCTTTACGATTTTCGGCCCTAAGGCCTATCTCAAAACCTTCTCTCAATTGTAATCCAATTACAACTCTCTCTAATTTACAACTAACACCCCTGTTAACAATTAACTGTCAGTTTTTAACGAAACCTCGTTAAATGTTCGTGATAAATATTAATTAACTAATTAATTAATACAAATACATTAGTGTCGAGACGTGTAACCCCGTAGGCTTAAATATTTTCCGGACATACGCTTATTAATACGTGATCATATCCCCACAGCTCCCACTTGAGCTCGTAATAATAAAGGTAATAACATTGGTTAGCGTCTAGCAACACACCAATGCTCCCGGAAATATTTAAGTACAGTTTCTCAAAGTGTATTTAAATGGTACAGTCATTTACTATCCCTTTGTTACCGATACCGTTGTTAAATATGAATATGGATCAAGTCATTTCATACTTTAACGATTCTGTTTCTCATTCCATAACTAATTAAAGATTACCAAATTCAAAATCGAGACACATCTGGATTTCATTTGGGCATGGCCATGCAAACATCTTAATTAGTCCCAATGAGGGGCCCAGTGGTATCTGCTTCAACTTTTAAGCTGAAGGAACAAATCCTCTTGACTACACGTGTCCAGTCACATACTTCACTACACTTACTGAAAATAGCCCTTTTGTACCACCTTATTCAGGATAGTCAGAACTATATCAAGTAGGTGCAATCCATACATGCATGACCTGCTTGTATCTCAAGTCTAAGGATAAGTAAAGCAACCATTTACGAATTTCACTCAATGACGACGATCCATAAAGTGACAATTCGTTAGTGGGGTTGTCCGATATGCATCTTATGAATACCATGTGAGTTTGGTGGGACCATCCATTATATATTCCAAGAATATTACCAATCACTCAGATTTGTCTTAGTTTAACTATATTCCCATATAGTTAATTGACAATGGACAATTTAGAATACTTGACAAGTACTCAAGGATTAAACATGCAAATATAGGACACAATTTACTATTAAATGAAATCAAACATATCAAGTACTTTATTTCATTATTTAAATAGAAATTGTTTAACATCCCTTATCCAAATACCGAACATCAGACATACATGATTTAACTAGCTAATTTAAGTCCCATGCCCTCGGCATGCCTTTCAAGCTTCGGCCTCGACAAAGCTTTCGTGAAAGGATCAGCTAAGTTAATATCTGTGTGAACTTTGAGTAATCTGATTTCACCTAGTTCGATCTGCTCACGAACATAGTGATATCTCCTGGCATAGTGTCTGGCGCCCTTCTGAACTCCAGGTTCTTTGGCAATGATTAATGCACCAGTATTATCACAGTACATATCAATAGGCAAGTTACTTGTAGGGATCACGTCAAGCCCACAAATAAACTTCCTTATCCAGACTGCCTCCATTGCAGCTTCCGAAGCAGCAATGTACTCAGACTCTGTTGCAGACATAGCAACTGTGGTTTGTTTCTTGCTTTTCCAATCCACAGTGCCTCCATTCAGAATGAAGTGTTAGAGCATATTCCTATGCTATGAATGTCTCGTGTATTGTATCTATGTGAGCGTGTCTAAGTGATAGTTGTAGTGACTATTTGGTTATGGGCGTACCACATGGTCCGGCGGACCATGTGGTCCGGCGTATCAGTTTGATACGCTGGGCATTTAGTCACTTACTATAAATAGGTGTGTGTTAGAATGTTAGCTTAACTAGTTCAGCCATTCTACACCTTTCTGTGTGTGTTTCTAGAGAGAGAAACTAGAGAGAACTTCTTTGTATCTTCAAGTGATCAATAAGAATTCTCTTATTTACATCCGTTGTTACTATGATTGATTGATACACGCAGTAGTAAGATCGTTTCTCGTTTCTACAAGTGGTATCAGAGCATTTGGTTGCTCTATTGCTGTGTTTTTGATCAATTTTTCGGATTTTTAGAGAGAGAAAGTTTGGGTTTCTTCACGTTTTCATCAAATTCTTTCAATTCTGAGTGTTTCAACGATGGAAAATGATTTCTGAGTGTTTCTGGAGTGTTTTCGCACTATACTGAACCAAATTCCAGCTCCAAACATCAAAATTCGCGAAAATCAGTGAAATCAGTCTCGAAGTCAGCTGATCCGCCGGATGAGTTTTCTGATCCGCCGTTTGATCCGCTAGGCAATCTTCATCAGTCTGATCCGCAGCAGTTACAGCGTATCAGTGTGATCCGCTGAAAATTCTGATCCGCCGTACCAGAATTTGATCCGCCGTATCAAATTTGATCCGCTGAATATATCTGGTCCGCGTCTGATCCGCTGGTATAACTCTGGTCCGCTAGTACATCTGATCCGGAATCTGATCCGCTAGTACAAATTTGATCCGCCTGATTGTTTTGGTCCGGAACTGATCCGTCGAGTTGTTTTGATACGCTGGCAGAATAGTGACTTTCACTAAAACTGACGTAACTTGCAAACCGTTTGGAGTTACGGAACCCAATACCAGCCAAAACGTTCGTCTTTCCGAGATCTAGGACTTGTACCAGCCTACGGCCAGTACCGAGCAGTTTTGACCCCCAAAATCCGCTTGGAAGACCTTCGTTTTTGAGTTCGAAGTTTTGGAGTATAATTTTACGTTGAAAAATGTCCGATTTTCAAGCGTTTGCGGCTATGCAAAGCACGGTACAAGCTATGCTCAATTTTGATAATGAAATAGGAACAAGTCAGAAAGTTCCCAAGTTGTTAAAATTGGAAGATTATCAAAATTGGAAGCAACGTTTCTCTGCATACATCAGCACAAATGATATTGATTTGTGGATTCCGATTCGAACGCTGTATGTGCGTCCAACTGACAATGGGGAATATAAAGAGATTCAAGATTTTGATAAGGATGAACGAAGAAGTTATGAACTTGAACAAAAAGTTTATGGTTATCTTACCATGGCTTTACCTACTGAGTTGTTACATCAATTCAGTACTTGCAAGAAGGCTAAACAGTTATGGGATGCTTTATCTGCTCGATGTGAAGGCAATGATCAGTATAAGAAGAGTCGAAGGAAAGTGTTGAACAAAGAATTTGAAAATTTTCAACAATACGACAAAGAAAATATTTCTGCTCTTGTTTCAAGATTTTCACATCTAATTAGTGAGATGAAAGTAGTCAAGATTGAAAAGACCGAGGAAGAATTGAAAGAGAAATTGATGGAAGCATTACCAGAGAAATGGGAAAATTATGTGTTGTTGCTTACTCATGACAAAGATTATTCCACATTATCATTTCATGATTTGACTGGAAAGCTTCATGCTCGAGAAATGGAAATGATGAATTCAAACAAGTCCACTGCTCAATTACAAAATCCTGAGTTATATCATGGACAAAATTCTGCAAGTATCAATGCAAAGTCTAAATCATCTGGTTATGATACATCAAATCCACCTCAAACAGCATTTGTTGCTGATCATGGATCAGGAAAGTATGAAAGTTCATCAAGGAGGTGCAGTTTCACTACTCCTGATAGATCATCTGCTAGTTCGATTAATGGGAAGTCAGCTGAAGATTTAGTTGCGTTGTTATCTGGATTCATATCATCTTCTTCTGGCGATATATTTAGTCAAATTGGTAACTCTTGTCTATATAGAGAGGATTTGGATCATATGGATGAAGATCAGTTGAACAAATTAGATTTGGAGTGGCAGTTTGCTATGCTAACTGAAAGAGGTAGAAGGTTTATTAAGAAACATGGAACGACATCTATTTTTCAAGGAGACAAACTTGGTTTAAATAAGTCACAGATCAAATGTTTCAAATGTTCCAAATATGGTCATTTTGCTCGTGAGTGTCCTGCAAAAGAAAAGGTGGTTCAGACAGCTGATAAAACTGCTTCACCTCAAATTGCTTTGACTGCTATTTCTTCTGCATCAAAAGAACAAACATCGAATGAAGGTTATGATTGGGATGCTGATTTTCCTGATGAGTCTTGTTTTGTTGCTCAGATTGTTCACAGTGATGACGAAGAAGAGATAACAGATTCTGATTCAGATGTTAGTAGTTATGGAAATAGTGGTTATGAATCTGTCTGTGAGTTTTGTTCTCAAAAAGATAAAATGATTCAAGGTTTAGTTAAGGAAAAAGAAGATTTGGTTGCTGATAGAGAAAAGTTGGAAGGTATGATCCAAGAGTTAGAATCTCAAAAAGAAAAGTTTTCAGTTTTTCAGACAGAGTTAATTGAAAAAGAGTTGCAGTTTCAAGGTGTTGAGCAGGAATTTGAAAAGAAATTTACAAAATTGTCTGAAGAAAAGGCTGACTTAGTCAAGGAAGTTGCAAAATGGAAGGCAGAAGCTGAGGATGCTGCCAATGATTTTAATAATTTGTTTGAAAAGTCCAAGATTAAACTTGATTTACTTACCAAGGCTTCTGATGATTCGGTTGCTAAAATTGAAGTATATCAGCTTGATATGGAGAAGTTGTTAGATGAGAAGCGAGAACTGGCAAGAGTAAACAAGTTGCAAAATGCAAATTTGGATATTCAGAAAAGAAACGAAGATAAACTTGAGAAGGAATTGTTGGCCGCTCTAGATGAGTTGAGATTGCAAAAGTATGAAACTAATAAAGTGGCAAAGAAGCTAATTGCATCAGAAAAGGAGTTGGCTGAAGCTCTTCAAAGAATTTCTGAATTAAAGATTGAAGTCATTGATTCAAAACGTCTTTTGAACAATGTTACTAACTCACAATCTTTTACAAGTTTTCTGGCCAAGGATGATAATTTTGAGAAGATGTTCAACAAAACTGTGTCACCACCAGGAAGTCTCAAAGAAGGCGTTCATGATTTGAAAGAAAAGGCTGAGATTGGTGATTATTCTGAGTTTGTTGGTTCCAAATCTGCTGAAGAAAAGCAAAAGGAAAAAGGCAAAAGTATTGAAGCTTCTGAAGCTCAAAAGGTTGTGTCTGGGTCTTCGTCTTCAAAAGCTGACATTGATGAAACAATTATCAATGCTCCAAAAGATATCAAGAAAGTTAAAGCTGAATTTTCTCGTCTTGCAAAGACCGGGCATAAATCATCTGATTCAGAAGAGAAAGTTTCTGGAAAATATACAGGTTTGGGATTTCAAAAGAAACAGGTTGATGTGAATGTTTCAAAGGTTCAACAGCAACAGCATTTGAAGAAAGTTAATCTGAAGCAAGTAAAGAAAGAAGTTTTTAAAGCTGACAAAGTTCAACCCGAGAGGTTCTACAAACTCAAGGGTTCGGAACAAATATTTTCTGATAATGAATTCCCGCTACATTGTGTAGATGCTCGGAAAGTTGCTGAAGTTTTTGTGACGAATGTTGATTCAAAGACCAAGAAGCAACAAGGTGCTAAATATTCTTCTGGAGGATCCAATTCTACTCCAAAGAGCCCGACATCCAGATGGGTTCATGATCATCGATTTCAGGTATATGATAATTTTTATGATCATTTTGGAGATGAATATGTTTGTGAAGCTATGCAGGTTCCAAAGACAAGAAACATAAACAATCGTTTGTGTTACAATTGCCGTCAAAAAGGGCATATGGCACATGATTGTCCGGTTTCTGCTGCTTCTAGTTATAGAAAAGGAAAGGTTCCATTTGTTGGTAAAGCTGCCAAACAACGATTCATTGATGAAAATGGCAGAGTATTTGATGAATATCCACAACCTACATTTTTCAAAACTCAAGGAAGATTTATTCCACGTTTTCAAAATATTTCATATGTAGGTTGTTCGTCACAATCGACTGTGACCGGTTCATCAGATACTGATTTACCAAAACAACAAATCTGGAAACCTAAAGTGGTTTCAAAAGGAAATCAAGATACTGGTCGACCAGAAGCAATTCGCTTCGGGTCATTTATAAACTGATGTGTTTGACCAGTGTGCAGGTACTTCTAGAAGGCCCGTTGGTGATTGCAAAGTTACTGGTGGAGAAGTATTCTGCTGATTTAACTTATATTACATGTGATATCAAATTTCAAAACTGAAATTTTTCTGAAAGCTAAACTTGAAAGGTATTCATGTCGAAAGGTCAATTTTCTTTCTTTTATATTTCGTATGTAGTTTAGGGGGAGAAAATTGAAAATCCAAAAATAGCGTCTTTGTGTTTTTGTTGGTATTAAAATGAAAATCCAAAAATAGAGTTTTCATTTTAAGGGGGAGAAAAACAGAAAATACAAAAACATTGAAAAAATAGAAAAATACAAACACATTGAAAAATGAGAAATTGTATCCAACATGATTGGGAAATGATGGTACATTGGCTTACGTGTCTGACTCATGGATAAAATAGATGAAAAAGCCATAAGATCATTGTTTGATGTACTTGGTAGGCTCGGCAGTAAATCAGAAAGTATACAGATGTGATAAACACATTAAATACTAATGCTTGACCAAGTGGACAACATCTTGATGCATATCTCATGATATATCAAGAAAAGATATGTGAAAAAGAAAATGAGAAGTCTCTGTGTATACATGTGTTCATTTTGCAAAGATTTAAACTTGTTTGATTTTCTTTATTTTGTCAAACGATCGGACTTTCTTTGCGTATCGAAAGATCGACCTGATTGTTGTTCGTTTGACGTTCTGCTTTATTTTCTTTGGTGTTTCGTATAACTCATCGGACTTTCTCTGCGTGTACGGGAGTACCGACCTGATTGTTGTTGAGTTATACAATTTCAACTTGTTTTATTTTCTTATTTTGTTAAATCCGAGGCCTTATCTGCGTATCGAAAGATCGACCTTAAGGTAGACGATTTAACGTTCTTATTTCTTTTTGCATGGAACACAGTTGACTGAATCATGAATACAATCATTATGTGATTAAATCACAAATGAAATCACAAAGTGTGATATAAAAAGCAAAAACATATCTGAGTATGTCTGATAGTGTGGGGTACACTGGTCAAAGCAAACTAAATCAATCAATAACATATCCAGATGTTATGAGTATGATTGTGCCTGAGTTTAAGATGGACAAATTATACCAGTAATCGACATGACTTGTGTGCTGAAGTAATTGAAATTGAAGTGTAGTTCAGCATGATATGACCAATATGATCCCAAGTTGTGATCTTTCTTGCAAAAGACAAAAATAGTGTCTGATTCAGTATTGCATTTATGTTTCATATCTGAAAAGTTCAAAAAGATTTTCGGTGTGTTTTGATGTAAAGTTTCAAAAAGCCAAAAAGATTTTGTTTCTTAGTTGTTTTCGACCGATCGACATGTGATACGAAATCGAAATTTGAAAATCTATCTTGGATTCTCGAAGAGAAGTTTTGCACCAAGATTAAATTAATTTTCAAAAGAAAAGGAAACCGCGTTTCTGTCTTCTGAAATTGCAGGTTATATGTTTCAAAGACTCAAGCATGGTGAAAGGGGGAGTATGAAGTATCTTTCACAATTGGATCTTGAAGTTCAACGATAGTTCAAGAGTGATCCAGCCATGCGAGCTCTATTTCTGACAAGATTTCAAGTCAAAGATCGGATGCAGCGGTGTTGAAGATTGATGACTGAAGTTTAGTTAGAGAATAGATACACTACACGTTAAGGGGGAGTTTGTTAGAGCATATTCCTATGCTATGAATGTCTCGTGTATTGTATCTATGTGAGCGTGTCTAAGTGATAGTTGTAGTGACTATTTGGTTATGGGCGTACCACATGGTCCGGCGGACCATGTGATCCGGCGTATCAGTTTGATACGCTGGGCATTTAGTCACTTACTATAAATAGGTGTGTGTTAGAATGTTAGCTTAACTAGTTCAGCCATTCTACACCTTTCTGTGTGTGTTTCTAGAGAGAGAAACTAGAGAGAACTTCTTTGTATCTTCAAGTGATCAATAAGAATTCTCTTATTTACATCCGTTGTTACTATGATTGATTGATACACGCAGTAGTAAGATCGTTTCTCGTTACTACATGAAGACGTACCCAGACTGAGACTTCGTGTCATCTCTATCAGTCTGAAATCCAGCATCGCAGTATCCGGTCACTTTGAGCTCTTGATCTGGATTTCCCCCATATACCAAAAACAAATCTCTAGTAGCCCGTAGGTACTTGAGAATGGTCTTAACAGCAGTCTAGTGACTTTCACCTGGATTCTGTTGAAATCGGCTAATGATATTCTGCGCAAACGCTATATCAGGTCTAGTGCATCTCACCGCATACATTATAGAGCTTACAGCCGAAGCATAAGGGACTCTCTGCATACGCTTCACCTCATCAGGTGTAGAAGCACCTTGTTTGACCGATAGACCAAGTCCTTCCTGCATAGGTACTACACCACGCTTGGAATTCTCCATCTTGAATCGCTTCAAGATCTTATCAATATAAGCACTTTGACTTAGTCCAATCAACCGCTTAGTTCTATCTCTATAGATCTTGATTCCAAGAATGAATGCTGCTTCTCCCAAGTCTTTCATGGCAAAACACTTCCCAAGATGGGATTTTACATCTTGCAACATTGGAATGTGTTTTCCTATTATCAATATGTCATCTACATATAAGACAAGTAAATTAACATTACTCCCACTAGCTTTGCGATATACACATGGCTCATCGGGATTCTGGACGAAACCAAACCTTTTGATTTCTTCATCAAACCATTTATTCCAACTCCTCGATGCTTGCTTTAGTCCATAAATGGACCTTTGAAGCTTGCATACTTGGTTGGGATGTTTTGGATCAATGAACCCTTCAGGTTGATCCATATAGACTTCTTCATCCAAGTAACCATTTAAGAAGGCAGTCTTAACATCCATTTGCCATATCTCAAAGTCATAGTACGCTGCTATGGCTAGGAGAATCCTAATAGCTCTAATGTCAGCTACTGGTGAAAAGGTCTCATCATAGTCAATGCCAAAACGTTGAGTTTAACCTTTCGCCACGAGACGAGCTTTATAGGTGTGTACATTTCCATCCATGTCGGTCTTCTTCTTGAAGATCCATTTACTCCCAACGGTCTTCGCGTTAGGAGGAAGATCAACCAAGTTCCAAACTTGATTATCTTTCATGGATTTCATTTCCACGTTCGCAGCTTCAAGCCATTTGTCAGATTCCGGATCTGATAATGCAGCTTTGAAGTTCGGAGGCTCATTGAGATCTCCTGATACGTTATCCTCGGATTCGACTAGACCAATCCATCTATCCGGATTACGTATGACCCTTTCGGATCTACGAAGTGGAATCGCAACATCATCGACTTGAGGTTCATCACTTTGAACATTCCCCCCCCCCCAAGTTGATGATTGCTAGTTGTTTCAGAAGGTGACACATCTTCTAGTAGTTCTACAAGTCTCCCACTGTTCTCTTGAGCTATAAAATTCTTTTCAAAGAATTCAGCATATCGAGCAACACGAACAGTATTTTCGGAAGGATTGTAAAAGTAGTAACCCATTGTTTCCTTTGGGTATCCTACGAAGATGCACTTAGTAGTCCTGGGTTGTAGTTTGTCAGGCGTATCACGCTTCACAAGTGCCTCACATCCCCAGACTCTTAAGTAAGACAACACAGGGACTTCTCCATGCCACAATTAATGCGGTGTCTTTTCAACCTTCTTGGTTGGAACCATATTTAGAACGCGTACAGCGGTTTCTAGAGCAAAATCCCAAAATGATATTGGGAGAGTTGTAAGGTTCATCATCGACCTCACCATTTCTAGTAGGGTTCGATTCCTCCTCTCAGAGACTCCATTATGCTGAGGAGTGTAAGGAGGAGTAAGCTGTTGGACAATTCCACATGCTTTAAGATAATCCTTAAACTCTTGGCTTAAGTATTCTCCACCACGATCCGATCGAAGGATCTTGATGGTCTTTCCGAGTTGATTTTCTACTTCGTTCTTGTACTCTTTGAATGTTTCAAACACTTCATGTTTATGTTTAAGCAAGTAAACATAACCATAATGGCTGAAATCATCCGTGAAAGTCACGAAGTAGCTAGCACCTTTTCTTGACACATGTCTAAATGGGCCACAAACATCAGTATGAATGAGTCCAAGTAGTTCTTTAGCCCTTTGCGGCTTGTTCGGAAAGGGTTTTCTTGTCATCTTTCCTGAGATACGGGAAACGCATTTATCAAATGATTCATCATTTGATTGTAAGATCCCTTCACGTTGAAGTCTTTCAATGCGGTTTTTGCCAACATGGGCAAGACGACAGTGCCAAAGATAGGTAGAGTCCAAACTTGTTTTGGCTCGTTTGCTAACAGTGAACATTGAATTATTTGAAACACAACCACGCATATCAATTTCATAAATGCCATCACAAGGAATAGCATCAAAATAATGAACATTATTTTTAGAAACTGAAATACCGATATTATTAAATGCATTAATAAATCCTTGGTTTTTCAACAAAGAAACTGAAATAACACCTCTAGTAATAGAAGGTGCATAGTGACAATTGTCTAATACAATGAATAACCCAGAAGGCAGAATTAAATGATATTCTCCTATAGCTTCTACAGCTGCTGGCAAACCATTTCCCACGTACAACTGCAAAGCCCCAGGCTTCAGTTTCCTCCTCTTTCTAAGACCCTGTAACGAATTACAGATGTGAGTTCCACAACCGGTGTCATACACCCATGAATCACACTTAGAAAAGGAAAATAATTCAATTGTGAAGATACCTGAAGTACTAGCCCCGCTAGTATTCTTTCTCTTCTTCATCAACTCAGCTAGATAGGTAGGACAGTTCCTCTTCCAGTGTCCAACTTCACCACAATGGTGACAGATCTGGTCTTTAGCCGGATGCTCTTTTGCGGCCGGAGGGGTTTGCTTGGTTTTAGGAACAAACGCAACTGCCTTGCCTTTTCCTTTACCATCATTCTTGCCCTTCGCCTTTTGCGGTCGTTTAGCCTTTTGGATCTTTCCCCCCTTGATCATAAGAACTTGGGGTGTTTCAGTGGCCTTTTTAGGAATCGTTTTTTCATACTCGACAAGCATAGCATGAAGCTCAGGTATAGTTTTAGTCATACTATGCATGTTGTAGTTGCGCACAAAACCCTCAAAATCCTTCGTAAGAGATTTGAGGATCATGCCAACTGCCACAACCTGATTATACCCATAATTGAGCGATTCCAATTTGTCAAAGTAACTCTTCATTTTGAGCACATGACTACTGACCGATTTACCAGTTTCAAGCTTCAAGTCGTGGAGTTCCACAACTAGGTCGAACAATTCAACACCAGCTTGTTTTTCATACATCTTCTTTAGCTCTTTGATCATATCACAAGGTGTATGAAATTCGTATTGCTTCTGAAGATCGGGAGTCATACTCGAGATCATCATGCAAGCAACCTCATCGTATCTGCTATACTTTGCATTGTAGAACGCTTTCTCTTGATCAGAAGCATTAGCAGCTGGCTCGGTCGGCCAATGATTTTCAAGGACATCGGTCCTTCGTTCAACTCTAAGGACAATCCTCAGTTGACGGTACCAGTCATTGAAGTTAGATCCATTCAGCTTTTCTCTTTCAAACATTTGACGAAAAGCATGACCAACATTGTTTTGAGGAGGGTTTGTTGCCATCTACAAAACAGATTAAGTTCAAAAATCAGTATTTTTGATAATCTTTTCCTTAATAAATTTAATTACCCAATGTTTAAACACTTTAAACAATTAAGTTTATTAAGGCTAGGATCCAATCGACATGCCATCATTTCATCAGTTGATCTGCTAGAAATGATGCATTCAAAAGGTAAGTGACGATCAATAATTGTACTCCAAGTACAATTCCTAGATTTTATGGGACCTACAAATAATACTTGTGAATCTTACACCAAGTAATTTGTAGTCATGTTTCATCCCATCTTTTGCCACGGGCCAAGGGTCTCACCGCCTAGCTCGTTTTAAGTCGTCCAACTAAGAACGCACAAATTGTCCACCATTGTGTACCAATGAGTAGGAATTTGCCATGCAAATGCCATTTTACCATTGTGTACCAATGAGTAAGATGACATCCACAAGTGTCCTTTTCAAGGTGGATGGCAAAAACTTAAGTTTGGTTTGGGTCAAAACAATTTTGATGTGTAATAAAAAATGTTATGTGTGAAGATTCATGCACATCTTCATCACATAATGTGTTTATAAAATTCTTAGTTTGTCTTCCAAATCAAAAGAGCTCGGTAGCTCCATTCGCAACACACAAAGAAGCGTAGGGGTGAGGTTTGCAACTTTTGCAATTAAAAACCTACCCGCTTTAGGGAAGCATGGCGACCCGACTTATACCTCTCTTAGAGTGTGTTCAAATGGGTGAGCCCGTGTTTCTTTTGAGTTTTAGGACACAAATTTTATTTTATAAACAAAATCATATTTCAATAGTTATTTAAGCAAATTTCAATTTTCATAAAACAAATTTGCATTAAAACCTTTTATTATGTCACAATTATCACAATAATCACATAATCTTAGGGTTTCTAATTATCTAATATAATTTTAATTTTAATTTTAATCCTCTTCGATATAAGTAATAACCATAAACGATTTGCATGAAACTTCATGGTTTTTACTTCTTTTTAACATTTAAAATAAAGGTACAACATGTTGATTATCAAATAACAAAAACTTGGGTTCTTAATTTTAGATCACAAGAATCGAATTTTAGACCTAAAATTAGGGTTTCCGATTCGGCTAGAGGTTTTCGATCCATTATATAGTTTTCGATCGGAATCAGGGTTTCCGATCGAGAACATCACTTTTCGGTTATGGTTTACGATCGAAACACGGGTTTCCGATCCAACAGGGGGTTCCGATCGGAAAACAAGGGTTTCCGATCGGAATGGGGTTTACGATCCGAAAACAAGGTTTCCGATCGGTACTTTTCGACCGGGCCGTAAACAGTTTACGAATTGAACTCGATCGGAAACATATTTATGATCGAGAACAAGGATTTTGGATCGAAAAGTGTGGTTTTCGATCGGAAAACAAGGGTTTCCGATCGGAAAGAAGCGATGGGTCGATATCCGGTTTTCGTTTTGGGAACCAAGCCACGGGTCAAGAACCGGTTTTCGATCAGGATTTGTGTTTTTCGTTTTTACCAATTGCGAAACCTTTTCTAATTGTAAAACACGATTTTAAGTGGATCGAAAAGCTAGAATCTTGATTTGGTTACCCCCATTCCAAGTTTTTATTCCGCGGTAATTAATTAAAATCATAGGTGGCTCGTGATACCACTGTTAGGTTATATAACAAATTATCACTTTAAACACGAGTACGCAGCGGAATTAATCCTATGAATTAATCTAAGTAACTGGTTAAAGAACATGTACCTTTTTAGCTCGGCAAGAGAAGATCTTCTAGGATTTGAAGTAAATCCCTCTACGATCGTACACACGACACACCGATGTACGTATGCTAGTACTCGATCACGAACTCCTCTTGTGAAGATGGCTTGGTCGAACCACACAAGAAATCGAAACCCCTAGGGTTCTTTCTTGTTGCCGAAAATTAGAGAGAAAGAGAGAGATTAGGGTTTTCACTTTTATCAGATAAATGCAGCAACTAAACCTTAAAACCAGAGGGTCTATTTATAGGTTTTACAAATTTGATAAACAAGTTAGGGTTTTGGATAGGGGCTTTACGATTTTTGGCCCTAAGGCCTATCTCAAAACCTTCTCTCAATTGTAATCCAATTACAACTCTCTCTAATTTACAACTAACACCCCTGTTAACAATTAACTGTCAGTTTTTATACGAAACCTCGTTAAATGTTCATGATAAATATTAATTAACTAATTAATTAATACAAATACATTAGTGTCGAGACGTGTAACCCCGTAGGCTTAAATATTTTCCGGACATACGCTTATTAATACGTGATCATATCCCCACACGAATATGTGCAAAATATAATTCAATCAATTTTATTGAATCGAATTATGTTTAGTGGATCTAAATCAACTAAACATATCTAAAACGACGATTTAATTTATTTCACGACTTTCAGGTTTAGAACCCCAGTTCATGAAAAGCACCGGTTTAAAATCGACCGGTTAGGGTTTGTGTGTGGTGAACCTGGCTCTGATACCACTGTTGGGTTACGAAAGTGGTATTCGGGTCCCCGGTAACGACAAAACTTTTGATTTAACTAATTATTTATGTTAAATAATCAATAAATCATTTACCGAGTAAATTAGTGAATTAACATTAGATTAATTAAATTAACTAGTAATTTAATACGTAGCGGAAAACAATTTAATTTACTAAATCCGATTACCAGCTTATTAACGTAAACCTAATCGCAACAGGATTCGACAATCACCGAACACACAAACACCAATCGTGTTAAAACCAAAAACGCGATATATACAAAATAAACAAATCAAACAGATCCAAACTTACATCGAGTTTAGATATACCTGAGCGGTGACTCAAACAAATGCTTAAGACACCGGAGGTCAACGGGTGACGCTAGGGTTTCGCAGGTTTGACTCGACAGGCGAATCTGACGATCC
>JBCNJP010000009.1:11463577-11540842 GCA_039602395.1 Deinandra increscens subsp. villosa | reverse complement strand
TGTAAGTTTTTGAGAGAGTTTGAGCGAACTTGTCTCTGAGTTGTCTCTGTGTAATTCTCTGTAACTCTGATTCTCTATCAATAAGAGATTGAGTTTTATTTATGTTTTGTGTGTTGATTCTCACTTGATTACGTTTGCATTCGATCAATTCGTCCAAACCGATCCGTATCCAGTCACTTTCACAGGTAGTCTTTTAAGCATCTTAAGGCTTCTTCGTACTTCTCAGTCCACTCAAATTTCTTGTTTTTCCTCAGGATATCGTATAAATCTTTACTTTTTTCAGAGGATCTTGAAATGAACCTGTTGAGTGCTACGATTCTCCCTGTCAATCTTTGCACCTCTTTTACTTTCAACGGGGACTTCAAATTCAGGATTGCTTTTATTTACTCTGGACTTGCTTCGATTCCTCTTTCGGTAACCATGTAGCCTAAAAGCTTTCCAGCTCGCACCCCAAAGTGACACTTGGAGGGATTGAGCTTCATGTTCGTCAAGGATGTCAAAGGCAGTTTGGAGATCCTTGACATGATCTTGTGCCTTTTTGGATTTCACCACCATATCGTTTATGTAGACTTCCATCGTGTCCCCCAGTTGCTCTTTAAACATATATTGACTAGCCTCTGGTAGGTGGCACCTGCATTTCTTAGACCAAAAGGCATAGCAGTATAACAATAGATACCTATCGGAGTCATACAAGCCGTATGCTCCTGGTCACATGGTTCCATCTGAATTTGTTGGAATCCTGCTGAGGCGTCCATGAAGGTGAGCATCTCGTGACCAGCCGTGGCGTCCACCATTGCGTCAATGTGGGGGAATGGAAAAGGATCCTTAGGACAGGCCTTATTCAAGTCTGTGTAGTCGACACATACTCTCCACTTTCCATTCTTCTTCTGCACCACCACTACATTTGCTAGCCACCTAGGATATTTGCCTTCTCTGATCATCTTGGTTTTGAGAAGCTTGTCAACTTCCTCCTGGATGATAATATTCTTCTCTGAAGCAAACTTCCTCCTTTTTTGCTGTATGGGCCTGAAAGAAGGATCTAAACAAAGTTTATGAGTAATAACATGTTTATGAATACCTGTCATGTTCTCATGCTTCCAGGCGAAAGTTGAGGTTCTGGCCTTCAGAAGATGAACTAGTTTTTGTTCAACGTTTGCTGGGATGCCTGTCCCTACAAGCACCTTGATTCCAGGATCCTCAGGGTCTAGAAGAATTTCTTTGACATCAAGCTCCGTGTCCTCCTGTACTTCAAGTGCCCTTTTTCTGTAATTGCTATCCCTTTGTCACCTTAGTGGTGTTTTTCATTGAAGTTGAATAGCAGTTCTTGGCTTCCTATTGGTCGCTTCCAATCCTTACAACTCCCCAAGGTGTGGGTAGCTTGATACATTGATGATAAGTTGAAGGGACCACTTTCATCTCGTGTATCCATGGCCTGCCAAGAATTATATTGCAACAAGAGAGAGAATCTATAACACAAAATTTTTGCATAGACTTTACCCCCTTCTATGTATACTGGTAACCTGATATCCCCTACGGTGCTTTTAGTTTCACCACAGAAGCCAACCAGGACTGAGGACCTTGCAACTATTTCAGTTTCCGGGATCTCCATTTTCTTGAGCATATTAAGACGGATTATGTTTACTGAGCTTCCATTATCAATCAGGATCCTGTGAACAAAATGGTTAGCAATATATAAAGTGACCACAAGACTATCATGATGAAGATCCTGAACATGAGAACGGTCGCTCTCATCAAAGGATATTAAGTTTATCTTGAGTTAAGGTGGATGTCCGGACAGGTCTGTCACCCCGTTCAGATTTAGATTCTTAGCATGCTTCTTGGCTGAGGAATATGAGGTGCCGCAGATGTCTGAGCCTCATGAGATGAAGTTGATTATTTGAGCATCCTGAGGTGGAGAAGCTGCTCTCTGAGGCACATTGTCGGCTTCCTGAGTCTTGACCTTTGTTGACACCTGATTCCTGGTCGTCATGTGAAGTATGGAGTACAAGACAAGATGTGCAAGATTGGTTCTGGCTGAACCTTGGGCGAACCCCAAGTTCAGACACCAGCGAACCTGGTCCGAACCTGAGGTTCGGCCTATTGAGTTTCAGCATTATAAATAGCATGTCTTGTGTTGTTTTCTATAATAGTTTTAGAGAGCTTGAGTGATATTCCTATCTGTGTACTCTGTGGTTTTTCTATGGTTAATACAAAGGTTTTTCTATTTACATCTCGTGTTCAGTCTTGTTTAACATTGATTACTATACAATTGAGTAGACGATCATACGCTCACGCATTTACAACTGGTATCAGAGCATTTGGTTCATTCTACTGATCGGAAATCATTGTTTTTTGGAGTTTTGAGTCAAAAAGTGGGTTTTTGAAAATTCTTCAAGATTTTGAGCTCATTTAATCATCTCGAGTGTATTTTTCTTGAAAAATCTTCTTCTAAATTATTTCTATGGAGTTTTTCTGAGTTTCTGTTCAAAATTTCGTCCAAAAACACTGAAAATCGCGAAAATGGAGTCGAGAGTGTTCGAGTTCGTCTGAGGTTCGGCATAACTAATTTGTAATCGCTCCGAACTCTAGGTTCGGATAGAGTTTAGATAGCTTTCGTACGAAGTTGAAGTTCGGATAAGGTTCGATCAACGTTCGTTGGTTCCGAAGTTAGGGTTCGTACATAGTTCGGCGAAGGTTCGGCGAGGGTTCGTTGATCTCCGAAGCTCAAGTTCGGCAAGGGTTCGGCATTTTCGTTTTGGTTCGGAAAGGGTTCGGCATTTTCGTTTTGGTTCGGATAGGGTTCGGACGAAGTTTGGCGAAACAGTTTAGGTTCGGGACAGGTTCGGGGTGAACAGTAACATAATTTTTTTCAAATTATCTGATTTTCAAGCATTTGCTGCAAATCAAAATTCGATGCAAACTACAATGCAAACCATGCTTAACTATGATAATAAAATTGGAACAAGTCAGAAAGTTCCTAAATTATTACGATTGGAAGATTTTCATAGTTGGGCTACACGATTTGAAGCACATGTTAACACGAATGATATTGATATGTGGTTATCATATCATGAACTATATGTTTATCCCAAAGATGCGTCTGGTGAACCAATTCTTCAAATAAAATTCAATAATGACCAAAAGAAAGCATATCAAGCTGAAAAGAAGGCGTATGGTACTTTGACAATGGCATTTCCGAAAGAATTATTACATCAATTTTCGGCTAACTTTACATCATACAACTTATGGAATGCTTTGCAGAAAAGATGTGAGGGCAATGACCAATACAAGAAAAGTCGTCAAAAAGTTTTGAGAAAAGAGTTTGATAGTTTCAAACATTGTCAGGATGAATCAATTTCGTATCTAATTGCAAGATTTGCACATTTGATTAGTGAAATGAAAATAGTGAATCTTACAAAGGAAGATGCTGAGTTGAAAGAAAAGATTTTAGAAGCATTACCAGAAAAGTGAGAAAATTATGTGATGATGATTACTCATGATAAAGAATATTCTAGTTTAAGTTACAACGATTTGATTCAAAGGATACAAGCACGAGATATGGAGTTGATGGTGAATAAATCACTTCCTGCAAAAATCCAGAATCCAGCAGTGTATCATGGTGAAAATGTCTCTACAATCAAAACTGTGAAATCTAATATTCTTAGTTCAGCACCACCTACAGCATTCATTGCAGGTAAATCTGAGACTCCTAGTTATTCTGCTGGTTGTACCGTTTATGTTCCTAGTTATTCAAATCAGAATGATTTGTCTGCTCAAACTACCGATGATTATAATGCTTTAATGTCTGCGTTGGTATCTTCATATTTTGGTGTTATTTCTTGTTTTTGGTAAGTAACGCAGAATTGACCAATGAAGACTATGATCAAATTGATTATGGTCATCTAGAAGAAATGGATTTGGACTGGCAATATGCTATGTTGGTTCGAAGAACAAAGAAATTTTTCAACAGAACTGGGAAGAAGAGATTAAATCAAGATGGTAAGATCGGATTGGACAAAAAAAAGGTCAAGTGTTATAAGTGTTTAGTATATGGACATTTTGCACGAGAATGTCCAAGTTTAACTGAAAGCAAGCTGAAGTCTGGTCAACATGCTCATTTGGTTATTCGTTCACCAGATGAAGTTCTCAAGGTTGAGAAAAAATCTGTTTCTTTTGACGAAAAGCTGACAGACACGTTTTTGACATCCAGATGAATTTGCCTGGAATACAGATTCTAAAGCAACAATAAAACATGCTCCATTTACGGTTGCATTGACTGCTCGTCATGATGATGATGATAGTATTCTGACTGATTCTGATTCCAATTCGACAATATCAATGATCAAAGAAGTTCAAATCGAAGCATTAAAATGTCTTGAATGTATAAAGTTGGGAAAGAAGAATGCAACTCTTGTGAAAGATTCTGAATTATTGTCTGGAGAAATTGTAGTTCTCAAGAAAAATTTGGAAGAATTCCAGAAGATATATTATGAATTTGTTCATGTTCATGACGATGTTTTGAAATAAAAGAGTCAATTAGCTGAAGCATGTGAAAAAGCTAAAGCTGAAGCATTAGATGTTGCTCAAGATTTTGAGAATTTGTTTGAAAATAGTTATCCAGTTTAACAAAAGTATGAAAAGGCTAATGCTCTTGTGATTGAATCGGCGACTACTATTGAGAAACTTCAGAACAAGATCTCTATGCTTCAAGATGAAAATGTCCTTTATCGTGATAAGAATGAAGTTTTGATTAAAGATGTTGAAATTTACAAGAAGAAAAGAGAAAGTGTTCTTGAAGAATTGTTTGCTGAGTATGAGATTCGTAAAGTGCAAAGATATGAATATGGTGAGCTCAATGCAAAGTTCATCAAGTCACAAAAAGAAGTGTTTGATGCTCAACAGTAAATCTTTGAATTGAAGTTGGAAATTTTGGAGTTAAAAAGGCAAGTGAAGAATTGCAATTTGTCTTCAACATTGTTGAATTTTTTATATAAACAGGATCGGGGTGAAGATGGTTCTAAGAAAGATGAATTCACATGGTTCCTCAACCAGTGGATTTATCTGAGGATACATCTGCTCCGATTGATCCTAAAGATGAATTGCATGATTATTCGAAGTTTGCCACTCCATCCAAGAAGAAGAAGCCGAAGTCTAAGAGAAAGGAATAGTCTTTGGGTGAAGCTCCAAAGTTTAGTTCAAAATCTCTCTTTCTAGAGAACGAAGAAGTTTTTGCTAAAAATGATTCAAGTGCTTCATTTGCAACTGAAGAAGAAACAGGTTTGGTTAAAAAGAACAAATTGAAAGATATCAAAGCCAAATTCACTAGAGAAGCAAAAGAAAGAGAAGCTTCTGGTTCTTCTTCAAGTTCTTCGAAGACTCCAGGTTATAAGCACAAAGGCTTGGGTTATGAGGTCAAGGACGCACCGATTCAAACTAAGAAGCCAGAAAACGCTAAACAGCATTCCAAAGTTTAAGTTCCAAAGAAATCACCTCCTCTAAAAGAAAAATCTTATTATTCTGGAAGATCATCATCTTTAAGGAGTCCATCTCCTAGGTATGATTCCTATGATGATTTCTTTGATCACTTTGATTTTGAACATTCATCTGGTTTTCACAAATCAAAGAATTCTTCAAATATGCTTAAATTCAGAGAAAGACTTTGTTATGCATGTCGTCAAACTGGACATCTTGCTACTGATTGTCCGACGACTGCATATATCCACAACACGGCTAAGTATGTGGATAACAAAGGTCAAATTTTTGATGAACCATGGTCTCAAAGGACAAATCAACTTGTAAGTCGTCTTGGTCTAAACCGAGTACGCCAGTTGATATTGATTCTGAATCTGATCAAAAATCAAAATCTTTCAGAATATGGAAACCAAAAGTTGTTTCCAAGGCCAACAATGACTATGTGGAACACACCGGGCGACCCGACGCTGTTGAATCGGGTCGATCCCAGAGCGACTAATGTTTTATTTGGTGTCCGCAGGTATTTCAGGAAGACCTTTCGGTGATTGGAAAATTGTTGATTGTGAAATATCTGTGATAACTTTAATTGAATTTCAAAATCAATTTGGTTTTCAAAATGCTTAACTGAAAGTGTTTGTGTTGGTTGATCAATTTCTGATTTTTTTTGCACTCCGTCTCACTTTGAGGGGGAGTTTGTTTTTGCAAAAATACAAAAAATAGTGTGTTGTTTTCAAATAGTAAAAATGAAAATCTATAAATAGCGTTGTCATTTTTAGGGAGAGAAATTGGAAAAGGCAAAAACATTGAAAAATGCAAAAATCCAAAAAACATTGAAAAATGAGAAATTGTATCCGACATGATTGGGAAATGATGGTACATTGGCTTACATCATCTGACTCATGGATAAAATAGACGAAAAAGCCATAAGTCCATTTGATCGATGTGTAAGGTAGGCTCGGCAAATCAGAAAGTATTCAAATGTGATATACACTAAATCTGATGCTTGACCTAGTGGACAACATCTTGATGCATATCTCATGATATATCAAGAAAAAGATATGTGAAAAATAAAATGAGAAGTCACTGTATATACATGTGTTCTTTTTGCAAAGATTTAAACTTGTTTAATTTTTTTTATTTTGTCAAACGATCGGACTTTCTCTGCGTGTCCACAAGATCGACCTGATTGTTGTTCGTTTGACGTTCTGCTTTATTTTCTTTAGTGTTTCGTATAACTCATCGGACTTTCTCTGCGTGGCCACAAGACCGACGTGATTTTTGTTGAGTTATACAATTTCAACTTGTTTTATTTTCTTATTTTGTTAAATCAGAGGCCTTATCTGTGTATCGAAAGATCGACCTTAAGGTAGACGATTTAACGTTCTTATTTCTTTTTGCATGGAACACAGTTGACTATATCATGAATACAATCACTATGTGATAAATCACAAGTGAAATTACAAAAATGTGATAAGCAAAAGCATATCTGAGTATGTCTGATAGTGTGGAGTACACTAGTCAAAGCAAATCTAATCAATATCTTAACATATCCAAATGTTATGAGTATGATTCTGCCTGAGTTTAATGTTGGACAAATTATATCTACAATCGACATGGCTTATGTGCTTCAATAATCGAAATTGAAGTGTAGTTCAGCATATTATGTTCAATAGTGTCTGATTCTATATTACATATACTTTTTTATATCAGAAAATACTAAAAAGATTTTAGGTGTGTTTTGATGTAAAGTTTCTAGAAATCAAAAAGATTTTTATTTCTTATTTCTTTTCGATTGATCAATATGGTATACGAAATCAAATTTCAAAAATATCAAAATATCTTGGAGTCTCAAGGAGACATTTTGTGACAAGATTATTTATGTTGGCAGGTTTCTAAGTGGAAAGAGATCATCAAAACTTCAAGTCTTCTGAAGATTGTTGATAAATAGATTACACACGATGCAATATCAAGTATTTAAGATTGAACTCATCATCAAGTTGAGGGAGAGTTTGATTGAAGATACAAGATACAAGTTTTAATGGAAGGGTTGATACTGCACATGTCGAGGGGGAGTTTGTTGACACCTGATTCTGGATCGTCATGTGAAGTATTGAGTACAAGACAAGATGTGCAAGATTGGTTCTGGCCGAACCTTGGGCGAACCCCAAGTTCGGACACCAGCAAACCTGGTCCGAACCTGAGGTTCGGCCCATCGAGTTTAGCATTATAAATAGCATGTCTTGTGTTGTTTTTTGTAATAGTTTTAGAGAGCTTGAGTGATATTCCTATCTGTGTACTCTGTGGTTTCTCTGTGGTTAATACAAAGTTTTTGTATTTACATCTCGTGTTCACTCTCGCTTAACATTGATTACTATACGATTGAGTAGAAGATGATACGCTCACGCATTTACAACCTTCTTTCTGCCTATCAACTCTTTAAGATGCCCCTTACTGAATAGATAGCTGATTTCCTTCGGGAGTGCTATGCATTCAACTGTTAGGCGGCCGAAGTCTTCATGGAAGGCGCACCTCTTGGTTTTGTCTTTCCAGGATCCTTGCTTATCTTTTTTTCTAAGCCATCTTACCTTTTCGCCAAGATCCTGCATTGCACAGATTAGGCCACCAATGTCAACAGAAAAACAATACTCAGATACCCTTGGATACTCCTTATCATCATCATCCTGCTCTACAGCATTGATTTTGTGATTATCTGGTTTAGAGTATGGACGACATCTATATGGCTTCCCGGGGGATTCCGCCTTCTTGCTGTTAGGATCATATTTAGGAACCTCCAATCTTTGGTGGATCTTCTTGTCATCTTCCAAACGGATAAACCTTAAGGCTCTACTGCGTACTTCGTCAAGGTTCCTGCAAGGAGTCATGACAAGATCATCATAAATATGTGAATCTTTAGAGAGCCCCATTTTAAAGGCTTCGACGGCTGCGGCCATATCCAGATGTGGAATCTCGAGAGATTCTCGTCCGAATCTAGCAATGTATTCTCTGAGAGGCTCATCTGACTTCTGAACTACTCGGTACAGGTCGTCTTTGAGCTTCTCGAAAGTTCTGCTACAAGAAAATTGGTTGTTAAACAGGTTAACTAAATGAGAGAATGATGTAATAGTGTTAGGAGGAATGCTCAGTAGCCATTTTATGGCTGGCCCCGTTAAGGTTGAACCAAAGCCTTTGCATAGACAGGTTTCCCTGATTTCTATCGGAATGGGATTGATCTCCATACGCTCCCTGTAATGTGCCACGTGTTCTTCAGGATCCGTGGTTCCATCGTAAAGCTTCATGCTTGGAGTTTGAAAACGCTTCGGGATCTCCACTTGAGAAATCGGCCAAGTAAACCTGGAGATCTTGTGGCTTTCCAAAGGAACCTCAGGAATAGGTTTCAGGATCCCTGGAACACTCGATATCATTTCCTTCAACTATTGGAGCTCCCTAGCGATACTTGGGTGAACACCTGCATCATAAGGAGCACCCTGGTTAGAAATGAAAGGAATTGAATTGGACACATTACCTGGGCGAGGATTCTGGACTGGGATCCTGGGATCATATCCATAGTTTGTTGAGATGCTCGGCTCCGTAGTAGCTGCTGTTTGCATGGGAATGAAGTCACCATCATGCACATCTGAGGAGCTGGTCCTGAAGACTCCTGTAGAAACATAAGGGTTAGAATGTTGATATCCTTGGAGATTCTAGCCTGGATTCCCAGTAGAGAAAGGATATCCTTAAGACGGTGCAGCCAAGGATCCCAATGATGATCGAGTCCAAGGATCTTTGGAACGTGGCTACAGGGATTCTGATGGGATGGCTCCTGAGAATCCAGCAGTACTGCCTGCATATCCAGGGGCCTAGGAAGTCAATGTAGGGGCTGTAGTGAAGCCTGCTATCGATTTGTAATTGTAGCGAGTCGGATCTGAGGATCCTAAGGCATTGAAGTCAAGTTGCCTGGAATATAGGGGACTTTGCTCCTCCACAGGTTTCTTAGACTTCTTAAGCTCTTCAATTTCCCACATCACCGTTTGATTAGTTTTTTCTTGTTGATCCATCTGATATTTCACATGTTTAATCAAAGAAACCAAATCGTTGTTAGTAATAGCAGGATCAACAGATTGAACCTGGGATCCTGTGAACACAGGATAATCAACTTTTCTCGGCTGCTCGTCCACTTTCTTCTGACGATCATTAGTTGTCTTTAGGCTTCTTGGAGCGGAAGGAAGAGGAGGAATGGAAGACGATGTAGAGGCCGAGACAGATTTTTGTTGGTTCGACATTTTTGAAGTGAAGGTCAATTAGAGTGAATGAAATGCAGAGTTTTCTCGGAACAAAGCACCACTTGCCCCACGGTGGGCGCCAAACTGTTTTGGTCAAAAATCAACAAAGTGATTTCGTATTCCAAATTTAGAATGTGAGGTAGTATGCTTGATTAACAAAATGAAGGAATATCAAAGTACGAGTGTTGACACGATGATGTAACGAGGGAAAATCCAGAATCCTTCGAGTTTTCTATAGGAATCCTGGAAAAAAACCTCGGGAGCCGGCCTGAAGAGCATGCTTCCTAGCAATTTTATTGATAAGAAATAAGAAATTACAAGTGTTTTGTAGGTTTGATCGATCGACACTAAGTGTTACAATGACGGTAAGCTAATAGAGCTTAGGTGTATCGGTGTTGTGTGTCCCTAAGTCGATCGAATCCTCGATTATATAATGATTATAAAATTAACAAACTATCCGGGATTCCCGGGATCATATCGTCCAACTAACACGACCGTTAGAACCCTCTTCGTCCACTTGGTCCACGATTTCATTCAGCTGAAGCTTGAATCTCGGAGGTAGTTGATGACTTCAACGGTACCTGGGTCAAATAAACACGTGGCAATTATAAGGATTAGTCGAATAAAACAAATCAGGATACGTGGATGAGTGGGATTCCCAGACAATAATAGGATTCCTGAACTATCTGAGCTTCCTGTGAGCATCTTGAAAATATACCCTCAACACCAACAAAAATCAGGTCGGTTGTGATAATCCGGCTCTCCAGGTGGGACCCGAACCTCAAAAATGGATAAAAACCAATAAACTGGTGAAACCAGAACGCGCGTATATAGGTATAGTATGTCAATTAAGGTATTAGAAGAGTCTATTAGCCTTAAAACACTTCACAAGTATCACACACAAGTCGGATTCTTGAAATATTGGTGATTGATTAGAATCAGTGAATATTGTGAATTATGTGAAAACTGATACGTGAATTTAATTACATGATCGTAAATTGTTATATGGCAAGTTGATACTTGATATTATTGGATTTGATGTGATAAAAATTATGGTGAATTGAAAATCCGAGAAAGCGTTGAAAACCGTGACCAAAAACTTGAAAAACTGACAAAACGGGCTGCGGTCAACAAAAGTTAACAGGGCTGCCAGACGGACGCCCTAGGTGTATCGCCTGGAGCCTATGGGAGTTGTAAGCGATACGCCATTAGCCCCCTTTTTTACATTTCATCACCCCCATATGTCATCACAGCCCCATTTACGTCTCTTATCATCCTTCTACTCATTTCTCATCAAGATCTAAGCTTTATACAAGATTCAAGCCCCAATTTCATGTGTTTTCATTGTGTTTAAGTTGTCAAGATTCATGCTTTATGATAGATCTAAGCCTGATCTATAATGGTTTGATGATATGAAGTGTTGATCTAGTGTTTAGCATGATAAAGATTGCATCTTTTGATAAAAAATGAGGCTTTTATGCATGATGATGTGTTATGAGTTAGATCTAGGGTTTTTGATGAAAAATCATGCATACATGTGAATAAAGGTTGATGATTTTTGCTAGATCTATGTTGTAATGTTTAGATAATGATAGATCTAGGGTTGATAATGCATAAAGTTGATGACTTTGCGTGAGATCCAAGATGAAAACATGATTTTAGTTGCCATGCATGCAATATCTTAAATAAAGACATATGATTGTTGTTAGATATGCGATGTGAGCATGTAATCTAGGTTATTGGTTGCATGAAGGTGCATAAAGTTGTGAACTTTATGATCAGATGCATGCAGGTAGTTTTATAAAAATTATTTACATGAAAATATGGTGAATATAGCTGATTATGGCAAGTTAGCTTACATGCATGTGGTTGAGAATCTATGATATGGTTTAATACATGCTAAATGATGATCTATGTGATTGGTATGGGAGAATGATGTTATGTGAACATGGATTTAGCCTACATGTGATAAATATATATTTATCGGTAAATAAATAAATTGGAAAAATTGCATAATAATAAGCATGAAGTTACCTGGCTATGTGTTTGCATGTAACATGTTAAATTGATTATGAGTTATACGTATATACAAGTCCTAAGTCTCCTACCTCGGTTGGAATAACAAGACTTTGTATGATTGTTCCGTCGATCGTACATCGTATACGCGGAATAATGTCGTAAGTCATCGTAACGCATATATTCATCAAGATACAATGTGTTGTATATGAGATACGTTTTAGGTTATGAATAGGAAACATAAATGTGATCACCAATGTGTTCTCAAGTCCACTTATCCAATGTCCACGAATTATCTGGATGTTTGGTCAAACACGGTCAACACTTACACGGTTATGTGTCATAGGTGAAGTCTAGGAGGTCTTCACTACTTCTCAGTGGTTGGTTGATTGGAATAGCTTATTTTCACCCAAAGGTGAGTTCCAGGCCCCACTTTTACTATTTAACGATTTTGGGGGAGAAGACATGTGGTAAATTTTTACGGTTTCCGAACTGCTTTATTGTTTTATATACTAGTTCGTAAATAGTAGACGAAAGATATGCAAGGGAACCCTTCCACTAATAACGTAAGCCATTTTATATCAATGATAACGGGGAAATGTTTGGTAGATCTACTAGGTTTGACAAACCCTGCCCGTGCTAGCCGCACTAGCTCCTACTGGCCCTTGGAGGGAGAGGAACGGGTATAATGTTGTCATAACTCGGTGTTGTGTTCCGCATTATAGCACAACCGGAAGGCAAAAACTTAAGTCTGTCAGTTATGGTGATTACGAATTCCTACTAGTTTATAAACGACGTGGTCTAGCTAACCCAGGTATATAAAATACTAAGCAATAAAAATGCAATGTTTTGATAAACTAATTTGATTAAACTTGTTTTCGGGAATGGGATTCCTGCTGGGTTACGTCTCGATGAGAGTAACTAGATAAACTTATATTTTCTGGAAAATGATGTTTCCTACTCTTAAACTCTGTGAATTCACCAACCATGCGTTGACCCTTTACATGTTTCTTCTCAAGTCCTTAGGAGGAAGTCGCTAAGCCACGCACGCTTAGGATCATTGGTATTTGGTCTGCATTGTCATGTTTGTTTTAAATTTGCTTTGATCGCCTTGGGGAAAGACTTATTAAACTATTTATGTTTGGCTTCCGTAACATTTGTTTTAGATAACTAACAGTTTTTCGATTCCGCAAATGTTTTCTAAACTCGTAAATGCTTCCGCACTGTTTTTGGATAATATTACGTAACTCTGATAAAAACCAATTTTGAAACATGTTTTGGTTATTGAGTCGAGCATGTAGATGTTCGATGTGTCTGATGACTCAGATCCTGGTGGTGGTCGCGGCAGTCGCGGTCGCGCCACCAGTCGTGCCCCAGGTCCGTAGAGCCCCCGAGAGCGACGGGCTTTTTATGGGGTGTGACAGAGTGGTATCAGAGCGGTCGGTCATAACGAACTTAGGATTGCATTAGATCCAACTACGACTTGAGTTAGTTAGACACAAACATAGACGCACATATACGCAGTTCTCTTGTTTTACATATTGCTGATATATAAGTATATATATATATATATATATATATATCACTAGGGGAGGGAATAATTAATAACCCTTCCTTGGAGGATTAACCAAATAACCACCATCTAATGGTGGAAACAAACCAGATTCAACCAGATTATGCCATGTGTCTTTTTCTTTTTTTTTAATTATAAAGGTCAGTTATGTCATTTAACACCCCACATAAAACACCCCCTTCATTTTAAAAAGTTCATAACTTTTTTATACTTCGTCGGTTTTTTATAAAAGTTTCACCGTTAAACTCGTCGCATTTTTATCTTTAATTCAAGTATAGTCTCGACGTTTTTTATTATCGTTTTCTCAGACGTGCGTTGTAGCACTAGTGTTACAACTTCTAACATCACTGTAATAACTTATAACATACATCCATACAATCATAACCAGTACAAACTACAAAAATAACCATTAACAACGGTGTGATAACCAATAACATCGATGCTATCAACATTCAACAAAAACATGATAAAAATGTACAACTGCGTATGCATGTATTACAACCTACAAAAGCATCAATATGCATAAAAATCACTGATGTTATAATCATTAACATTGGGATAAATTATCAGTAACACTTCTGTTACTATTTAAAAACACCAAATTAACAAAAAAAACAATAAAAATGTCATAAATTTTGGATCATTACGATGGGAAAAAAGTTCTAAAAACAAGATCCCAAAAAAACCACTTCTAAAACATTTGAGTCAAAACTTGAATCTGAAGCAAGATCGCAAAATTTTTAACAGATCTGACCTCACTAATGTTGTGAAATCCAAATAAAATCCAAATTACAAATAAAAAAAAAAAAGACATTACCGTAAAATCCCGGTCAAGTGAAAAACACAGCTTTGGAACCCAAATCGGAAAACGGGAATCATCAACTACCTTTAAATCGAAAATCGGTCGACAAATCGGAAAACGGAAATCATCAACTACCTTTAAATCATGAACTATCTTTAAATACCTCTGGCAACAAATCTGAAATCGGGGGTAGTTGCAAAAGAGCATCGACGGCGGCGAAAAAAAAACATCGATGGCGGCGACGAGTGGGTAGTTGCAGAAATCGGAGATCGGAAAATGACGTAGGCGGCTTGATGGGGTAGCGGCGGTGGAACTGGATGGTGGAGGCAGGAGCGGCGGCGGTGGTCGGCAACAGTAGCGGCGGTGGAACTGGACGGTGGAGGCAGGAGCGGCGGCGGTGGTCGGCAACAGTAGCGGCGTTGGTCACCCAGAAGTCCGATGGTTGACGGAGAAGGAGCGGCGGCCGGAAGGACGGAGAAGGAGCGACGACCGGAGAATGAGGCGGAGGCGCCGGCTCCTATTTTACGTATGTAGTTTGTGTTAGGAGATTCTTTCTTCTTTATTTAGACAATATGGCAGATAGGGTTCCACAATTACCATTTTACCCTTAGATCAATTTCAACCATACAATATCATCTTTAATCTCAACCATTGGATCAAAAAGCAAACTCATCAGATTTAGTTAATTGGTTAATTCTCCAAGACATGGTTAATAATGGTTCCCATTCCTATATCACTATACATACGACTATACGTAATGATTTCTTGCTATAGTTGCTATCTCTATATCTCTCTATCGCTTTGTCACATCTACCTTCGAGTAGTACTTGTTTAAATAAGCCATGTCGTTATTCAAAGGGTAGCTACTTACTGTAATATACATGGGATGTATATTGCAGGCATGTCAACTAACCAATCGGACATTGGAGCGTCATCGGGAGCCAAGGGGAAGAGTCCATTGGGCTTAGCAACAGGAGAGTTGGACCGCACAATTATCCGAAAGAGGGAGCTACGTATCAGTGGTTGGGGGAGATATCCTGCATACATGGAGGATATCACCGTTTCTTCCAGGACTTGCCTTTCCACCCGAGCAATGGAACCGAAGGAGTGGTTGGTTTGCTTCGTTGGTTGGAGAAGACGGAGTCTGTGTTTGAGCGATGCAATTGTCCACAGGAGTAAAAAGCGATTGGTTGAGGCAAATGCTATTCCATGGGATAAGTTTTCAAGGATGTTGGTTGAGGAATACTGCCCTCGAGTGGAAATCAGAAAGCTCGAAGTTGAGTTTGGTTGTCTGAAGATGGAAGTATCTAAAACTGAATCCTACACTACGAGACAGAATGAGTTGGCATTGTTTTGCCCAACACTGGTTGATCCGCCATATCGAAGAATTGAGAGGTATATTGATGGGTTGGTACCTCAGATTCAGAGTTTGGTGACGTCTAGTAATCCTTTGGCGATTCGAGAGACAATCCACTTAGCTCACCAACTGACTGATCAAGCGGTTCAGCAAGGGATCTTGCCACCGCGAAAGGCATTATCTGGTCTGAGAGACAACATGAGGAAATAGGATGGACCAGGAAGCAGTGGAGGTTCGAATTCGATTCAGAACCAGCATCGCAAGGGTGATGGTCACGCTAAAGGTAGTCAAGTGAATGAGAATGTGGGAAATTCATCAGGCGGTTATCAGGGGAAGCTTCCGAAATGCCACCTATGTGATCGACATCACACTGGGAATTGTGTGATCAAATGTAACAAATGTGGAAAGCTGGGGCTTAAGGCTGTTGATTTTCGAGTCAGAGTTAACAATCAAGGAGCTCAGAATCAAGGTAACCAGAACCGCCAGGGTAATCAAACTGGTTGTTTCGAATGTTGAATTATGGGTCATTTCAAAAGAGATTGTCCAAAATTGAAAGGAACTAGAAATGCTGGAAATGAAGGGAACCGTGGAGGCAATAATAATGGATCCGGAGGAAATGGCAATGGAGGAGCTGCTGGAAGAGCTTTTGTGATTGGAGCCGGAGAAGCTCGAAATGATGCCAATGTTGTTAATGGTAAGTTTTCTATCAATGGCTATTTTGCTTTTGTATTATTTGATACTGGTGCTGATAGAAGTTTTATTTAGAGTAAGCTTAGAAAGATGATAAATTCCGTAGAAAGTCCTTTAGAGGCTAGGTATTCGATTGAGCTTGCGAATGGTAAATTGATTGAGATCAATAGTATTGTTCAAGATTGTGTCGTGGAACTGTCTGGTCATCGAATGAGCCTAGATTTGTTGCCAACAACATTGGGTAGTTTTGACGTGATTGTTGGAATGGATTGGCTATCCAAGTATCGAGCTGAAATAGTGTGCCAGGAAAAGAGGAACTGTAGTTGGAGTTATTTCGTATCTTAAAGCTTAGAAGTGTCTACGAAAGGGACACGAAGCTATCTTAGCTCACGTGATTGAGAAGCCTGCAGAAGAACCGCGTTTGGAGGATATTCCAGTGGTTAGAGATTTTCCAGACGTATTTCCAGAGAATTTACCAGTACCTCCGCATAGGCAGGTAGAGTTTAAAATCGATTTGGCACCGGGAGCGTCGCCTATTGCTAAAGCGCCTTATCGATTAGCCCCGTGTGAACTTCAGGAGTTCTATACTCAATTGTAGGGGTTGTTAGAGAAAGGTTTAATAAAACCTAGTTCATCTCCGTGGGGAGCACCTGTTTTGTTCCTCAAGAAGAAAAATGGTATGTTTCGGATGTGCACCGACTATCGGGAATTGAATAAGGTTACCGTGAAGAATCGGTATCCTCTTCCGTGAATTGACGACTTGTTTGATCAGCTTCAAGGTTCGAGTTATTATTCAAAGATAGACTTGAGATCTGGCTATCATCAATTACGAGTCCGAGAGGAGGATGTTGAGAAAATAGCGTTCAGAACTAGATATGCGCATTATAAGTTTTTGGTTATGCCGTTTGGGTTAACCAATGCACCCGCAGTATTCATGGATTTGATGAATCGTGTCTGCAAGCCGTATCTGGACCAGTTCGTCATAGTGTTTATTGACGATATTCTTATCTATTCTAGGACAAAGGAAGATTACGCTAAGCACCTTCGTATCATACTTGACGTATTGAGAAAGGAGCAGCTGTATACTAAATTCTAAAAGTGCAACTTCTGGATTCGAGAAGTGCAATTTCTGGGTCATATTGTCAATGAATTAGGATTTCAATTTGATCTGTCAAAGATTTAGGCAATTAAGAATTGGCCTGTGCCAAAGACGCCGACCGAAGTACGCTAATTCCTCGGTTTAGCAGGCTATTACAGGTTATTTATTGTGATTTTTTCTCCTATTGCGCAACCTTTGAGTGCACTGACTCACAAGGGAGTGGTGTATAATTGGGGAGTGAAACAGGAAGAAGCTTTTCAACTTTTGAAGTAGAAGCTTTGTAGTGCACCTATTCTTTCGTTGCCAGAAGGGACTAAGGATTTCGTGGTGTACTGTGACTCATCGATTCGAGGGATGGGATGTGTGCTTATGCAGCGTGATAAAGTTATCGCTTATACCTCGAGACAGCTCAGAGATAACGAGAAGAATTATACGACTCATGATTTGGAGTTAGGAGCTGTGGTTTTTGTGTTGAAGATCTGGAGACATTACTTGTACGGTACCGAGTGCACAATTTACACCGATCATAAGAGTCTTCAGCACATCTTTGACCAAAAGGAGTTGAATATGAGGCAGCGACGATGGGTAGAAGTGTTCAACAACTATGAATGTGCTATCAAGTATCATCCGGGGAAAGCTAAAATAGTAGTTGACGCCCTAAGCCGAAAAGAGTCAAAGCCGAAGAGAGTTCGTGCTTTGTAGTTGACAATTCGTTCAGAGTTGCAGGATCAGATTCGGAACGCACAACTCGAAGCACTGAAGGAAGAGAATTTGGACTCGGAATCTCTGCGTGGTTTAGATAATCAGTTCGTAATCCGATCAGATGGAAGCCGATATTTTTCTGGTAGATTATGGGTTCCTATGTATGGGGATTTTTAACAGCTTATCATGGACGTGGCTCACAAGTCAAGGTATTCCGTACATACTGGTTCGGATAAGATGTACAACGACTTAAAAGCAGTATATTGGTGGCCGAAGATGAAAGCCGATATAGCCACATACGTGAGCAAGTGTTTGACTTGCTCGAAAGTTAAAATCGAGTATCTGCAGCCGTCAGATTGCTTCAACAACATGTTCTTCCAGAATGGTAATGGGAGCATATTACTATGGATTTTGTGATGAAATTGCCTAAGACCCCCAACAAGCATGATACAATATAGGTAATCATTGACAGATTGACAAAATCTGCATATTTCTTGCCTATTCACGAGTCAGATGGATCTGAACAATTGGCCAGATTATATATGAAGTATGTGGTCTCGCGTCATGGAGTTCCTTTATCGATTATATCGGACCGAGATGCAAGATTTACTTCGCATTTTTGGAAGTCTTTGCAAAAGGCATTGGGAACAAAGCTAGATATGAGTACAGTTTATCATCCTCAGACTCATGGTCAAAGTGAGAGGACTAACCAGACATTGGAGGATATGCTCAGAGCTTGTGTGATGGACTTTGGTGGGAATTAGGAATATCACCTACCATTGGTGGAGTTTTCCGACAACAATAGTTATCTCATTGTATTGGAGCCGCGCCGTTTGAGGCATTATATGGTTGTAAGTGTAGGTCCCTAATCTGTTGGGCAGAAGTGGGTAACAGTCAACTTATTGGACCAGAGCTTATACATGAGACAACGGAAAGGATCGTTCAGATCAGAAATCGCTTAGTTGCAGCTCGCGAAAAACAGTAGAGTTACGCAGATAAGCATAGGAAACCCTTGGAATTTCAGGAGGGAGATCGTGTTCTTCTGAAAGTTTCGGCACGGAAGGGTGTTATTCGTTTTCGTAAGCAAGGAAAGCTAAACCCAAGATACGTTGGACCAGTCGAGATTGTAGAACGAGTTGGTCTTTCTGCTTATAAATTGAACTTACGAGAAGAGTTGAGCGTAGTGCATAATGTGTTCCATGTATCCAATCTGAAGAAATGTCTACCAGACGAGCCTCTCGTAGTCCCGCTTGAAGAGCTAAGGATTGACGAGAAATTGCGTTTCGTAGAGGAACCAGTTGAGATAATGGAGTGGGAAGTTAAGAAACTCAAACAGAGTAAGATTTCAATTGTCAAGGTTCGGCGGAACTTAAAACGTGGACCAGAGTTCACCCGGGAACGTGAAGATCAGATGATCAAAAAGTACCCGAACTTGTTTAAACAACCTGCGACGAGAATCGAATCTACCTCTTAAACTTCGGGACGAAATCTCCAAAAAGGTAGGGATGATGTGACAAACTGAGAGAAAACTGATGCGATAACTGAGAAAACTAATGTGAAGACAATGCGAGTGTTAGGAATCGAGATACCGAGCCAACATGATTTGGATAGATATGATCAATACTCAACGCCACTTAACATTTACCGTCCCGACAACATGGTGAAGAACATGACAACTCAAGACACAAGACTCAACTAAAGAAAAGGCTCTAGTGAATATTATTTATTGTTTAAATATTGTCACTAGTTGGTAGTTTACTATTATGCCCTTAGTGAGTTTGTAGTATATATAGTAAGTCTTTCTCATGTGAAAGACTTGATGATACATGTATGAGTGTAGAGAGAGTTAGTCATGGTTCTTTGAAGCTTGTCGAGGGTTCATGAACTCACCTAGTAAGTTCATGATACCCGGGAATGCGTGGGGTAGGTAAAATGTAATCTTTCGGTTATCTTTAGTTATCTATCATTCCATGTTGTTTATCTATCTATCTTGTTCTTCATCTATCATGTTTATACTAGCTTTGCTCATCATCATCATCACATCTCAAACACCATCGTGTTCATATACGGGTGTTCATTTGTTTCTACAAAAACGAGTTACACAAAGACTCGATCCACTTCCGCAACCAAGGTATTTGCCCACCACCTCGGTTTTTCAATTGGTATCAGAGCCATGGTCAAGATTATGCAACCTCACGGTTGATATCTCAACTTTGTGTTCATATGCTTGTTTTTGTAAACAAATGGAGATGTAAACTTTTTAGAAAGATTTTGAACTCCCCTCCATGTCTTTCAAAGTTTTTGAAAAAGATCCTTGAATTTTTCTTTTATAGAATAGTCAAGATCTATTTGTTCATGTATTATTCTTGAGTCATCGAAAGTAAATTTTCTTGAGTGTTTGTGTTTAAATATTGCTACACAAATAGATTTCTTTGATATTTGCATGGTGTCAAAATCTAGCCTCAAACATGAACTTCCTGCATATTTTACGTATGCATATTCTTCAATTCAAAATTCATGATCAAATTTGCTTTTGAAATTGTAGATCTCAAGAGTCCTTGAAAGGTGTGATTATTCTTATCACATCACACTTTGTCTGTTTGTGTGTATAAATCAAATTGCTTTTTTAGCTAATTGACTTTACTTTTATTGAGTCCCACAAAACAAGTGTACTTTTTACTAAATTCATTCTATTATCCACTACCTTTTCTGTCAACAAGTAACCTCCATGTCCCATCCCCCCTTTTCAAAGTAAACCAAAGTACTCTCTCTCTCTCTTAAAACATTTAGAAGAATATTACAAAATACAAAAATATTGAGTGAGTTGCAGGTTCGATTTAAGAAAACGATGGAACTCAGTAAAGAGTTAAACATGATCTAACGAGACTGCAGCTCGTTCACTGTTAACTTTTTTGTTCGTTCCTAACCAAGACGAAGGTGACAGAGGGTAGATCTGGTAGATCTGGGTCAAGGGACGAGACTGTTTCGTGATATGTTCGAGATGACGGTAAAAGTTGTTTGGGTTGACGTAGAAGATGCTCAACGGGTTTAGGGTTGCTGTCATGTAAACGACTAGTTCCCATAAATCTCGTTGATTGCAACTGATCTCACACTTCTGGGTTCCTCAATTAATGAAGGTGACGACCTGCTACAACATCATTCTAGGGTTTGGCGAGAATGTAGGCAACATGTTCGGAATCTGGGTAATAGTGACAAAGTGGACGGTGACGGGTTAGCCGGAACTTCATCAGTTCAACCCATACAGCAAGCTGTTCACCGGAAACCCAACTTGAACTAGAAAAACGATCAACCAGAGAGCTTGAAGATCAACCGGAATTCTAGGTTCAAACGGAAAACCTGTTCCGTTCGAACTTCAAACGGAAAAACCTTCACCGGTTCTGCCTCAACTTCGAGCGGTAAATTCGAGCGGAAACTTCAACCGGAAAAGGAAGGTTCCGGCTCAACCCTAGTTCAAGCGGAAAAACAGCTCGAACCGGAAAATAAAGTTCAACCGGAAGTTCCACCTTCAACTGGAACTAAAAGATGAACCGGAAAATCGTCGACTAACTGGAATTCGCTTCTTAGCCGCCAGATAATGCTTATGTTCAGGTTCAGGCCGCCGGAATTCGTTCAGGCCACCGACTTAAGCAGAAAAGGTCGTCGCTGGAAATATTGAGTCTTTGCCGGTACTTGTTTTTGTTCTCCTCAGGTCGTCGGAGTTCCTTCTGTCCGCATCGAGGTTGCCAGAACTCACCAATCAGGCCGCCAGTCTTTGTCTCTCGTCGACAGAGAAGAAGAGAAAAGTTTTGGTACGCTCATCTGTATATATTTTTTTGCCTCCCACGTCAGCTGGGGTTTCTTCTTTAATAAAAGATTGGGCTGATAATCGATTGGGCCTGGTTATCTTTTATTGGGGTGTTAAAAGATTTAAAGGAGTTGGGCTAAAAAAAAATGAAGACAGATTGGGCTGCTGTTATTATTATTTTTGTTGTCAACACAGTAGCAACCAAATCACAACCATGAGGATCCACATCAACCACCTCACTTTTCCAACACTTTTAGTATTCTCGAGAACCCGATATTCATCAAACATTTCAGGTACACCTACAACTATACTTTTATATCAAGATTACTTCAAACGGCAGACATGCTATGAGATGAATTGGTTATGAAAGTTGTGCACAAGTTTGGGTTGATATGTTGAAGATGAAAGGGATTTATTATTGGTTGGATTATGAAGATTAACCGGTTGATATTTCAAGGCTGATTTTTGTTTGTGATATGCTACTTGGATGTGTTTTTCTACAACAACATGCTTTTATATTTGCTACGGGTTGCACAAGTCTAGGGGGAGAAAATCTGATGCTCTTATGAGACTTTTTGCAACGGGTTTAGCAAAAGAAAGCAAAAGAAGTGGTTTATCTTTGTGCGAAGCATTGGTTTGGTATTCTGCCAAGTATTTCTAGATGGTTGAATTGTGGAGTTAATTCTCGAGTTTTTCAGTGAGAAATAAAAAAATTTATGTTTTACTGTTGAATAAACTGTTGGCTTTGATTACTACTTTTGAGTGAAGCTCAAAACGTTTAATTTGATTTCTTACTATCTACAACAGAGTTGTAACTGTTAAATTTGCGAGATTTATACTTCTAACTCAAACGTTTAGCAACTGAGTTATAACCTTAATTTTCGGGACGAAAATTCTTTAACAAGGGGAGGATGTGAAAATTCGGCCCTCCGGGTGGGACCCGAACCTCAGAAACGGATAAAAACCGATTAACCGGTGAAACCAAAACGCGCGTATATAGGCATAGTATGTCAATTAAGGTATTAGAAGAGTCTAGTAGTCTTAAAACACTTCACAAGTATCACACATAAGTCGGAGTCTTAAAATATTGGTGATTGATTGAGAATCGGTGAATATTGTGAATTATGTGAAAATTGATACGTGAATTTAATTGCATGATCGTAAATTGTTATATGGAAAGTTGATACTTGATTTTATTGGCTTTGATGTGATAAAAATGATGGTGAATTGAAAATGGGATAAAACGTTGAAAACCGTGACCAAAAACATGAAATCTGACAAAACGCGCTGCGGCCAACAAAAGTCAACAGGGCTGCTAGACGGACGACCTAGGCGTATCGCCTAGAACCTATGGGAGTTGTAAGCGATACACCTACAACTCAGTTTCCAGCAATACCCTAATTCTCCACTATTTAAGCACCATTAGCCCCCATTTCTCCATTTCATCACCCCCAGACGTCATTACAGCCCCATTTACGTCTCTTATCATCCTTCTACTCATTTCTCATTAAGATCTAAGCTTTATTATAAGATTAAAGCCCAAAATTGATTATGAGTTATACGTGTATACACTAAGTCAAAAAGTGGCTTTGGTCACGGTTTTTTTTAAACGCATAGCCACTGTTTTGTAAAAAGCGTGGCCAAAGGTAAGAAATACTAGTTTTAGCCATACATATTTTGTACCCGTGGCCTAATATATAGCCTTTGGACCCTTTTAGCCACGTATTTTTTTGTTTATGTGACAACAACAATCAGGTGCAGTGGCTTTAGCCACTGTTATACAAAAACATGTGGCCCTTATTTGTCACGCTTAATAAAGAGTGGCGAAATGCACCAACGGCCACATAATTTTTATGATTTTTAATTCGTGTGACCAAAAAGGAATGTATGGCCACGTTTAAATATTGTTGTGTGACGAAAGAGAAGATTTTATTACTTAGTAAAATAAAAAAAAACTATTAATTATATATTATACGTGGCTTAATGTGAGCAATGGCCACGCTTTTTACTTAGTTATGTGGCTAAAAACTAGTACATATGGTCACTGTTATTAGGTTGTGTGACTATATAGTAGGTTGTGAGTGACAAAAATCTATTACATATGGCCACATATATTAACCGTGACTAAATAGTAGCCAATTTTAATTAGTTAATTATCTGTGGCGACGGCGGATATACATCATTACTAGAGGTCAAATCTTTATCTACCACCTCGAGTTTCGGATATAAATCATATCATTAATTAATTAATTATCGATCATCACCATATACGCCGTTAGCTCTCTCAGCTCTCTGTTTTTTGGTTTATCACAATTCTCTGAAAATGTGGCATTTGCGTCCTCTGAATGTGGAAGATAGCCCCGAATACGGTGAGTAATCATCTAAATGACTGAAATTCAAATGCCTTAATGTGGAATTCGCGTCTCTGATTTGGTTATTTTTCTTGAACAGGGGAAGAAGATTTTAGTCTGTTTACTTTGGTGATCTATCACCTAGGGTATTTTGCGAGCCTTAATGGTCGAATACAATACATCGATGGGAGGGTTCGCTACTTCGACGAGGTGGACATTAACTCCTTCTCGTTCGATGACCTAGGTCAAATGGTGTCTGACCTAGGTTATGACTTGAACGATTTCGACCCCTACCTGAGGATCCCAGGGTTGTCTCTGGATTTTGGACTGGTTCCATTCACTGATGATCCAAGGGATGTTAGGGCCTTGGCCCTGCACGTCATGGACGAGGAGGTCATATCCATCTACCTCGATGGAGATGTGAAGGTGTCTTCCTCCTCCTCCTCCTCCTCCCCCTCTGAAGGTAGCTACCCATGGACAACAGGCCGATATGACGATTCAGACAATTTCTCTAGTGGGAGCATGTTTTAAGTTTATGTTGTTTTTTTATTATATATATTTGTAATTAATTAACTGATATCACATCTTTTGGATTATATATATAATTAATTGTTTATGTGTTATGTATCCGATGTGTCTTTTGACTCTTCTTCCTGAAGAATTCTTATTCATCCGGTTGTCTTCTACATATATTAGGTTGTGTGACTAAATATTAGTGTATTATAAGGAATTGTCTTCAACCACAATGATTTTAATTCACTAGATAATGGGTTTAAATACATGGGAATATCCTATAGACTATGAACAGAAATAACAACTTTGGTTATTTATAGTATATATAGTTCATCCTGAAGAACTCTAGTTTATCCGGTTCATCCTGAAGAACTCTAGTTCATCCTGTTCTATTACTGAATAATTAGTCTTGATCCTGAAGAACTCTAGTTCATACGGTTTTGTTCTTGTTCCAATTTACAGAATTAAAATCTATCGAGTTTATAAATCCTGTCATCCACTATTAGACAATCAAAAAATTATAAATTGTAGCAAACAAGGCTTGAACCTGGGTCAGTCAAAGAAAGGAACAAACTACAAGATTAAGAAGAACCATTGAGACAAAAGTGTTAATTGGTTATATTTTAACCAGAACTTATTTAATTACTCGCATCACATAAGAAATAATTGATAAACAAAATTTGCGTTGCTAAAGGTAATAAGATAGACACGGTAAAAACAGGATTTGCGTGGTAAAGGTAATAAAATATACACGGTTATCTTGGCCTGACCTTTCACTTCTTCCCACCATAGCTGGTAGCGTGCCTTGTCTGCCTTTAAATTTCCACTTTTTCGCCACCAAAATCTTCTGTCCTATTCATCAAGAAAAAAACTTCGATCGATCAATGGCTGCCTTTGGTAAACAATGGAGGATTAGGGGTGTTAATGAACCAGCACCCTACTACGGAAAGACTCCCTGTAAGTGTATTTTCACTCAACAATGGTTGTACGTTTTTATTTTTAGGGTTTTATTTTTTTAGTTACTTACTCTCTACTCTGCATTTGGGTTTTTTACAGGTGGTCGGAGGTTCACCCTCAAGGTCCATCACTGTGGCGATTTCCACCGGAATGCCGCCGGCCAGAATGTGTGGAAGGGAAAGGTAGATTATGTCGACTATGTCGACATTCGCACATTTGATTGTCATGATTTGGATCAAATAGTGCCATACCTAAACCACACATCGATTGGCTATTTCCTAATTTACTGGAGGATCCCACCTCTGTCCATCAAATACGGGCTTGAGTACGCTGATTTCATCACTGCCGAAGTTGTAGGGGATATGAAACTTCATCTCCAGGGACCAGAGGGGTAGAGAGAGCTGGATGTGTATTTAATCCGGAACAGGGATTCCACCTACACCTCCGAGTTGGGACCAAGATTGCCGCCTGGTCAAAAGCTGTTTCTTGATGACAGCAGCAGCTTCTTTGATGATGAAGACTATATGTCGGATGCTAGGTCTTAGCTAGTTAGATAGATTTTTGTATAGGATCTGATGAAAATCTTTGTATAGAGATCAATATATATATATATATATATATATATATATTTATATATATATTAAAGTTTTTGTTAACTCTTCCTCATGTTTTGTTTTGGTTAACCCCATTAATTATATAGATAGATTTTATCTCAATCATTAAAGTTGATTTTATTCTAAATTTGATTGTTGCAAATAGATTTTATTGTGAACTGATGTGATTTTATTTTAATGTGAACTGGTTAACCATCCTGGAGAACTTTAGAACTCTATTTTAGAAGTAAAATTTATCCTGTTTATAAATCATCTCATCCCACCATATCAAAATGCCAACATATACATAACATATGAATATATACTTCATGTAAGATCACAGTTATGAGTAAAATGGAGTCTGCTATGATTCATTGAAAATGTGTATGTTATTATAATAGAAGAAAACTTGTTAACCATCCTGAAGAACTTTAGAACTCTAGTTTATCCGGTTCATCCTGAAGAACTCTAGTTCATATTCTCTCAATTCTCATGAACACTTCTTCCTGAGGAATTGTAGTTCATCCGGTTTTCTCTTCTTCCAATTTACTAAAGAAGTAAAATTTATCCTGTTTATAAATCATCTCATCCCACCATATCAAAATGCCAACATATATACTAACATACCATATAGTTGGGAGTTCCCATTATGGTCATGATATCCATCTGATGCAATTTATCCCAATCATCCATTCTCAAATTCTGTTTCTTCCTTACTTCACCATTGCTCATGAAGAAGTAGTGCATGTTTTCACTCTCGTGTAATTCAATCCTTAGAATGCAAGGATGAGTCACATCAACATGTGGGTTGGGAGGATCTGAAGGTTCAGACTCTTCTTCAGATTCACTCACTACTATCTTCTTCCTCTTAGCTACATAACCCTTTCTTGCAGCCATGGTTTTCTTTCTTCCAGAAAAAAGGAAAGAGGAATGGGTGGTTTTTCTAGTGATTTGGGTGGAGATGAGGGTTTTCGTGGTTTGTTTAGGTGATCATGAGGATATGGAGATGGAAGAGTATGTTCAATTCTAGGTTGTGGTACAAAGGGTGTGAAGTTGTCTGTTCTAAAATTTGGTGGAAGAGGCTTTAATGTTACAGGCTTAGGATTTTTTCCTGGTCTACTAGTTCTAGCTACAGGGTTTCTTCTGGGTTGCTGTGAGGCTAGAGTTCTGTTCAGATCAGAAAATGCAACTGGTAATGAGGGAGCAGTGGGTTGTGAGGCTGTGGTGGAGGGTTGAGATGATGAGAGATGAGGATCAGAGACAGTGTCAAACTTTTCCTTGATAATGTTGATACTTGGCTTCTTTTGCTGAGTAGTTTGCATAGGAGCTTTACTCTTCTTTTCTTTGAGGTAGATGAGACCTTCAGGATGTAAGGAGTCAAACAGAGCATGCATACCTGGTGGCCTTTTCACACCAGTAACTCTTTCCTTTTCAATTTGGCTCTTCCTGATAGCATCATAGTCGTTTCTCAGCCTTGGCAATTTGCAAGAGTTGATTTTTTTGGGTCCTCCATCATGATTTCCTTGAAGTACCATTTATGAATCAGGAAGTCATCCTCCTCAGATAGAGTTTGATATCTAGTACCTTGCTTCTCTTGTTGATCCTGTTCTGAAGAGCTATCAACAAATCTCTTTACATTCATCTCCTTGGCTTGATCAGCTTGGATGACTAGGATCATGTACATCCATTTGATCAAGTCTTCACCCTTCATCTCATCAACCCATGCATCAGTGAAACACTCCTTGCTTCTGAGCATCACACTGAACTGAGCTAGGAAAACCCTGTTAACTTCATTCTTCTTCATATAAATTTTCCTATACTCACTTCCCAAGACCCTTCTGTACTTGTCAACTTTGTCTGAAAGACCTTGCTCTTCGGCTTTGGCAATTCTTTCTTCTATGTACAAATCAGATCTTCTCCTTGCTGCATTGATAAAGAACATCAGGTCTGCATTGTTGATGGCATACTCATAAATACCTCCTTCTATGAGTAGTCGTTTCTGTTCTTCAAACTCTGCACTTTCCTTCTGTTCTTGAAATTTCTTTTGTATCTCAGCATTCTCCTTTTCCAATTGATCAATCAGAGCCTTTGTTGCAGGATCCATGTCTTCTTTCTGGCCTCCTGTGCTCTGATCATCATTCTCCTTTTCCAATTGATCAATCAGAGCCTTTGTTGCAGGATCCATGTCTTCTTTCTGGCCTCCTGTGCTCTGATCATCATTCTCCATGTCAGCGAAACCAGAGATGGTTCTCTCACTAAGAGAATCATCATCGGCAAGCTTTGGAGATTCATGAAGTGAATTTGCAGCATTGGGACTGACTTCCGAAGTAATGATGGGCAGAGATGGAGCACTCCTTAACCAAGTGCAGTTAAGAGTATTCATAATCATCATTTTTCTCATGAAAGATAGAACTTCAGGAGCTATATCCACATTTGTGGTTTGCATATGCACATGTTTAACCGGATCAACATGGCATTCTTCCTCCGGATCAAGTTGTTCAACCGGATTAACTTGTTCAACCGGATCAACATGGCCTTCTTCCTCCGGATGAAGTTGTTCAACCGGATCAACATGGCCTTCTTCCTCCGGATGAAGTTGTTCAACCGGAATAACTGGTTCAACCGGATCAACATGGCTTTCTTCCTCCGGATGAAGTTGTTCAACCGGATGAAGTTGTTCAACCGGATCAACTTGTTCAACTTCATCAACATCTGAGGAAGACACCCTGTGCAAGATCCTATTTTGAATTAAATCTAGTTTGACATGTGAATTTCATTTCAACGTATGGTTGACAACCTTACCTATCAGTGGCTTTCACAGATTGTCCTGCCTTCAACCGTTCAATTTCTTCTCCTTGAGCTCTCACAATTGCACGGAGAGCTACCAATTAATTTTCAAGTTTTGTACATCGAACCGTCAATTCAGTATGTGTCATACTGCTCTTAACTGGTGTGTTGCCAGTATCTTTGAGCAAAGAAGAGCAAAGAAGCCGACCTTGTTCATGCTCAGCACCCATGGTTTCTTGGCACCTGGGATTCCTGTTGTCCATCAAAGGTTCCTGAATAGGTTCCCTGACAGAAACAGTTGCCGTGGATCAGGTCTCAATGATGTTGGCACTGTCCTCAGGGTCAAGTGGGACTTCATGAGTAGTGTCAGCCCTTTCCACCTGACTTGCTTCATCACTACTGCAAGTCACCTTATCACCAGAATGTCGGTTGGGTGATTGAACCAAGTCCAGCAGTATATTCCCTGCAATAAGGGTTGGGAAATCTACTTCATGTGGCCTAGGTGATATACCACCCTCATTCTGAGGTAGTCCTGTGGAGGGTCTAGGTAAAGGAGACCTAGTCCTCTTCCTTTTGGGTGATTGTGGAGTGCCTGTGGTATTTTTGGGTGTGGTTTTTGATGTGGACATCCTCTTCCTTTTGGTGGGAATTTGTATATCAGTGGAAGAGGATGGTCGGTCTGGTCTGGGCTCAACACTTGTTGGTGTAACAATGTTGTCACCAGGATCAGTTTGCTCAGGAGCAGTCCTGGCCTTAGGCATAGGGTGTGATGTGTCTTTACCAAGAAAAACAGTTTTGTTCACTTGCATGTTAGAAAATGTTTTACTTGTAAAAGATTTTAGTTCAAGATGTTGATCAGAGATTTGCAGATTTGGAAATTCACAATTGAGAATGTGTTAGATGAATCTGGGGTACATGTAAAAGATCCTTTTAGGTTTTAGATTTTCCAGCATTCCATCAAATATCACTTTTGAAAAGTTAAAGTTGAGCCCATTTACCAATCCATGAAAAGCGGATGATTGAGGTGCAGCAAGTTCATCCCATGCAGTTTTCTTGTAAGATAGGCAGTGGAGAATGGTATGAGCAAGATATCGCCAAACATAGGGTAGTTGTCCCTTTTTGACGGTCGCACAAGTTAAGTCACCCCCATACCCAATTGCTTCATACGTCTTCAAGTACAATTCAGACTTGTAATCAGGATCACCTCCTGCATCATTGAATTTCAGATGCTTCCGGATCATTTCTTCAGTCAAACTAATCTCATTCCCATTGACTCTAGAGTCAATTTTACCAACCCCGTTGCTATCAACAGATTTTTTGGCTGAGTCCCAAAATTCAGCAATTCTCTGCTTGCATATTACATGATTCACAGTTAAAGCAAAATGAATGTTGGATTTCTCGAGGAAATCGTTCATTTCATCAAATAGCTTTGACTTATCAGACTTCTCGAAGTACGCTACAACATTGTGTTCGGCGAAGAACAGTTGAGTAGCCTTTGATGCAGCCTTCGATTCAATTTGGGTGCTATTTGTGAGAAATTAGATAGTAAGGTTTAGGTTTAAATCTCCAATTAGAAACCTGGAGAGAAAATAGAGGGTAACTGTTTTTCGAAAATGCAGTTTTATACTAACGGCAGTTCTTCTGGATCACAATGGACCCTAAGAATTGAAACATGGGAAGTTATTGGAGTTTGCCCATTTAGTTGAAATTAGGATGGGGGAAATTTTTTATAATTTAATTTGGTTTAGAAAAATATTATTAATTTATTTTAAATGAATCCACATCAATTAGGGTCGATTAATACCGATGAGGACATGAAGATAAAGTAGGACCAATTAGGACCAACGAAGCCACGAGGCCCAATTAGGGTGAATTGGGGTCAATTTGGGTCAATGAGGATCAATTAGGGTCAATGATGAAGACCAGTTATAACTAACGAGGGTTGATTTTGCTCAATGTCGACGCCTTATGAGGACCAAATATGACCAATTAGGGTCTATTAGGCCGATTGAGGGCCAATTACGCTCAATGAGGACCAGTAGACTGAACTAAGGTCAACCATGGTCATTTGTGACAAATGAGTACCAATGAGGGCTAGTGAACACTCAGTTAGGATGAATTAGGGCCAATGAAGGTCAATTATAGTATATTCGGCTCGGTTAGGTTCAATGAAGATCACTTACGGTCAATTACGACCAATTAGGCTCATTTAGGACCAATTATAATCAATTGGGGTCAATTAGGCCTAATTGACTCAAATTTGTTGTACTTCAAAGTAAATGGTACGTACTCAATGAGTCTAGTAGGTCCTTATTGAGGCTAACTGACACTAATTGGTCCTTATTGGTCCAATTTGTGCAAATTGCTCCTCATTAACCCGAATTGAGCCATATTGGTACTTATTCTGTCTAATTGGCCCTCATCGGTCCTAACTGGCCCTAATAAGTCATAATTCATCCTTATTGGTCCTAATCGAGCATATTCGACCATCATTGGTCCTAATGGGTCCTCATTGACCCTAATTGAACCTAATTGGTCTTAATCGACCATCACTAACCCTGATTTACCCTTATTGGTATCATTGGTCCTCATTCAAACTAATTGGCCCCAATTAGTCCTAATTGGTCATACTTGATCATCGATCCTCATTAGTCACTTCCTTCATGCTCCGTCCTTATCGGTCCTATGAGCATAATCGGCCTACTCATTGAACTGGTCCTAATTCGTATTCATTGACCATATTAATTGACCATAACTGGTCTTCACTAAAGTATCCTAAATGATGCTAATTGTCAGTATTTAGTCCTCACTGAGTCTGGTTTGTCTTAATTGCTCCTCACCATCCTAATTGGACGTCGTTTAATATTTTTGGAAACAAAATTATTATACATGAGAAATTCACAACATGGCGGTCTTTTCGTATTTTTGTTCTAAATTGCATAGTAATTTATCATTTTCATTTTTGAGTTGTGTTTTAGTAATGTATCCATTTTTTGTAGTTGCGTTATCACGGCCACAAGGCACGTGTTATTAAAATCTTGTTTATTATATCTAAAAGAAAATAATAAAATTAATATTAAAACATAATTTTGTTAATTAGGGCTTTTAACTCCGATTGTCCGTATGAGGAAGTCGCTAAGGCACGCACGCTTAGGATCATTGGTATTTGGTCTGCATTGTCATGTTTGTTTTAAATTTCCTTTGATCGCCTTGAGCGAAAGACTTATTAAACTACTTATGTTTTGCTTCCGCAACGTTTGTTTTAGATAACTAATGGTTTGCCGCATCCGCAAATGTTTTCTAAACTCGTAAATGCTTCCGCATTGTTTTTGGATAATATTACGTAACTCTGATAAAAACCACTTTTGAAACGTATTTTGGTTATTGAGTGGAGCATGTAGATGTTGGACGTGTCTGACGACTCAGATCCTGGTGGTGGTCGCGGTAGTCGCGGTGGCTCCACCAGTCGTGCCCCAGGTCCGCGGAGACCTTGAGGGCGACTGGCTTTTCGTGGGGTGTGACAGAGTGGTATCAGAGCGGTAAGTCATAGCGAACTTAGGATTGCATTAGATCCAACTATGACTTGTTTTAGTTAGACACACACATAGACGCACATATACGCATTTCTCTTGTTTTACATATAGCTGATATATAAGTATATATAATATATATATATATATATACCACTATACATACGACTATACGTAATAATTTCTTGCTATAGTTGCTATCTCTATATCTCTCTATCGCTTTGTCACATCTACCTTCGAGTAGTACTTGTTTGAATAAGCCATGTCGTTATTCAAAGGGTAGCTACTTACTGTAATATACATGGAATGTATATTGCAGGCATGTCGACTAACCAATCGGACCACTAGGCTCAGCAACCAGAGAGTTGGACCGCACAGTTATCCGAAGGAGGGAGCCACGTATCGGTGATTGGGGGACATATCCTACATACATGGAGGATATCATCCGGACTTATCGAGTGCCACCCCAGCTGCTGGGAGTGCTGTCAAAAGAGGGAAGGAGTGAACCGTTTCTGCCAAGACTTGCCTTTCTACCCAAGCAGACTTTTGCTGCCTTAGTGGCTGATTCTGCACGACACCAGGAGTGTATGTTTGATGTGTTGGACGATGTGGATGACTTGAAGGGCGGACTTCGTTCCTTGCAGCGTCGGTTGGATAGTACTATCGCCGGGTACCGTCAGGACGTGGGAGACTTGGATCGATTGGAGCACAACTACATCACCCTGCGTGACAAGATTTATGGATTGAGGGTTGTTGTACACTCTAAGGAGGATACCATCCAGCACCTGCTGATAGGGGAATGAGCTCATGGCTACTCTAGTTATGGCTCTAGAGGCGGCATTAGCACCGCAGTACCTGGATCAGAGCCTGTGGCCCAGGAGGACCCGGAAAGTGAAGGTTTCGTGGTTATGGGACGAGTGTGTCGATGTTATCTGCTAGTGTTAGTAGTATCTGGAAGTATTTAGGACGTTCTTTGGAGAAACATTGTAGTCTTAATCAATGTTTAGCATGTGAAAGTTCGACTCAATTTAAAATTTAATGAAGTTTTGAATCAGTTACGATTTCGTTTTAATTTAAGTTATTGTTTGAATTTGTTATGTGTCTTTCCTATTTGTCATTTGATATTTATTTTCGGGATGTTAATCATTTTTGTATATTATGAATAAAGTAAATGGCCGGTAGAGGTCGTGGTTGAGGGGGTGGTATCAACATGACAGCGGAAGAGCTTAACACTATCACTAGGCAGAGTGTTGCAACACCGTTAGCAGCACATGCACAGGCGAATCCGCAAAATCAGCAAGGTCATACGTATAATATGTTTATGGATTGTAAGCCTCACAGTTTAATGGAACCGAAGGAGTGGTTGGTTTGCTTTGTTGGTTGGAGAAGACTGAGTCTGTGTCTGAGCAATGCAATTGTCCACAGTAGTATCATGTGAAGTATGCTGCTGGTTTACTGGAAGGAGTGGCATTGACTTGGTGGAAATCTCAAGTCCAGTTGTTGGTATTGGTTGAGGCAAATGCTATTCCATGTGCTGAGTTTTCAAGGATGTTGGTTAAGGAATACTATCCTCGAGTGGAAATTAGAAACCTCGAAGTTGAGTTCGGTTGTCTGAAGATGGAAGGATCTAAAATTGAATCCTACACTACGAGACAAAATGATTTGGCATTGTTGTGCCCAACACTGGTTGATCCGCCATATCGAAGAATTGAGAGGTATATTGATGCGTTGGTACCTCAGATTCAGAGTTTGGTGACGTCTAGTAATCCTTTGACGATTCGAGAGACAATCCACTTAGCTCACCAATTGACTGATCAAGCGGTTCAGCAAGGGATCTTGCCACCGCGAAAGGTGTTATCTGGTTCGGGAGACAACAAGAGGAAATGGGATGGATCAGGAAGAAGTGGAGTTTTCAAATTCGAATCAGAATCAGCATCGCAAGGGTGATTGTGACGCTAAAGGTGGTCAAGTGAATCGGAATGCGGGAAATTCATCAAGCGGTTATGAAGGGAAGCTTCCGAAATGCCACAAATGTGATCGACATCACACTGGGAATTGTGCAATCAAAATTCAAATGTAACAAATGTGGAATGCTAGGGCAAAAGGCTATTGATTGTCAAGTCAGAGTTAACAATCAAGGAACTCAGAATCAAGGTAACCAGAACCACCATGGTAATCAAACTGGTTGTTTCGAATGTGGAATTATGGGTCATTTCAAAAGAGATTGTCCAAAGTTGAAAGGAACTGGAAATGTTGGAAATGGAGGGAACCGTGGAGGCAATAACAATGGAGCCGGAGGAAATGGCAATGGAGGAGCTGCTGGAAGAGCTTTTGTGATTGGAATCGGAGAAGCTCGAAATGATGCCAATGTGGTTAATGGTAAGTTTTCTATCAATGAACACATGTTTACATAGTGACTTCTCATTTTTCTTTTTCACATATCTTTTCAATATCTTGATACACGCATCAAGATGTTGTCCACTTGGTCAAGCATTAGTATTTGATGTATATCACATTTGAATACTTTCTGATTTAATGCCGAGACTACCAAGCACATCGACTAAATGATCTTATGGCTTTTTCATCTATTTTATCAATGAATCAGACACGTCTTTGTATTTTTCCTTTTTCAATGTTTTTGTATTTTTCCTTTTTCAATGTTTTTGTATTTTTCCTTTTTCTCCCCCTTAACATGAAAACTCTATTTTCGTATTTTCATTTTAACAAAAACACAACGACACAATTTTTGGTTTTTCAATTTTCTCCCCCTAAACTACATACGAAATGTAAAAGAAAGAAATTTGACCAATCGATACTTATACCTTTCAATTTTTAGCTTTAAGAAAAACTTTCAGTTTTGTAATATGTAGCATTGAATTTAATTTACGCAGAAAACTCTAGTATCAACAACTTCTTGAAGCTTGAACTTCACAATCACCGACATGTCTTCTTGAAGTGCCTGCACACTGGATTTAAAGATTAGTATTCAAATGACCCGAAGCACACAACTTCTGGTCGAGCAGTGTCTTCAACAAAATCAGAAGCAGCCGTGCTGACCACTTTAGGTCGCCACTGCATTTTTGCTTTTTCATTGTTAACCGAGTCATCATCCTGTGATGAACCACCAACGCTAGAATTAAATTTGAAAAATTGTTACGTTTTAGAATAAGTTTTGGAAGGTGGTGTTGACTCAGTAAAAATTCTGCATGATTCATCAATAAATGTGGCAGATTTGTTAAAAAAAATGATCTTTTTGTAATTTCAGGACAATCCTGTGCCATGTGTCCCTTTCGGCAACATTGGTAGCATAAACGATATGATCGTTTAGAATGTGGTTTCCCCTGAAATTCATGAGATCTGTCATCTGATTCATAACTATCAGAATAATCATCAAAATTTTGAAATCTATTTGCATGCACCCATTTGGAAGTAGGACTTCAAGGTGTTGAGTTTGATCCAGACGATGAAAATTCTTTCGGAGAACTTTCATATGAATCCTTTTTCATTTGTTTACCCCAAATCCTTACTCCATGGCTGAAATGAACACTGTTTTGGTCAAAAACTGCCTAAGCAATTAGTTGATCAAACATTGTAAGTGGGGTAGCGTGTTTGATGAATTTAATAAGGAAAATGCAAGTTTGTATGTTGACACAATGATGTAACGAGGGAAAAATCCAGGAATCCCTGAGTTCCTCAAGGATCCTAGCAAAAACCCTCGGGAGCCGGCTTAAAGTGCTTGTTGCCTGAAACTTTTATATAATCAGAAAGTGTTCAAGTACAAATGAAGTGAGCTCGAATTGTAAGTGTTACAGAGAGTATAGAGACCAGATATTGTGTGTAGTGTGTAAACCTAGAGCTCACTAGCCGTTAAGGTCCAATTGGTCCACGTTTCTTGTTAGTTGACCGGGTCTTTAGGACACGTGAATTATATCGGAGATAAACTACAAAAATAAACAAAGAGGAAATAATTGTTAGCTAAAAATAAATTTTAGGATCCTTACAGTGAAGTGCTTGCGAGCTGCTCGGCATATCCTGAAATCCGGTACCAACAAATACCTGAGCCAAATGATAGATTTGTTCAAGATTGGTATCTTTCTTCTCCTTTGGAGTTTTCTTTGGCACATTCTTCTTGACATTCTTCTCAAATCTCTGATTGTTATTACCCAAACCGGATCGTTTAAAAGCGGGTAATTTTGACAATTCGATCTGAGACTTAGAAAAACTATCTTGAGCAACTTGAGTAAACTTAGCTTTAATACCCTTCAAGTTGTTAGCTTTAGCTAACTCAGCAGCTAATTATGCCTCAGACACCATCTTTTTATCTTTCTCCATCATCTTATTATAATAATTTTCTTTATCATTTACACCAATTCCACCAGAAACAAATTTAACAAATGTGGTTTCATCAGTTGGTGAAGATTCCACTTTCTTGTTCGAAGGCTGTGATTTCTTCTTCTCAGATTTCTCAGACACAAATTCAGAATAATCTCCAGATATATCAGAATAATGAATATCAGCTAGAGCATCAGATTGAATAACTGGATTGGAATTTGGTTATGCTCTTTACTTCCAAACACTTTCTTGGAATTCTCATCTTTGCACAAGTAACTTGTGAAAGAATGTGAATTCTTCAGATTTTCCAATTGCCATTTAAGATCCAACACTTCAACATTCAAATCAAATATTTTCTTTTGTGCTTCACCCAACGCCTTTTCTTAATCAAATAATTGTTCCGAAGCTCTGTTGGATAAAAACTTTTCTTGTTGCATCTGATCATGGGCATCATACACTTCTTGGGTAATTTTCTTAACCCTTCCCTCATGAATCTCAATATTCCTTTCAGCAATTAATTTTCTTCTTTCAAACTTATAACTTTGTCTTGTAATTCATAATGAACCAATTGATGTTGGTTTTCTGCATCAGTAACTTCAGCAAACTCTTTCTTGAGTTCATCATAAGATTGCCTTAGCGATTCTACTCTTGCAGTGGATTCTGAAATAAAGCATCAAAATCATCAATCACATCTTTTGCTTTACTCTCCCACTTCTGAGCACTTTGAACCAACTCTGCATTCTTAATTTGTAACTTCAAAATTTGTTCTTTGTCTTTAACAACTATCCCATCCAATTTTTCTGAAGCTCTACAAACTCTTTCATTAAAACAATATTTTCCTTGACTAATTTCTCATTTACTTTGAGAATCTCATCAGAATCTTCAAACTTCTTTTTGAAACTTTCTAATTCTTCTTCCTTCTTTGTTCTTTCAACAATCAACACTTCCTTTTCTTGAACCAATTCTTGAATCTTTCTATCTTTTTTAGCACAAAATTCACACGTAGATTCATAACCACGACCATTTGAATCAGAATCACTTGAATTAACTTGCACAGTTGCTATAAAGGCAGACTCATCAGGAAAATCTTTAGACCAATCATAACCTTCATCAGTTTGAGAAATCATAGCTTTTCCGTCTTTATCGGGACCATTCTTATCAGAATTACTCTTTTCAAATGACGATTGTGTGCAATCACGAGCAAAATATCCATAGTTGGAACATTTGAAACATTTAATCGTCCTCTTATCCAAACCAAGTTTTCCTCTTTGACGAATAGATGTTTTTCCATGTTTCTTCATAAATCTCCTTCCCTTCTCAACTACCATAGCAAACTGCCACTCCAAATCTAATTTATTCAATTGATCTTCATCCAACTGATTTAAATCGTATCCAAATAACACGGATTGACCAATTTGGCTAAAAACTGACCCAGAAGAAGATGCTCTAAAAGCATATACCAATTCAGCTAGATCTTCAGTTGCTTGAACAGAACTTGAATTATCAGAATGTCCAGCAAGCAATAGTTAACCGGCAACCCGAAGAATGACCAGAATTATCAGAATGTCCAGCAAGAAACGCAGTTGGAGCTGGATAGAACTTGAACTAGGAAGAGATGTAGATTTAGCATGCACAGTTGCATAATTTTCTCCAAAATATAATTCAGGATGTTGAACATATTGATGTGCGTATTTCTTCACACTTAGTTCCATTTCACGGGCTTGCAACTTGCTAGTTAATTGGTTGAATGTCAAACCAGCATAACTCGGATCATTGGTCAACATCATAACATAATTTTCCCACCTATCGGGTAAGGCTTCTAGAAAGTTTTCTTTCAATTCATCATTATTCTTCTTGACTTTGACAACTTTAATTTCATTTATCAAGTGTGAAAACCTTGCAATCAGATCGGACACTTTTTCATTATCACAATGTCCCAAATTATCAAATTCTTTCTTTAACACTTTCTTTCGAGTCATCTTATATTGCTCATTACCCTCACACCTTTCTGCAATAGCATCCCACAATACTTTAGCCGTTGAATAGTTCTTAAATTGATGCATTAGGTCTTTTGGTAATGCCATTGTAAGATAACTATATGTTTCCTTCTCTCGTGCAAACAATTTTTGTTCTTCCTGTAAGGGAATAATTTGTGGCTTGTGTATTAAATTATCACTTGGCGGATTATTTTGAAGGCCTATGTGTTAGAATAGGTAAAAATGAGTTGGGTTATGGGTATATTAGGTCATTGGGCCATTTTAGACATGTTTGGGCTCAATTAGAAAGTGCTTAGAGGGAGTTTAGTGGGCCTAGATGGTCAAATCCGGAAATTAATGTGTAATTAGGGTTTTTAGGGTGTCTTGTTTAGCAAGTTGGAGACTCCCTATATAAGGGAAGCCCTCCTCTCATTATTAGGTTGTTGATTGTGGAGTAAAGCTCAAAAGGTGTTCACGAAATTCTCTAAAGGAGAATTTCGAATTCGTGTATTGCAACCTGAGACATCAACGTGTTTGTCTTCTAAATCGGTTTGTGGTTGATTGTGTTCTTTACTTTTCTAATCGTTATTATATACTTTTCGATTATACTTGAATCACTCGATTGTTTGGATTCCGCACTCTCAATCGAGGTAAGATATCGCGTTTGGACCGTTTCGGGACTTACACTTCCACATCAAAACTACCAACCATCTTTGGCATGTTACCACTAATCATCAGATACTCATATTCCTTTTCAAGCGGAATCCAACAATCAACATCTTGTGAAAAGATGTAAGTGCATGTAGGATTAACCTACACGTTTTTCCTTTCTCCGTATCTATCCAAACACGGTAGTTTTGGCTGACATTAACTCAGTCTGACCGCCAGTTGGGTGGGCATCCCGTGCCCGCTGAGCGGGGTTTGTCAAAGTCCAGTAATACTACTAAAGATCACCATGCTAATTTACTTTATTAACGGTCCGAGTGTAAGGTCTTTATAATGGATAGGCTATTGTAGAGACATGTGATAATGTGTGTTCAGTATTTAACATGCGTTTGTGCAGGTTATCGAGTAACCTGTGAAATGTGCGTGTTAACACCCAAACGGAATGTGACATAACGGTTCGTGAAACTCACCTTAGCGAGCGCTGCTACAAGAAACAGCACTCGAGCCAAGTGCTTCGCGTTTTGATATGAGAGTGAGACCTAAGAGTGTGGTCTAAGAGTTAGTCGTGTCTCGAGGACGAAAGGAAAACGTTTCGCGTGTACCAGTGGAAAACAGGGTCACATATGACCTATCACAAAACAAGTTTGACTTTGACTATTGACTTTGACCGACGTGCCGACCCATGACTCAGTGGTTGATCAAATGTAGTAAAGCATTACGAACGTGTGATTGAATTCGTGTAAATCATACGAAAGTTGGTGTCCTAGTATCATGCTACTAAGGTGGTGAAGGTGACACATATCAAGCAACTAGGACTATGATGACTACTACACCCGTACGGTATGAGGTCAACGGGTCAACCTCCTACATTCTTGCCATTCCCACGAGGTGGGGGCCTAGGACTTGTATTGATGTAAAGTACATAGCCTAGGGGTTTAGCCTAACCCAACACATAAGCACATTGGAAATAGAACAAGTTGTTGAAGCATGCGGTATGTTACACATTGTCAAGCGATTGGTCAGGAATTGGGGTCAACTAAGTTGTCCTATAAAAAGGGGCTTGGTCAATGAAAGTTAACAGAAATTTGGACTACCCTAATTTGCCTAAATTCATGCATTGACCTAAGGTTCATAGCTAGCATACAAGTAACATGGCAAAACATGGAAACAAGCATCACAAATTTAGGACAGCTGCACACCGACTTTGTATCCTCAAAATTAGTGACTTATCATGTGAACCAGGACCTCTAACCACTTCCAATTCAAATATAACTCACCAAATCTTATTTTCCAAAAAGAATCACTTCAAAATGTTGAGGGATGAGAAAGTTATGTCATTTGCAAGTTGGACAAATTTCCAGACAGAATTTGTCTAGGTGTTTAGTAAATGACATAGAGTTCGGATTATAACTCATCAATACCTTTGAGTTAAATTGTAAATATGTCCAAATAATTAATTTAGTTTATATCCAACAACTTTTATGTTTTACGAAAATTTCATTAGCCACATTAAGTTTGTCAAAAATCTCACACAAGTGTGTGAGATTTATTTTCGGACAGAATTGCACACCCTTTTTCTTTGGGACCTTTGAGGTACAAAATGAGGTCCTAATCACGTGAAATTGGTGCCATTGGAAAGCTAATACAAAAATATAACTTCTGGAAAAAGAATCTGACCATTTGGACAAAAATCGACCAAGTTATGGCCTTTCAAAGTTGACACACTTTTCTGGACGAATCTGCCAGAATTTCGACTTTACATATACATCTTGAAAACGAGTTTTTAGTTGAGTTTTTTTATCGTTACAACCCATGATATGATTTATAAAACTTATTGGTACGCTAAAACAGATTTGGGCACCCCAATGATGCAAAATAATTCACAATAATGCATAAACAAACACAAGATACGAATTTCCAGCACATGGAAATAACGACACAAGCATGTAAGCATACAATGAGAGGATGATCATAGAGAGTAGGAATCCTAGACATGAAAAGTTTAGGGTCTCTTACCTTAGGAGATTGAAAATTGACGAAGAAGAGGTTCTCCTACTTGTTGCTTGCTCCGTGAATAACAAGGAACACGATGGTGGCCTAGATGAAGAAAATCGAAGAAGAAGAGAGGGAGAAGGGGCTGCCGTCAACTCCAAGGGCTAGGGTTTTTTTTTCTTTTGAAAGTAGAGAGCAGAGAGGGAGAAGGCAAGATTTTCGGATTTGTGAGGGGGAGGGGGTGTTAGACGTGTTTTTTTTTCTTCCTGAAATTGTCCTTCTTTCCTTTCTTGTGCAACTTGGTGAGGAAGCAAACTTGGAGGAAGGGTCACCATTTTTTTTAAATTTCGGACATTGAGGGGCGGGGGGGGGGGGGGGGTTCTTCACCGATATTATAATATATACATATTTTTTATTTTGCTAGATACTAAATAACATGTCATATTTAGTTCATGGTGACACTTACAACTTATGACACGCATTTTGCACTTTTTGAGCAATTACACATAAAATAAAGTACCACATATTCATGTAACATCTAAACACACTAAATCATGAAATATCATGAGTATTAGCTAGTCGGGTTGTGGTCGTTTATCTAACGTTCTTATTGGTGATCAACCAGTGCATTGGGACAGAGTCGGTAAAACAAGTGCACGTGACACAGACGTGACATAGAATGACTAGTACACATTGACAGGTCTTAATGAAAAATTAACTAGGTTAACTTGGGAATTTGGCAGTTGTCATATCCTCCTCTTGTACGCGTTCACTATTTCTAAAAGGGAGAAGAAAATTTTAGGGTCGTTACATCATCCCCTTATCAAAGGAAATTTTGTCTCGAAATTTTAACTATTACCTTGGTTTGAACTCGATGCTTGGTCGAATAGGTGAGGGTACTTCTTCCTCATCTGGTCTTCTCGTTCCCATGTGAACTCTGGTCCACGCTTTGATTGCCATCGAACCTTGACAACTGAGATCTTGCTTCGTTTCAGCGTTTTCTCTTCACGACCCATAATCTCTACAGGTTGCTCAATGAATCGGAGCTGTTCGTCGACTTGTAGTTATTCTAGAGGCACTATCAGTGTGTCATCAGCCAGACACTTCTTCAGGTTTGAGACGTGGAACACGTTGTTCACTCCTTCTAACTCTGGTGGCAAATCTAGACAGTAGGCCACCGTGCCTATCTTTTTGATGATTTTAAAGGGTTCCACATAGCGAGGATTTAACTTCCCACGCTTACCAAATCTTATCACACTTTTCCAAGGCGAAACTTTTAGCAATACCATGTCAGCCTTCTCGAATTCCAACGGTTTGCGACGCTTGTCAGCGTAGCTCTTCTGTCGATCCCTAGCAGCCACTAATCGGTTTCTAATTTGCACAATTTTCTCCGTCGTTTCATGTACAAGTTTGGGTCTAGTAAGTTGGCTCTCACCTATCTCAGCCCAGCAGACTGGTGATCTGCACTTTCGTCCATATAGCGCCTCGAACGGTGCGACTCCAATGCTTGTATGGTAACTGTTGTTATAGGAGAACTCAAAATAAGCAGTAGATGAGTCTCCCAATTCTTTCCAAAGTCCATTACACATGCCCTTAGCATATCTTCGAGAGTCTGAATTGTATGCTCGGTCTTTCCATCCATTTGAGGATGGTAAGCAGTACTCGTGTCGATTCAGGTACCCATGGCGGCTTGCGATCTCCAAAATTTGGAAGCAAAACGTGGATCTCGATCAGAGATGATGGATAGTGGTAAACCATGAAGTTTTACTATCTCCTTCAAGTATATATCTGTGCAAGCTTATCGGTCTTATCGCTCTCTTTCATGGGCAAGAAGTGGGCAGACTTCGTCAGCCGGTCGACTATCACCCATATCATATCGTAACCAGCTGGGGAACGGGGGTAACCCTGTAATGAAGTCCATAGAGATATCCTCCCATTTCCATCCTGGGATCCTTGGCTGCTGAAGTAATCGTAACGACTTCTAGTACTCGACCTTGACTTTTGAGCAGGTTAAGAACTTTTTGACATATAAGGCAATGTCTGCCTTCATGTTGGACCACCAGTAGACCAACTTCAGGTCCTAGTGAGACCCTGGGTGAATAGAGTAGCTAGACTTGTGGGCTTCATCCATAACCAATTCTCGTAAGTTACCGTAACGGGGCACCCAAACCCGATTCTTATAGTAGCGAAGGACATCGGCCTTGACCTCCGATTCACCATCGATCTGCCGGAGCGATTCAGCATCAAAGTTCTCCTCTTTTAGGGCCTCCTTTTTTACATCCCGGATTCTATCCCGCAGTTCAGTGTGAATGGTCATTTGCAAGGCTCGGACACGCCTTGGCTTTATGTGTTCCTTTCTGCTCAACGCATCTGCCACCACGTTGGCCTTGCCTGGATGATATTTAATTGCCAGATCATAGTTGTTTAACAGCTCAACCCATTGACGTTGCCTCAAGTTCAGATCCTTCTGCTCGAAGATGTGCTGCAAACTCTAGTGGTCCGTGTATATGGTGCACTTAGTGCCATATAAGTAATGTCGCCAAATCTTCAAAGCGAACACTAATGCTCCGAACTCCAAGTCGTGGGTAGTGTAGTTTTTCTCATGTGTTTTTAATTGTCGCGACCCATATGCGATGACTTTATCCCTTTGCTTGAATACGCATTGGATAGAGGCATCGCAATACACTTAGAAGTCGTTCACACCCTCAGGTAGTGATAGAATCGGTGGTGTGCATAGTTTTTCCTTTAATGCTTGGAAGGCAATTTCTTCCTTTTCACCCCATCGATATTGAACTCCCTTTTGAGTAAGAACGGTTAAAGGTTGGGCTAACTGAGAGAAACCTTGGATGAAACGATGATAGTAACCCGCTAGACCAAGAAACTAACGGATTTCGGTGGGTGATCGCTGTGTTGGCTAACTCTTGATGGCCTCCACCTTTGCAGGATCCACATGAATCCCTTTCTCGTTGACGATATGGCCTAAAAATTAGACCTCCCGGTTCCAGAAATCACACTTGGAGAATTTCGCGTAAAGTTGCTCCTTACGCAACAATTCTAAGATTAAGCGTAGGTTCTCCTCGTGTTCCTCCTTAGACTTTGAGTAGATGACAGTGTCGTCAATGAAGACTATAACGAACTTGTCTAAGTAAGGCTTACACACGCTGTTCATGAGGTCCATGAACACCTCAGGTGCATTCGTTAGACCAAAGGGCATAACCAGGAACTCATAATGGCCATACCGCGTTCTGAAGGCCGTTTTCTCTATATCCTCCTCGCGGACCCTTAGCTGATGGTAACCCGACCTCAGGTCAATTTTGGAATAATAACTCGACCCTTGCAGCTGATCGAAGAGGTCGTCAATCCTAGGTAAGCGGTAACGGTTCTTGATAGTGACCTTGTTGAGTTCACGGTAATCAATGCACATTCTGAAGGTTCTGTCTTTCTTCTTGATGTAAAACCATATATGGATCCTTTCTAGATCATAGAAAGATAGAGACAGAGACTCTTGTCATTAAACAATGTCGAATGGTTACAAACCGATGGAAGTATACATCGATTGGAGCTCTGGAGGAGGTTTGGATAGAATCTCCCCTCTCACTAAGAACACACAGAAATGACCAAGAAATCTAATATTGCAATCTAGACTTCACCTATTTATAGGTAACCTGTCCAGCGTACCAGCCTGCCCAGCGTACCATTTGGCACGCTGCTCCGTACCAACTGGTACGTGACTTGCTATGCTAGCAGTCTAGCCTAGTTTACAATCTCGACGTTTAAACTATTTGCATAGTAACGACCACACACAGAACATGTTCTAACAAATTCCCCCTTGGACGTTACTATCAAATGTAGGCCTTTAACTTCTAGCAATCTTCAGTCCGTTTGCTGTAGACGCCTCTATCTTTAGCAAACTCCCCTTGACTGAAATTTCAGGTACGTAGGAATCAGCTTGCAATCTTGTACAATCACCAACATCAATAAAATTCTCCCTGTGTTCAAGCACTTCCACGGTAATAGCATCCCATTCACATAGACAAATAATTCAAACCATCGGATACAACTTTATGCAAGATCATTTCATTAATCGTCATGAATAAAAAAACAAAATCCACAAGCATCATCGCATTTGATAGAAATCTTTAATCTTTACCGAAATTTAATACATTCTGATCTTTATGAAAACCAACATGATCAGAATATTCAATCATAGAAATTCCCTCTAAGAATGAAATCCATCTCAATATATCAACAATCAAATGTTATAGTCAATTTCATGACTTAACAATGTATCAGGCATTTGATTAAAGAGTTCCAAACCATAATCGAAAACTTTGACATATCGGTTTGCACGACCATCATAATACACTACCTTTCCATGAAGATAAAAAATCACCATCATCCCTGAATTGATTGCTTTTGAATATTCACTTTTTCAATTATAAAACTTTTTCAAGGGTCTCAATTTCCCCCTAAACCATTGAAATATTCAAATCTTCAATATTCTTGAGTTTGTGTAATCATATCAATGTCTATGAATCTCTGTCCATCATCAGAAAACATGTATTTTTGAATCTCTGTCCATCCTCAAAAACAATGACAACCCACAAACATCTCTTTCTGAAATTCGACATCTAATTCTTAACAAGTACCGGAATCTGGAAATTCTTCAAACATAACAACCCACAGCTATCAAATCAAGGGTAGACCCGATAACTGATTTAAATCTTTGAAATTCCCATGACCTCTCCCCATACCCCACCGTTGTTTGTCTGAATTAATAGGGGTTCGGGGGCAGCGCCCCGACAAAGCGGGGTCCAAGGGGCGGCAGCCCCTGGCGGGGTCCAAGGGGCAGAGCCCTTGGCTGGGGCCGTGCTTCACTGAAAATGCATCAGAAAATTCGCGGCGAACCATAAGCTCCAGCGTACCATCTGCTTTGGCGGAACATCAACCAACGTACCATAAACCATAACGGACCATGGACCACGTACCAACAAGTCAACGGACCATTTGGTTCAGCGTACCAAACATAACCGCCACATACCACTGTTGAAGATTCTGTTCCGTACTAATGAGCAGCGTACCAAGAACTTATAAGATACACATACGAACCAATCAGCGGACGAACGGCGTACCAACTGTTCTACCAGCGTACCAATACTGAAAATCTCTAATTTCACTACAGATTCAGATTTTGTCAAATTTCTTCACTCAAACACTACTGTTAGGTGCAAAAATGACTCAGGAAGGTTCGATTTACCAAAAATCAATCAAACACTCAATGAATCTCACCTAATCAGCATTTTAACATCTCAAAAACTCTCAAAAATAAAAAAGTGATCTGGAAATTGAACCAACGGCTCTGATACCAGTTGTAAAACCATATCTAGATCGTTTCCAGATCATAGAAAGATAGAGACGGAGATTCTTGTCATTAAACAATGTCGAATGATTGCAAACCGATAGGAGTATACATCGATTGGAGCCCTGGAGGAGGTTTGGATAAAACCTCCTCTCTTACTAAGAACACACAGAAATGACCAATAAATCTAATATTAAAATCTAGACTTCACCTATTTATAGGTAACCTGCCCAGCGTACAAGCCTGCCCAGCGTACCATTTGGTACGCTGCTCCGTACCAACTGGTACGTGACTTGGTACGCTGGCAATCTAGCCTAGTTTACAATCTCGACTTTAAACTATTCGCACAGTAACGACCACAGACAGAACATGTTCTAACACTTGACAAATAAGACTGTGGCTCCCCACGGAGATGAGCTGGGTCTGATGAAACCCTTGTCGAGGAGTTCTTGTAGTTGGGTAGACAGTTCATTCAGTTCGCTAAGAGCCAACCGGTAGGGTGCTCTTGCAATAGGGGCTGAACCGGGGGCGAGGTCAATCCCGAACTCGACTTGACGATGCAGAGGGAGACCGGGTAAGTCTTCAGGAAATACGTTAGCATACTCTTAGACAATCGGAAAGTCTTCAATCTTGCCTTCTCCTCGGTTTTTATCGGTAATTGTCGCCAGGATGGCGAAGTGTCCTTTCCGAAGACACTTCTGAGCTTTGAGGTATGATATAATGCCGGAGACGGTACCTCCCTTTTCGCCCTGAAGCGAGAGTACTTCCCCTTTCGTGATAGGAATTCGGATTATCTTTTCTTGGCATAGGATTTCTTCCTGGTGCTTGGACATCCAATCCATGGCCACTATAACATCGAAGCTACCAATTGCAAAAGGTATAAGATCTATTCCTATCTTATGGCCAGACAGTTCTAGAGTGCAGTCCTCTACTAAGTGTGTTGTATCTAATAGCTTGCCATTTGCTAGTTTAACAATGTACTTAGCATAAAGGTGTTTGCTTAGCCTTTATTCGTCTACAGATTTATTAGATAGAAAGCTCATTTCCACACCAGAGTCAAATAGAACATTCGCAAAGTAATTGTTGAGAAGGAACTTACCATTTACAACGTTATGGTCATTCCTCGCTTCCCCGGAGCTCATGACAAAAGCTCGACCATGTCCGCCATTCCCACCATTTCCGTGTTGTTTTGCACCATTACTGTTGTCGCGGTTGTTGTTGTTGCCAGAGTTGTTGTTCCTCTTCTTCAGTTGGGGCAGTCTTTCTTCACGTGCCCTTGTTTTCCGCACTCAAAGCAGCCACGCGGGTTATCATTGGTGTTGTTGTTGGTTGTTGTTGCCAGAGTTGTTGTTCCTCTTCTTTAGTTGGGGGCAGTCTTTCTTCACGTGCCCTTGTTTTCTGCACTCAAAGCAGCCACGCGGGTTATCATTGGTGTTGTTGTTGGTTCGCTTCTGAAGCTCGCCCCAGCAATTCTTAGCTTCATGGATGGGCTTGCCACACCGATCACAGTTGCCACTCGTCTTATAGTTGTCGGAGTGGTGGATGTTGCATCGGTTACAGAAGGGTAACCTCCCTTTATAACCACCTTGGCCTTGGCCTTGACCACTGTTGCATTGACCACCATTGTTGTTACGGTTCTGATTGTAGCTATCGTGGTTGTTTCCATTATAACCACCCCTGGAGTGGTCATGACGCTTGTTGGAGTGATGGGAGTTTGAAGACCTCCCTGCAGGATTTCCAGCTCCGGTGGTAACCGGTTCTTGGGGGTCTTCTTGGGCAGTAGAGTCCCCTGCTCTACAGCTTGGTCAGTCAGTTTACGTGACAGCCGGATCGCCTATTGCACGTTGGAGAGGTTTGAAGCATTAACCATGCCCTTGATTTGTGGAACGAGGCCGTCCACGAAACGCTCAATTTTCTTGTAATCAGCATCTACCATGGTTGGACACAAAACTAAGTACTTGTGATAGCGATCAGTATAGTCTTCAATCTCAGAACCCATCATCTTCAAGTTTTGAAACTCGACCTCCATCTCTTCACCTGGTCACGGGGGCAGTATTCCTCCATGATGGCGTCCTTGAATTCTTGCCATGTCATCGCATTGGCGGCGTCCAGCTTGAGCATCTGGACTTGAGCATTCCACCAAGTAAGGGCGGAGTCTTCTAGGGTGCCTGTTGCATACTTCACTCGATCGCCGTTAGGACAGTTGCTCATGGAGAAAACCTTCTCTGACTTTTCTATCCAAGGAGCAGACCCACTTCCCCCTCAGTTCCCTTGAACATCATGGGTTTGCACCCCATGAACGATTTGAACGAACATTGGTTTCGCCCTGAATTCATCATGAAAATTCACTTTAGAATTTCTACCCTTGGGTTACAAGGTTTTGTTTTGAGGAAAGGAAAAAAATATATACCCTATATTTTTTTCAACGATTCCTTACTTACCTTTGTTATAGTTGTTGTTGTTCTGGTTCGCCAGGGCTGCAACAATCCCCTGGTTGATTAGGTTCTGAATTTGAGCTGATGTCATTTGCTGAGGGTTGTTCACGTTGTTTCTACGTGGAGGCATGTTTTTGATAAAGCATACAACCATTAATGAATAATATGTCCATATTAAATTCATTGCACATGTTATAATTGCCCATACAATTATTTTCACACAATCCATAGTGTAAACAGAAGGAGGAAGAAGACGCAATCTTTATAATTAAATTCAAACCACAATTGTCACAAAATTTCAAACTATTAGAATTTAAACAAAACATCCAGACTTGTCAAATCAAACAGAACAAAATAAGTGGGAAATGAAGATAAATATAGCAGAATGAGTCAGGAATCAGTAATAATAGAATCATCGTCAGAATCTCATGCAGGCTCCCCTCTAGGTCGCCTGCCAATGCCTCTTGGAACTCCTCCTCAGGCTTATCCTCAGGGTCTTTATTAGGATCTTCTTCTGGATCCTCCTCGGGATCTTCATTAGGATCTTCTTCCATTGGTGCCACCTCCTGGATGGGAGCTACGGGCATAGGGATCCACAAATGAGCCTGTATTGCAGCCAGCTGTTCAGTCAGTTGATTAATAGCCACCCGTTGGGCTGCTATAGTGGCTTGGGCTTCCTGGAACTGCTGCATCATGTTAGTGGGGTCAGGACGAGCACTGAGGTCATAGAGCGCTCCCCTTACACCATTCACTTCGAATGTCAATTCATTGTGGGTTGTCTTGCTCACCATGGTCTCTTCTAACTGGTGGATGTCCTCTTGTTCTATTTTCTGGTTTACTATTACTCTCCTTATTGTATCTTCTAAGCCAGAAAGGATGTCGGCGACCACTTGATGTAGGTTAAATGGTTGTGGAGGGTTCAGCAGTGTGAGCATGTGGTATTTCTCCAGGAGCCAATAAATAATGACTCTAATCCAGCTAAAGTCGTTCTGAGGTGTTCGGGGTGCAATGAGGTGTCGTTCCCGTTCGTAGTCTTCCCGAGCATACGGGATAGCCGAGTTGGATGAGGATGTCTCATTCTTCTTAGCTTCTTCTCTCAGGACTTTCTTGCTGCGTGTATTGTCAGAGGGTGCCATAATGTAAATCCCAGACAGACATACAACAAAACAAAGCAAAAAAAAAAAAATCTACATGAGTATTATTCTCGGCTTGTGGGGTCAACATTATATAAAAAATTTTACGCTTTTGGGAGTGTTTGTAACTAATGAGTTGTAAAACAGTTACAGTCTAGAAATCTTTTCTTGTTTGTAATTACAAAATTTCTAGTTCGCTGTAACCAATGGCTCTGATACCAATCTAAGTGGGGTGTGATCCAGACCAGAATCTAAGTCATTAGTTACTTTTCCAACTACTGGGTTATAAATATAAATTAGAGTAATGCATTTTAGGGAAAACATTCACATGTCATGATTTTAAAACGTAGTGGAAGCATTATAAAAAATAAGTTGCGTCAAAAACACGACGCCCGATGATAACATAAGAAATAAAAACCCTTATTAAGTTTTGAAATATAGCATAAAGTAGAACTCCCAAAAGAAATAAAAATAATGTTTAAGTGACCAACGTGTTGCCCGCTTACTTTTCCCTGAACAATCCTAGTCTAGCGACCTTTAAAGATAAATAAGACCAAGTGTAAGCTAACGCTGGTGAGTTCACATAAGTAGCATAACATACTGTTATACTCGGCATATAAATATATATATATATATATATATATATATATATATATTATATTCATACGTAGAATGCGTTACAATATTGAAACTATCGTAGGTAGCTAACCTAAGTTCATGTCTAGAGAAAGTTCGCAACCGAGACTGACTAAGTGCATGTAGGATTAACCTACACGTTTTGCCTTTCCCCGTTTCTATCCAAACACGATAGTTTTGGCTGACATTAACTCAATCCGACTGCCAGTCGGGTGGGCATCCTGTGCCCGCTGAGCGGGGTTTGTCAGACCCCAGTAGTACTACTAAACATCACCATGCTAATTTACTTTACTAACGGTCCGAGTGTAAGGTCTTTAAAATAGATAGGCTATTCTAGAGACATGTGATAATGTGTATTCAGAATTTAACATGCATTTGTGCGTTTGTGCAGGTTATCGAGTAACCTGTGAAATGTGTGTGTCAACACCCAAACGGAATGTGACATAACGGTTCGTGAAACTCACCTTAGGGAGCGCTGCTACAAGAAACCACACTCGAGCCAAGTGCTTCTCATTTTGATACGAGAGTGAGACCTAAGAGTGTGGTCTAAGAGTTAGTCGTGTCTCGAGGACGAAAGGGAAACGTTTCGCGTGTACCAGTGGAAAACAGGGTCACATATGACCTATCACAGAACAAGTTTGACTTTGACTATTGACTTTGACCGACGTGTCGACCCATGACTCAGTGGTTGATCAAGTGTAGTAAAGCATTACGAACGTGTGATTGAATTCATGTAAATCATACAAAAGTTGGTGTCCTAGTATCTTGCTACTAAGGTGGTGAAGGTGATACATATCAAGCAACTAGGACTATGATGACTACTACAACCGTACGGTATGAGGTCAATTGGTCAACCTCCTACAGTCTTGCCATTCCCACGAGGTGGGGACCTAGGACTTGTATTGATGTAAAGTACATATCCTTGGGGTTTAGACTAACCAACACATAAGCACATTGGAAATAGAACAAGTTGTTGAAGCATGCGGTATGTTACACATTGTCAAGAGATTGGTCAGGAATTGGGGTCAACTAAGTTGTCCTATCAAAAGGAGCTTGGTCAATGAAAGTCAACAGAAAGTTGGACTACCCTAAGATTCCTAAATTCATGCATTGACCTAAGGTTCATAGCTAGCATACAAGTCACATGGCAAAACATGGAAACAAGCATCACAAATTTAGGACAGCTGCGCACCGACTTTGTATCCTCAAAATCAGTGACCTATCATGTGAACCAGGACCTCTAACCACTGCCAATTCAAAGATAACTCACCAAAGTTTATTTTTCAAAAAGAATCACCTCAAAATGATGAGGGATGAGAAAGTCATGTCATTTGCAAGTTGGACAAAATTTCCAGACAGAATCTGTCTAGGTGTTTAGTAAATGACATAGAGTTCGGGTTTTACTCATCAACACCTTTGAGTTAAATTATAAAAATTTCTAAATTATTAATTTAGTTTATATCCAACAAATTATATGTTTTACTAAAATTTTATTAGCCACCTTAAGCTTGTAAAAAATCTCACACAAGTGCCTTTGAGTTAAATTCTATAAATGACGTCTAGCCCAATTGGCTAGAGGGAGGTACCCAAGACATTATAAATTAAAGGTATTGGGTTCAAGTCCCACTTGTAACAAAAAATAAATAAATGGGGGTTACAGGTTGGGCCAGGGGGTTTTCTCACCAGTGGTGAGTTTCCTCTTGATGGGGGTTGGAGATGATCGGGTGGGTGGGTAATGCCCCGTCAGTGATCCAAATTTGCCGTTCAAAAAAAAACTGTGTGAGTTTATTTTCGGATAGAATTTGCGCACCCTTTTTGTTTGGGACCTTTAAGGTACCAATTGAGGTCCTTATCACGTGAAATCGGTGCCATTGGAAAGCTAAGACAAAAATATAACTTCTGGAAAAAGAATCAGACCATTTGGACAAAAATCGACCAAGTTATGGCCTTTCAAAGTTGACACATTTTTCTGGACTAATCTGCCAGAATTTCGACTTTACATATACATCTTGAAAACGAGTTTTTAGTTAAATGATTTATAAAACTTATTGGTACACTAAAATAGATTTGGGCACCCCTCAGAGAGCAGAGAGGGAGAAGGGCAGATTTTCGGATTTGTGAGGGGGAGGGGGTGTTAGATGTGTGTGTGTGTTTTATTTTTTTTTTTAAATTGTCCTCCTTTCCTTTCTTGTGCAACTTGGTGAGGAAGCAAACTTGGAGGAGGGTCACCATTTTTTTCTTTTAAATTTTGGACAATGGGGGTGGGGGGTTTCTTCAACGAAATTTATGATATATATATATATATATATATATATATATATATATATATATATATTCTTTTACTAGATACTAAATAACATGTCATATTTATTTCATGGTGACACTTACAACTTATGACACGTATTTTGCACTTTTTGAGCAATTACACATAAAATAAAGTACCACATATTCATGTAACATCTAAACACACTAAATCATGAAATAGCATGACTATTAGCTAGTCGGGCTGTGGTTGTTTATCTAACGTACCGAAATTTATAATATATATATATATATATATATATATATTATTTTTCTAGATACTAAATAAAATGTCATATTTATTTCATGATGACACTTACAACTTATGACACGTATTTTAAACTTTTTGAGCAATTACACATAAAATAAAGTACAACATATTCATGTAACATCTAAACACACTAAATCATGAAATATCATGACTATTAGCTAGTCGGGTTGTGGTCGTTTATCTAATGTACCAAAATTTATAATATATATATATATATATTTATTTTGCTAGATACTAAATAACATGTCATATTTATTTCATGGTGACACTCACAACTTATGACACGCATTTTGCACTTTTTGAGCAATTTCACATAAAATAAAGTACCACATATTCATGTAACATCTAAACACACTAAATCATGAAATTTCATGACTATTAGCTAGTCGGGTTGTGGTCGTTTATCTAACGTTCTTATTGGTGATCAACCAGTGCATTGAGACAGAGTCGGTAAAACAATTGCACGTGACATAGACGTGACATAGAATGACTAGTACACATTGACAGGTCTTAACGGAAAAGTAGCTGGATTAACCTGGGAATTTGACAGTTGTCACACGGCCCAACTTCCAAAGCAACTTACTAGTTGCCATTTTTTACCAAAATATCCCTTTTGAATTGCTCGTCTTCCTCACAAAATCCGGAAACCCTCTGAGAATGCCACAGGTTAGTTTCTTAAACTCTCTCTTTCCGATTTTCGTTCTTGAATATGTGGAAAAGATAACCCGTTCCAGTGCGTTGATAAATCCTCCATCAATTGAGGATTTCGTTGACCAAGGTTTCCTCGTTGATTGCAACAAGAATCCTGCATTTTTTACGATCAGGACATTGCTGCCCTTTATGATTCCGGCAGCTTCCCAACTGGTGCTTGGATCAAAAGGTATGATCCTCTTCTAAAAGCTGATTTATCTTCTAACACTTGGGTCTGTTTCTTGTATTACCCTTTTTCTCTTGGGATGTCCTACCCCTTTCCTGATCTTGTTAATAATTTCTTCGACACCACCAAACTCTGTTATTCCCAGACCATGCCGATGGTCTGCAGAATCTTGTTTTCTGTGAACAATATGAACAACAGTCATAGCCTTAACATCTAAGTCAGTGGAATTTTCCAAGCCTACCAACTTCAAACCCATGGAAGCAGCTGTTTCATTCTCCAAGCTAGAATATCAACCCTTCTAACTGATACCCTGAGCCAGCCATAACGATAATGACTGGAAGAATTTTTTTTTTTTTTTTTGTGAAGAGGGATTCCATCCTTTGGGGGAAGGATCTGCCCACGCATTGGGTCGACAAGGGTAGGAAGCCATAAAAATGCTTTGGGTGACTGACATTGTTGCTTACTAACTGTTCTCGTATCTTTTCGTTTTGCAGTTCCAAAGTTTGAAAAGCTCATTGCTCTCTGTGAAGATTATACTGAGAAGTTGAAGAATTTTTACCTAATTCCCGCTGCCGAGAGAGCATTCGCATCAAAAGTTTCTCCAAGCGAGTTTAGCTGTTCGGTCGATCATACTCCCAGTGCCATGTATCATAAGTAACTTAGCTTTCTCGGATCCCGAAACTGCTTTAAGAATACCGACCCCTTAATGTTCGATATAGTGCAAAAATCGAGCTCCTCTTTCTCTCTTGATAACATGGGATCCTTCATGGTTGTGAAGGACGAAAAGCCTGAGATTCCTGTTAAAGCCAAGCTGCCTTTCACTCGCCCCAAGGCTTCTTCCTCAAAGAAGAGAAAGACCTTAGAAGCCACTGTCTACCTAGAAGATTTTAAGGATCTCGGCGCCTCGGAGGTCAGCAACAAACTACTCAGCATGCAAACCATGATGGGGCTCGTAAGAATTTCTGAACCTTTTTTAAATGCTTGATACATAATTCAATTTTAAAATCCCTGTTTTGCATTGTAGGGGCTCGAGAAGTGGAGTTCTCTGATAATGGAAACTGAGAAGAAGTTGCGTGATGTTGAAAAAAAATTAGGAAATGCAGAATACATCCGAGCTCAAGCCTATGCATTTTGAGCGGAGTTTGAAGGAGCGGTAGGTGGCTGCCAAGGAAGAAAAGCTGAATGTCATCAAGGATACCAAGCGGTCTATTGCCAAATCTGTTTTTGAAGTTATGATAAAGATGGCTGACGAGGAGGCTACCAAAGGTTTGGCAACAAAGGTTTGGGATATAGCCACCTGGAGAGGTGCTTTGGAAAGGCTTGGAGATGCGGATTAAACGATTAATAAGTGGGAGAAGGCTGAGGCAAGCTAGCTGGTTCAAGAAGCTGAGAAATCAATGGTGGAGAAGGTGGTAGAAGCATCCAGTGAGGGGCCAGTTGAGGTAGAAAATTTGTGGGCGATGAAGGCTTGAGCCCACTTTTGTGGTTCATGTTTTCATTTTATGTCTTTTGTGGTGGTGATGTTAGAACAAGACAATTTAGGTTAAGAAAAAAGACAATGGTGGTTTTCGGGTAGAGGGATCCTACGGTTTGTAGGACAAAGCTCGGAATCCCAAACTTTTGTTACCGAACGACGAGCAACCAGGTGGAGGGACCTTGTCTTTCAAGGCTAGCCTGGGTTGCTCTTTTAATTCCCTGCATGTTAATGATATAACCGACCGATGTTTTTACTATCATGGTGTGCATTTATTTTTAAAAAAAGTTTAAGTATTCGAATGAGAATCCCAATATATGTCTTGAAAATACTTGGATAAAAACATTAGAGATAGAAAATATAAATTACTAAACCATGATATAAGTTGGTTAAAATATAACAATTTGAAGGTGAGTTACCTGCATAATAGGTTTTACCTTAGGCAAGATTAAATATCCCTGTCGGTATCCTTATTAGTAACCCCAATAATATTCTTGAGGATTCCTGAGGCAAGATCAGAATAGTATTTGAAATTAAGTTAGGCTAGGGTTAAACCCTATAATAATTGGGACATAGCCAAACTTGGGGTAAACACAATATACTTAGGACTAAGCCAACTGGGGATAAGCCAGTAAACTTGGGACTAAGCCAACTGGGGATAAATTCGATACGTGAGTGCCATGAAAATGTCAAAACCTTAGTTAACACCTCAGTGTTAAAAAACTTAGATACTTACGATAGCATGTCTGCTATAACTTGAGGATCCACTCAGCAGCCAACAATAACGAGATTGTCAGCCACCCCAAGGATGATCTGGTTCTGCTATCTTTACAGGTGAACATCGTGCGCACCTGGTGGGTTGTTACCCAAATTGGAGATGAATGGCATTCCAGGCTCTTGGTAGTTGTTATCCTTCCATGCTTAACAATCTATATGCCCCCTTTCCTTCTTCAGATTCTATTAGGTAGGGACCTTCCCACTTGGGTGCCAATTTCCCATTAGTTGTGATGGTGGTATTCTGGAACGCCTTTCTAAGTACCATATCCCCAACTTGAAATCTTCTAAATCTGGTATTTTTGTTATAGGACCTGGCCATTCTTTGTTCATAGGATGTCATCCGGATTCTGGCGAGATCCCTGAATTCGTCAACTGCCTCAAGATCCTGAAGCAGATTCTAGTTGTTGGTTTTAGGATCCTGACAACTGATTCTTGCTGTAGGGATTACCATCTCTGTGCGAATCACAACTTCAGTTCCAAACTCCAAGGAAGATGGAGTTTGTCCCGTTGCACTTTTAGGTGTTGTTCTATCTGCCCAAAGGACAAATGGTATCTCCTCGGTCTATTTTCCTTTCTTGGAACCCAATTTTTTCTTTAGATTGTTGATGATGATCTTGTTGCTAGATTATGCTTGTTCATTAGCTTAGGGATGAAAAGGCGTTGAAGTTATCCTTTTGATTCCCCAACAAGCACAAAAACATGTAGTCCTCTTGAAAATGAATTGAGAACCTTTATCACATATTATCTCTGCTAGTATCCCGAACCTGGTTAAGATGTTTCTCTTGATGAAGTAGATTACTTCTCTCTCCCTTACTTGAACATAGGCTTCTTCTTCAACCCACTTTGAGAAGTAATCTGTCATTGCATGCATAAACACTTTTCCTCCGGGTGCCTTGGACTCCTTCCTAACAATATCCATGCCCCACTTCATGAAATGTTATGTGGATACTATGGAGTGTAGTGATACAGCTGGCTGATGCAGAATAATGCTATGCCTTTAACAGGCATCACATCTTTGTGAGAAAGTCATGGTGTCTTTCTTCATAGTAGGTCATTAGTAACCTGTTCTGAGGATTTTTTAGAAGAGTAACCTGTCCTCCATGAATATCTTCAAGGACTTTAAGTGCATATGGCTTCTCCAAGCATCTCAAATAGATACTGTTTAGGTAAAAAATTACCGAACTAATTAAGTGATCAAACTTTGATTGTGAGGTAGTGTGCTTGATCAAATTGTTGAAAGAAATGTAAAAATGTAAACGATGTCACAAGGATGTAAGGAGGGAAAAATCCAGAATCCTTTGAGTTTCCTCTAGGGATCCTGGAAAAAAACCTCGGGAGCCAACCTGAATAGCCTGCTGCCTAATTATATTATTACACGAAAAAGACTAAGAACAAGGTTGAGCAAGTGTGATCGATCGGTTAAGTGTTACAGAGAATGTTTCTAACTGCTAGAGTGAGTATGAGAGCTTATGTGTGTTCCTAAGTCAATCACATTGTTGATTTATATAACAAATAGCTGCCTAACAAACTATCTAGGATTCCTGGGATTCTGATACGAAGTTATTTGACCGTTATACTCTATTCTGTCCACTTAGTCCACATTTAACAGTCTCGTCCGGGTCTTCGGAGTTTGCTACGTCTGAACATGTTGAAAACCTACGAAATAACAAACCACAGGGAAAAATAAAAAGGGTTAGTGGGTAATTTAATTCGAGGATAGTAAACCTGCTTGGAATCTGAACCCTTGAGAGGATATTGGATCATCTAAGCTTCCGGCCAGGATCCTGAATTGCCAACCCTAACAATTTCCCCTTAATTTTTTACAGTTGTGATCATGCTTACAGTTGTAAAAAATTCAATAAATTAATCTTATCTTTGAAATGATGACGGAGCTAAATGGTAGCTTTTGATTTGACGGCGGCCCTACTTCCAAAGCGATTTACCCGTTGCCATTTTTTACAAATAATATTCCTTTTGAATTGCTCTTCTTCCTCACAAAAACTGGAAACCCTCTGAGAATCCTTCGCCACAGGTTCGTTTCTTCAACTCTCTCTTTCCGATTTCCGTTCTCGAATATGTGGAAAAAGATAACCAGTTCCAGTGCGTTGATAACTCCTCCATCAATTGAGAATTTCGTTGAACAAGGTTTCCTCATTGATTACAACGAGGAATCCTGCATTTTTAATGATCAGGACATTGCTGCCCTATATGATTCTGGCACTTCCCATCCGGTGCTTTGATCAAAAGGTACGATCCTCTTCTAAAGGCTGATTTATTTTCCAAAACTTGGATCTGTTTCTTATATTACCCTTTTTCTCTTGGTATGTCCTACCCCTTTCCTGATCTTATTAATAATTTCTTCAACACCACCAAACTCTGTAATTCCCAAACCATGCCGAGGGTCTGGTGAATCTTGTTTTCAGTGAAAAATATGAACAACAGCCATGGGCTTGACATCTAAGTCCCTGGAATTTTCCAAGCCTAGCAACTTCAAACCCATGGAAGCAGCCGTTTCGTTCTCCAAGCTAGAACATCTACCTCCTAACTGATACCCCCGAGCCAGCCATAACAATAATGACTGGAAAAAAAAATCTTTTTTGTGAAGATGGATTCCATCCCTGGGGGGCAGGATCTGCCCACACATTGGCTCGAAAAGGGTAGGAAGCCATAACATTGCTTTAGGTGACTGATGTTGTTGCTTACTAATTGTTATCGTATCTTTTCATTTTGCAGTTCCAAAGTTTAAAAAGCTCATTGCTCCCTGTGAAGATTCTGCTGAGAAGTTACAGAATTTTTACCTAATTCCCGCTGCCGAGAGAGCATTCGCATCAGAAGTTGCTCCTAGCGAGTTTAGTTATTCGGTCGATCATACTCCCAGTGCCATGTCTCGTAAGTAACCTTGACTTTCTCAGATGCTGAAACTTCTGTAAGAATACTTGACCCCTTAATGTTCAATATAGTGCAAAAATTGAGTTCTCTTTCTCTCTTGCTGACATGGGATCCTTCATGGTTGTGAAGGAAGAAAATCCTGAGATTCCTGTTAAACCCAAGCTACCTGTCACTCGCCCCAAGGCTTCTTCCGTAAAGAAGAGAAAGACCTTAGAAGCCACTATCTACCTGGAAGATTTTAAGGATCTCAGCGCCTCGTAGGTCAGCAACAAACTACTCAGCATGCAAACCATGATGGGGCTGGTAAGAATTTCTCAACCTTCTTTAAATGCCTGATACAGAATTCAATTTCGAAATCCCTGTTTTGCATTGCAGGGTCTCGAGAAGTTGAGTACTCTGAAAATGGAAACTAAGAAGAAGCTGTGTGATGTTGAAGAAATAATTTAGGAAATGCAGAATACTTCCGAGCTCAAGCCTATGCATTTTGAGCGGAGTTTGAAGGAGCAGCAGGTGGCTGCCGAGGAAGAAAAGGTGAAAGTCATCAAGGATACCAAGCGCTCTGTCGCCAAATTGTTCTTAAAGTTATGATAAAGATGGCTGACGAGGCGGCTGCCGAAGGTTTGGAAACAAAGGTTTGGGATGTAGCCACCTGGAGAGGTGCTTTAGAAAGGCTTGGAGATGCGGATACAATGATTAAGAAGTAGGAGAAGCCTGAGGCGAGGTGGTTCAGGAAGCTGAGAAATCGATGGCGGAGAAGCTGGTAGAAGCATCCGGTGAGGGGCCGGTTGTGGTAGCAAAATTTGTGGGCGATGAAGGCCTAAGCCCACTTTTGTGGTTCATGTTTTCATTTTATGTCTTTTGTGGTGGTGATGTTTGAACAAAACAATTTAGGTTAAGAACAAAAAAATGGTGGATTTCGGGTAGAGGGATCCTGCGGTTTGTAGGACAAAGCCCGGAATCCTAAACTTTTGGTACCGAATGACGAGAAACCAGGTGGAGGGACCTTGTGTTTCAAGGCTAGGTTGGGTTGCTCTTTTAATTCCCTTCATGTTTATGATATAATGGACCGACTTTTAACTATCATGGTGTGCATTTATGTATAACTATCATGGTGTGCATTTATGTATAACTATCATGGTGTGCATTTATGTTAAAAAATAATTAAGTATTCGAATGAGAATCCTAATTAATGTCTTGAAAATACTTGGATAAAAACATTAGAGATAGGAAATTTTAAATTAGTAAACCATGATATAAGTTGGTTAAAATGTAACAATTTGAAGGTGAGTTACCTGCATAATAGATTTTACCTTAGGCAAGATTAAATATCCGTGTCGGTATCCTTGTTAGTAACCCCGGTAATATTCTTGAGGATTCCTGAGACAAGATCAGAATAGTTTTTGAAATTAAGTTAAGTTGGGGTTAAACCCTGTAATACTAGGGACATAGCCATACAGGGGATAAACCCGATATACTTGGGACTAAGCCAACTGGGGATATACTCGATAAACTTGGGACAAAGCCAACTGGGGATATACCCGATAAACTTGGGACAAAGCCAACTAGGGATATGTTGGGAATTATATTTGCCAACTTCCAAGACCGAGTGAAGACCGGGTGATTTGGTTAGATGTGATTTATTCAACGAGCCACTTACTAGTTATCGTTCTACCGTCCTGCAACTCGGTGAACGTCATGAAGACCCGAAGACTCTTACAAATCAAAGAACGGCACAAGTGACATTATCATTTACTTGTTATATTTTTTATGTCAACTTGTCCACTAGTAGTAATATATTTACTACTATGCCATCTTAGATTAGTATATATATGTGGTATATCTCATGGAGAATACACCAATACAAACACACAAAACATACTGAAGCACAAATTGCTCCGATGAGAGTCTAGAGAATATCTAAAGTTTCAAGGGCTCAGGAGCATCCTTGTTCTTGAGTCCGGGGCTCAAGAACATCCTTGTTCTTGAGCCTATGTCATGAGTGTGGTAGGTAAATTGTAATCATTCGGTTATCAATATAATCCTACGTTCACTTTATCTGTCATGTTCTTCAATATATATATATAGTTATTAATTCTCATTATTGTGTCAACATCTCAACACTACCGATGTTTATTCTGAATGTTCACTTGTTATATAAGACGAGTACACAACGTATTTGATCCTACTTCCGAAGCGCAACAAAGGTATTAGCCCATCACCTCGGTTTTTCAAGTGGTATCAGATCTTTGGCTCTTGTTTTAAAGGATTTAAATTTAAATTTTGCTTTAAAACTCTGTTTTACTTACGTACTCTGTTCCTTAGTAAAAATTCACTCTTTCCTCATTTTCATTCTCAATCATGGGAGAATCACGGAATGGTAGTTCAAACAAACCACCATCATATATGCCCGATGATTTCGATATGTGGAAATTATTTATGATAGGCTATCTTCACCATTTTGATTACAGAATGTGGAAATCTGTCATGTATGGCCCTGATATCCCTACAGCAAAATCTGCTACTACACCAAATGTACATATAGTAAAAGTTGTTGTTGACTATTCCGATGATGACCACAAGTTGGTTGAGGGAGATCACAAAGCTTTATGGGCATTACAGGCAACACTTCCAAATTCCGCTCTCGTAGGTTTCATAAATGGCAAAACTACTTTTGATTTATGGAAAGCATTAAACGAAATGTTCGAAGGAACTGATGAAGTAAACTAAAATAAGAAAGATGTTCTAAAACAAAGATACGAGAAATTCTCTCACAAGAATGGTGAGAGTATGAATGCTCATTATTTTCGTTTTGTCCAACTTCTTGATGAACTACAAGGAAATGATGTGAATATCGAAAATGGTGATGTGATCAGAAAGTTTCTAAAATCACTTCCTGATGTTTGGACAGTATATGCTGTAAGCATCAAGTACAACAAGGATCTTAAAACTGTGAAGCTAAGCGAGCTTCATGGGATGCTTAGTGCCCATGAAATGGAAATTAATGAAAAGCAGGTGTTCTGAACAAACCTGCAATTTGACTATACCAACTTCCACTGCACTCATCACTACTCATGAAGAAAGAAGTCACTTTAGTGAGCAAGCTCCCGTGATCAATTACCCAACATCACCAAGAGGTAATGAAATTATGCCTCTTTTTTATAACAACTTTGCTCATGTTGTAGAAAACAATCATGGTGGGCTCACTAGATCAGATCTAGAATGCTTCAGTGCCGATGATCTAGAAGAGATAGACATCAACACATAACTAGCAATGATCTCAATACGTGCACAAAGGTTCTAAAAGAGAACAGGCAGAAAATTCAATGGAAATAGAAATGATCAAATTGGCTTTGACAAAAGTAAAGCTAAATGCTACAACTGTCACCAATCAGGACATTTTGCTAGGGAATGCAAGCATCCCAAAAGAGAAAACACAAGTCAAGATGGAGGAAATAAATATCAGAGACCTCACAATGCATATACAGAAGTTACCTGTTGATACACGATATGGAAATGAGCTGGATCAGACAAAGCTACAAAGACACGAAGATTTCAACTTATGTTCTGGTGGCCGAACTCGGCCGAACCTTGGCCGAGCCTCAAGTTCGGACAAGCTTGGGAGTTCGGACATCCGTAGTCTTATAAATAGGTTTTGTGTGTGTCTTTGTAACTAGTTTTTGAGAGTTAAGCGAACTTCTGTGTGAGAGTGTGTGTTTGTACTCTGAGTCTCTTGTAATCGAAGTATTAATGAGAGATTGAGTTATTTACACTGTTTTGTTTACATTCTCGTATACACGATTGTTATCGAACTAGACCAATCCCACGCTCAGGCGTTTTCAAGTGGTATCAGAGCTTACTGGTATCGTTTGGTTCAATTTGGTGCAATTCGTGTGTTTCGAAGTTCGTTTTCAAGTATATCTCTGAAAAATTACGTCAAAAACGTCATGTTTCACGTCACAATTCCTTGTTTTTTGTTCGTTTCTGTTCATATGAGTGTTCCGAGCTTGTTTGAGTGTGTTTTCTGGTGTGATCTACAAATTTCCGAAAAGTTCTCGTTCGGCCGAACCTGCAGTTCGGCGTAACCGCTCCGAGTTTCGAGTTCGGAGTGAAGTTCGGTCAAATTCTTCGTTCGGTGAGAGTTCGGTGGTCTTTCGGAGAGAGTTCAGTGAGAATTCAGTCTCGGTGAGAGTTCGGACTAAGATCGGAGAGAGATCGGTGAGATTTGAGTTCGGTGAAAGTTCGGTGGACGTTCGGACTTTGTTTTTGAGTTCGGTGATAGTTCGGAGCACGTTCGGAGTCTGAAACGAGTTCGGAGCAAGTTCGGACATATCAGAATTTTGAACTTTTTCAAAATGTCGGATTATAACGCGTTTGCTGCTATTCAATCGCAGATGCAAACCTTCCTGAATTACGACAATGAAATCGGGACGACTCAGAAAGTTCCCAAGCTTCTTAAATTTGAGGATTATGCTAATTGGAAGAAAAGATTCGAAGCTTCTGTGTACATTTCATTGACCAAAAGCAACGGTTACAACTCAACATGAAGTACAAGGGAGGCGGGCAACTGCGCCGCCACCCCTTTCTGTATAGCAAAGCCTAACCGGGTGAAAACCACATTCAAACCCCCAGGAGTCGCCACATTCCCATTCATGACCTTCTGGACGCGGGTCAAAGTATCCACAGCTTCCGAGGCAAGGTACCCGAAGGTGTCAAACGCAAAAGGCACGAACACATGTTGATTCGCCAGACACACATCCTCATGTTTGCGCACTTTCCCTGTAGCAGCATTCGTGGCAGCCTGGCCTGCCCGGAAACAAGAACCCGTGAACCCCACGAGAGGGGACACACCAGTAAGGTCGACACAGGCATGCTTCCCGTGCTTCCACCCGAAGACAAGGACATCCGCCGGTCGAAGGGATCCAGACTTATGGATTGCAATGGATGCACCATATGTGTATCCTGTTGGCGTAAACAATGTTCCTATTATGCAAAGGAATCTGGATCTTACACAAAAGGCTGATTTTGTTAGAGAGCAAAAAGCATATGGTTTAATAACTCAAGCTTTACCTAAAGAGTTGCTTCACCAATTTAAAAGCTGCAAACATTCTCATGAATTATGGTTGACACTGAAAGAAAGGTGTGAAGGCAATGAATAGTACAAGAAAAGTAAAAAGAAAGTACTAAACAAGGAGTTTGACAACTTCAAACATTTTGATGGTGAGGGCGTTCCAGAGTTAATTTCAAGATATTGTCACTTGTTGTCTGAAATGGATAATGTCCAAATCAAGAAAGATGATGAGAGCTTAAGGAAAAATTGCTAGAAGGTCTGCCATCAAAATGGAAATCTTATGTGCTGATGATCATGAATGATAAGGATTATTCTGAGTTGACATTTGTGAAACTGTTGGGAAAATTGCAAGCTAGAGACTTGGAAATGAAAAATGTGAATACTACTCCAGCAGCAGTTCAGAATCCTGATGTTTACTACAGATCAAATGCAGCAACAATTTCAGGTAAGTCGGCAAAAATAACAAGTTCTGCACCAGCAATGGCGTTCGTAGCTGGAAGTCTACCTGGACATGTTTCGAATTCAGGAACCGGAATGAGCTCACATAATGGTGATTACAATTACAACTCTGGAGAGATTAGCACATCAATTCCAGCAAGTAATTTGGTGAACACGGGAAAGATGGCTATGTCTGTTTCAACAACTGCAGATTATATGGCCTTTGTTTCTGCTTTAGTGTCATCTTATTATGGACTTATAACTGGAAATGTCAGCAATGCTGAATTGACGGAAGAAGATTATGATCAGGTGGATCCTGATGATTTGGAGCTAATGGATATAAATTGGCAATTTGCCATTCTGGCTAGAAGGGTAAAGAGATTCTTAAAAAAGACAGGTAGAAAAGACCTGAATTCTGGCGGCATAATTGGTTTTGACTAATCGAAAGTGAGGTGTTATAACTGTTCTAATTTTGGACACTTTGCTAGAGAATGCTCTCAACCGAAAAAGCAGGAATATCAAAAATTTGTTCCCAAATCAACTGCTTCTGGATCCAACAACACTTCAAGTTCAGGGAGTTCTTCTAACTCTAAACCTAATACTGAACCCACAAACGCTCTTGTATCTCAAGTAGATAAAACTTATAATTGGGGTAATCAATTCACTGATTCATCTGCATTGATTGTGACACATGTGCATGATGAAGATACTATGACGGAATCCACTGAAATGAAAGTGAAGATCATGGTGAAGCGATTGGTGAAGGTTTTGTTGGAGTCAATGATGAAGTAGGAGTTTCGGATTCAAGAAATGATCATCAATCTTTTTCAGAAGAAAAGTTTGCCTTCATGGCTGGTTTGTCTAAGAAGGTTGAGTCAGATGCTGTTCTCTTGTTAGAAAAACAAGTTCAACTTCTAACTGAGGAGAAGGAAGCGTTGATTCGTGAATGTGAAGCAGCAAAAGCTGAAGCGCTTGACATAGCAAATGATTTCAAAAACTTGTATCAAAAGAGTCGTAACTGAAGGAGCGATATGAGAAAGCTCAGCAAAACGCTGTCGAAATTGCTGACAAGATGCTTGTACTTCAGAAAGAAATGCAGAAACTATCAGATAAGAACACAAGTTTGAAACAGGAGGTCGGCACATTGAAAATAAGCAATCTTACAGAATCTGTGGCTCTAATATGCAAATATTGTGATGATTTTGCTACTGCTAAGAGTACGCTCTTAGATGAGAAGACAAAACTTAATGATATTTTGTCAGTAGCAAAAGCAGCAAAGAATATATATAAGGAAAGATGGGAGGGAACCACCAAGGAGCTATTGTCCGTTCATGAGCAGTTACGATTACAAAAATTCGATTTTTCAACTCAGTCTGAACTGCTTGTGTCCGTCCAAAAGGATTTGGCTGCCAGTCAAAAATTTGCTGCAGATCTAAAAATTGAAATTTTTGAATTAAAACAAAAACTGGATTATGTTCAAGTTTCATCTTCCTTTGCCAATTTTCTTTATAAAAATAAAAAGGAAAATGTTTCTGGTAAACTAAGCCAAGTTCCGCCTCCGGTCATTATCACAAATGGTCCTTCTGAAGAGAAACTGGATGTTCCTTCTCATGCCAAGCAAAACAATCATCACTCAGCTAATTCAGAGTCTGACAAAATTTCAACCGAAAAATCTATTTTGGATTCGATGGTTGATGAACTTTTTTACGATGTCTCAGATTTTGATAAAGTTGATGATTTAGTCTCTGAAACAGATGTTGAATGTTCCAAAACCAATCCTTCTAAAGTTTCTAAGCCAGATCACAAAGATTTGATTTCAAAACATGATTTTTCAATGATTAAATCTGAGCTTACGAAATTGAATGTGTTTGAATAACAACAGATTGCTCGGAACAAGTCTGTTGAAGGTAAGAAAGTTAAATATGGCGGAGTCTGATTTGAGCCTTTGGCAAATTCAAAATCTTTTGAAAAAGGATCTTTTTCTAGAGATTCAAAACCTGCAAAAGCCAAGGCTAGCAATCCCACTTTGAGAACCAACTTTAACAATTCTGAATAATGGGTGACCTATCGCTTAAAAGGATCTGATAAGATTTATAGCGATAAAGATTTTCCTTTGGATATGGTCAATCCCAATTTAATTGATCAAATCTTTGCTGGTAAATATAATCCTGCTTATGATCCCAAGATGAGAAGTGTGCCCATTAAGGGGGATAATGGCAGTGTTAATGTAATGGACACACTTAATTCTGAATCTGATTCGGGGTTGGTTAACAGAGTGAAAAATTCTGCTCAAAAGTTTTTAAATAAGAAATCATCAAAATCAACCTTTCAATCACCACCAGGAGGTTTTTAAAATCAAAGGCAACCAAATTTCAGAAAATCGAATCCGTATGTCAAAAACTCACAATTTTACAATGACGAAGGTTTTTATCATGAGTTTGGTTGTGGGCCAAATCAATCTGTGTTTGGTAGGGGTCCAAAATGGGTTGATTATGGAGGTTAGAATGATTTTGTTCCAAGGTTTGGTGGGAGAAGAAACAGATTTCAAAATTACAAGGATCATCATTTTTCTGAAAATTCATATGTTAGAGGGCATTTTGGGTATTGTGATGATTTTTCAGAAAACGTTTCAGGATATGAGTCAGGACATAGTGATGAGTTTGGAAATCGTTATGTGCCTAATCGAAAGGGTTTGAAACCCAAGACCCAAAAACATGTTGTTGAGTCCGAAGTGGATGATGGCACGAGCGAAAAAGTTTTAATAGATAAACGAAAATATTTTAAGTGCAAAGCTCGTGGTCATACATATCGGACTTGTCCATTAAAGAAGCCAAAATCTGGCAAATCTGACGCAGAAAAATCTGATGATATGTCTGGAGGTTATCAAACTGATACAAAGAAGAAAGTCAGATTTGTGGATGAGCAAGGCAGAGTTCACTTTAATAATAAATCATCAGAATTTCATAAAAATGACAAGAAATCAGAAAGTGAATTTTCAAACATTAAATCAATTTTGAAAAATTCTGCTGCTAGCTCCACGGGCTCTTTAAATGAAGCATGGAAACCTAAGGGTTCGTCCATGGCTGGTGATGACTTTGTTGAAGATGATGGTCGACCCAAAGCTTCAAGCTTGGGTTCGTCCCGAAACTAATATTCTGTTTTAATTTATGCAGGGATCTTCGCGACAACTGATGAATAACATTTGGGTTGTTGATAGCGGAGCATCTCGATACATGACTGGTGATATCTCTTTGTTGCATGATGTGAAGTACTTCGATGGAGGTAAAGTAACATTTGCTGGAAACAAGGGAGGTCAAGTCACCGGAATTGGTAAACTTTCAAATGGTGCTGTCACATTCGAGAAGGTTGAATTTGTTCAAGAATTGGAGTATAATCTTCTGAGCGTCTCCCAGATTTGTGACAAGCAATTCACAGCTGCTTTCACGGGATGTGAATGTGTGATACTGAAACCTGAGTTCAAGATTCCAGATGAATATGTGGTAATGCGAGCACCGCAATTCTCGAATTTGTATATGCTCGACATGAATTCAGCCAAAGCAACTGTCGCTGGTCAATGTTTCTTATCAAAAGCGTCCGAGAGAGATTCCATTCTATGGCATCGTCGCATGGGGCACATCCATTACAGAAAAATGAACGAACTTGTGCGGAGGGGTCTTGTCGAAGGGGTTCCAAAGCAACAGTTTGTCTTTAACGATGTGTGTGTCAGTTGCAAGAAGGGAAAACAGAAAAGAAAATCCCATCCACTGAAGAAATACCATTCAATTGAAGTTCCGTTAGAATTACTTCACATGGATCTATTTGGTCCTGTGAATCGTCAAAGTATTTCTGGGAATTGGTATTGTCTTGTGGTTACTGACGAATATTCAAGATACTCTTGGGTTGATTTTCTGGTCTCTAAGGATGAAACTTCAAGAATCCTTATCAATTTGATTACTACACTTGAGTCTTTGTATAAATTGAAGGTTCGAAGGATTCGTAGTGACAATGGCACGGAGTTCAAGAATTTAGCCATGAGGACATTTTGTATGGAAAAAGGAGTTGTACATGAGTTCAGCACACCATATACACCTCAGCAAAACGGCGTGGCAGAAAGAAAGAATCGTACTATCATTGAAACAGCACGAACGATGTTGGTTGATGCTCAATTACCTGTTCCTTTCTGGACGGAAGCTGTCAACACCGCATGTTACGTGCTTAATCGAGTGCTTACTGTTAAACGTCTTGGGAAGACATGTTATGAATTACTCAAGAATCGTAAGCTGAATCTCGATTATCTAGAGCCTTTTGGGTGTCCCTCTACTGTCTTAGCGTCTGCGGGCAAATTTGACGACAAAGTCTTTGAGGGATTGTTTGTCGGATACTCAAATCAAAAGAAACGAGTATTTAATAAGCAGACTGGTACGGTGGCTGAATATTTGCATGTGGATTTTCAATCCTATACTTTACCGCCCAGAGGTGTTGGACCGGACTGGTTGTTCGATTACAAAGATCTTTTTAAAAATCTTGAATCGACGCCAGAGATATCTGATGAACAATCTTACTCGAGTTTTCATTGAATTACAAGACGATACTCTGGTTCTAAATATACAAACTCTGCCGACTCCAGTAGTGCCTGTTGCTGATGATTACATGACCGAGACTTCAAATGATTCGACAATTGCGGCTGATGATATGTCATCATATGATGATAGTGAATTTCATGAAGCCGTGTCACATCAGGTGGAAATTCCTACTCAACAACTAGATCCACAAGTTGATGCTACTACAAATGAAGTTGAGTCTAATACAACTGACAATGTGGTCGATCCACAAGTTGATACTATTTCAAATGATGTTGATGTCAACACAACTGAAACTGTGGTGGTTGATGGAAGATCCTGTTCCTGGTATGGCTGAAACGGTGATTGTTCCTATTCATCAAATGCTCCGGATAAACACCATTCATCCGCAAGACAATATTATTGGTGATTTAAATGAGGGAGTGCGTACGAGACATCAAATCGAGAGTAGTGCTTTACTATCAGTTCTGGAATCTGGTGTTCAGGAAGAAACATTCCATTCATGATTTATATCTCAGATCGAGCCAAAAGATGTTCATGAAGCTTTATTAGACGACTCGTGGGTTGAAGCAATGCAGGAAGAGTTACTTCAATTTAAAAAATTAGGAGTGTGGCACCTGGAAGATTTACCAGCAGGAAGCAAAGAACCGTGTGGAACACGGTGGGTGTATAAATGCAAACGAGATGATCGTGGAGTCATAGTCCGTAACAAGGCTCGTTTGGTTGTTCAAGGGTTTTCTCGGGAAGAAGGAATCGATTTTAACGAGGTGTACGCACCGGTTTCCAGAATTGAAGCAATTAGAATCTTTTTGGCATATGCTACACATCGTGGATTCAAGGTCTTCCAGATGGATGTTAAGAGTGCATTTCTTTACGGCAAGGTCAAAGAAGAGGTGTACGTCAAACAACCTCCAGGATTCTTCGATCCTGATTATCCGGAGAAGGTTTATAAGTTGGACAAGGCACTATATGGTCTCCATCAGGCTCCTCGAGCTTGGTATGAGACGTTTTCCACTTATTTACTCGACAACGGATTTAAGCGTGGTTTGGTTGATCCTACATTATTATGTCGTAAAACGGGGGAGGATCTGCTATTGGTACAGATTTATGTGGACGATATCATCTTTGGCTGTTCAAACGAAAAGTTATCGAAGGATTTCGAGACTTTAATGCAAACAAGGTTCGAGATGAGTTCAATGGGGGAAATGTCATTCTTCTTAGGCTTACAAGTTCAGCAATCTGACAAGGTTATTTTTATTCATCAGACAAAATAAGTGAATGATGTCCTGAATCGATTCAAGGTGGAAGATGTTCGCATTCCTGGAACTCCTATTCAGCTGTCACATGGCCTGTGTCCTGACGAAGACGGTGAATCAATTGATGTCACTCGTTATAGGGCAATGATAGGTTCTTTAATGTATCTTACAGGTAGTCGACCTGATATAATGTTTGCTGTATGTTTGTGTGCCAGGTACCAAGCAGCACCTCGGAAGACTTCTGTTGCTACATCCACGGCTGAAGCTGGATATACAGCGGCTGCTAGTTGCTACTCTCAGGTTTTATGGATACAACAGCAGATGCGGGATTACAGTTTGAAGTTTCTTACTACTCCAATTTATATAGATAACTCGGCTGTGATTTGCATAACTAAAAACCCCGTTCATCACTCTAAAACGAAACATATTGATATTCGTTATCATTTCATCCGTGACTGTTTTGAGAAACACTTGATTGATCTGCAAAAGATCCATACTGATTTTCAAAAAGCGGATCTTTTTACAAAAGCCTTTGACAAAACCCGCTTTCGTTATCTTTTACAGATCAACGGCATACAAAAGTTACCCGTTGAGTAACTTTCGGTTGATCATTTTTTTTTCATTTGTTTATTTTTGTAGTCTGTTTTTCTTTTCTTATTCACAAAATCCAAAAGTAGAGTTTTGTATTTTAGGGGGAGAAAATCAGAAAATATAAAAAAAATGGAAAAATGCAAAAAGCATAAAATAATGGAAAAATAAAAAATTTGAGAAATTGATCCGACCAAGCGAGAAGTGATATTACATCGGCGTGTGTTATCAACCACGGATAAAGTAAAAATGAAAAGTTGTAGGTACTTGTTTGGTTAGTTAAATGCGCAAGGGTAAATCTGATATATGCTAGTATGATATAAACATAACAATTTGCTTGATTAGATTGTGAGGCACATCATGACGGATGCTGTGCGATCTTGGCATTAAATAAAATGAATAAGCAAAAACATAATAAAAAGAGATGTTCTGGTGTATGCATGCTTTTATTTTGCAAAGATTTAAACTTGTTTGATTTTCTTTATTTTGTCAAACGATCGGCCTTTCTCTGCGTATCGAAAGATCGACCTGATTGGTGTTCGTTTGACGTTCTGCTTTATTTTCTTTGGTGTTTCGTATAACTCATTGGACTTTCTCTGTGTGTACGGAAGCACCGACCTGATTGTTGTTGGGTTATACAATTTCTGCTTTATTTTTCTATTTTTTTTATTTTCCTAAACAATCGAACTTTCTATGCGTGCCTACCAGCCGACCTGATTGTTGTTTGTTTAGGGTTCTGCTTTATTTTTGCATGAAACACCATGGACGATAAATCTCGGTGGAAATCAAATTCTGTGGAAAATACAAAAATAACAAGAATAAGCCAGATTACCAGTATTTCTGATTGTGTGGGCTATCATATTATCAATGCATGCTAAATATATCTTTAACGTATCAGAAAGCTATAAAAATTGATCTGCCCAAACTGAAATAAACTGAAAAGTTGTATTTGCTGCCAACTTGACTTGCATGCTGATTAAAAATGACATTGAAGTGTGTCTGATGCACATTACCTGATATGATCTCGCGTCTGGATCTTCCTCACAAAAATATTTAAGTTATATTAGTTTTATTTCAGTAATTTTCATTTCATTTCTGTTTGGTTTATTGTTTGAACATTTGAAAATCCAAAAAGATTTTAGGTGTGTTTTAGCATAATTTTGTAAAAATCCAAAAAGATTTTTGGTGTGTTTGAAAGTTTACAAAAATCAAAAAAAATTTGATTCTGCTTTATTTTCGATCAACCGTTAGTGAAAAATTCAAAATTATGCCGGAGACAACCAAAGGGACTTGTTTTCAGAAATTTCATCAGTAAATTGAACGAAGTTTGAGGAACATTGATAATTTTTAAACTTTCGAGGTTCAATTTGAAGATTCATCAACTTCAGGGGTTTATTTTGAATTTTTTTTTTGATATCTCTAAACCTGGAGTTCGGACGACCGAACGTGAAGTTCGGGGGTCCGAAGTTCATCATCGGACAAGGTTTGGAGATGGCCGAATGTGGAGTTCGGTGTATATGTTTGTCCGAACTTGGAGTTCGGCGGACGTTCGGAGGTCCGAACGTCATGGCCTATAAATTCGCCAATCCTGGAGTTCGGAGGTCATATGTTGATACCTGATATGTGCGTCGTGTGAAGTATCAAGCAATGTACAAGATCAAGTCAAAGTATGCTTGGCCGAACCTGGTCCGAACCTAGAGTTCGGACTGGCCGAACCTGGGGTTCGGACAGGGATCGGCCAGCTGGGTATAAATAGTTGTTTGATCTTTGTAATAGTTAGTTCAGAGCGTGTAAGATTTCTGCTAAGTGTGTGTTTCTGAGAGTGTTCTCTGTGTCTATATTCTGAGTGTTCTACTGATTGTAATTGTTCATTGTGATCAATAAAACAATCGGTTAATTACGTTTCGATGTTCGAATAGCTAAATCAAGTAGACGATCCGATGCTCACGCATTTTCAAGTGGTATCAGAGCTTTCTGGTTCACTCTACCGATCTGTGGTTGCTATTTTCGGATTTTGAAGCATTTTTAGTGATTCTCGAGTTTGTATTTGTGTTTTTCATCAATTCTATCGAGTGTTTGGTGTCAAATCTGCTTCTAAATCATTTTATATCGGTTTTTTCTGAGCCACAGTAACAAGTTTCGTCAAAATCAGTCCATTTTCGCGCGTTTTTGAAAAATGAAGTCGAGGTTCGGAGTTCACTGTTCAGGCTCGGTGTAACCGCCCCGAACTTCGAGTTCGGTCGACGTTCGGTCCGTGTTTGGAGTTGTCTAGGTCGAGGTTTGGTGTGTTTTCAAGGTTCGGAGTTAGATCGGAGTTACTACAAAGTTCGGACAGTTGATTTTGTTTTGAGCAAGTTCGGACGAAGTTCGGACGTTGGATTTAGGTTCGGACGGAGTTCGGAGGTCAGTCATTGGTTTGGAGAAAGTTCGGTCGGCAAAATCTAAAAGTTTTTAAAAAAAAAAAACGATGTCGGAATTTCATGCATTTGCTGCAATGCAAAGTGCGATGCAAACCATGTTGAATTTTGATAATGAAATTGGAACAAGTCAGAAAGTTCCCAAATTGTTGAAGCTAGAAGATTATCAAAATTGGAAGAAACGATTTTCTGCATACATCAGCACAAATGATATTGATTTATGGATTCCGATTTGAAAGTTGTATGAACGACCAACTGAATAAGGAGATTATAAGGAACTTCAAGATTTTGATGCTGCTGAAAGGAAAAGTTATGAGCTTGAAAAGAAAGTTTATGGTTATCTTACCATGGCTTTACCTACCGAATTGTTACATCAATTAAGCACTTGTAAGAAATCAAAGCAATTATGGGATGCTCTCTCAGCAAGATGTGAGGGTAATGATGATTACAAGAAAAGTCGAAAGAAAGTGTTGAACAAAGAATTTGATAATTTTCAAAACTATGACAATGAGAACATTATTGCTCTCGTTTCACGGTTTTCACATCTAATTAGTTAATTAAAGATAGTTGGTATTGAGAAATCTGATGCTGATTTGAAAGAAAAGATTATGGAAGCTTTAACTGAAAAGTGGGAGAATTATGTTTTGCTACTCACTCATGACAAGGATTATTCTACAATGACATTTCACGAGCTTACTGGAAAACTTCATGCTCGAGAAATGGAAATGTTAAATTCAAAGAAGTCAACTGCTACTTTGCAAAATCCTGAATTGTATCATGGTGAGAATACGACAAGCATGAATGCTAAAGCTAAACCAATTCTGAGTTCTGCACCAAGTACAGCTTTCTTGACTGGAATTTTTGATAATTCTGATAACAAGTCGTCACGGGGTTGTAGCTTTACAATTCCAAAATTTTCAAGTCAGAATGCTTTTTCTGCTGAATCAACAGATGATTGTGCTAAAATGATTTCTGCACTGATTTCATCATCTTTTGGTTTGATTATCAAGAATGTTGCTGAAGCAAAGTTTCCCAGCGATGATCTTGATGCACTTGATGATGATCAACTAACTGAATTGGATATATCTTGGCAATATGCTATGTTATGTCAAAGATCGAAGAGGTTCTTCAAGAAACATGGAAGAAATCTTTCTGGTGATAGATTGGGTTTTGACAAGTCTAAGTTAATATGTTATAAATGTTCGCAGCTTGGACATTTTACCAAAGATTGTCAACAGGCACATGAAAGCAATCCTGGTTTTACTCAATCACCCAAGCCTGGTTTTACTCAACCATCTACTAGTAACACAAGCAAAAGAACAGCGTTCACAGCTCAACATGATGGTGTTTATGATTGGGGTCAACAGTTTGGATATGATACCTCAGCATTAATTGTCACACATGAACAAGATAACTATTATTCTGATTCGAGTTCATATGACGCTACCGAGAATGAAAAATTTGAGTCTAAAATTGAAGCCTTGATAAAAGAAAAAGAATTTTTGATTGAAGAAGTCAAAAGAGTTACTGCTGATTTCAAAATGATTAGTTCAGAGTTGGGAATTTCTAAGGAAAATGAGAAGGAATTGGGTATAAAGAATGAATGTTTGCTTAAAGAGATCAAATTGCTGAATGAAGATAAATGGAAGAAAGAATTGTTCGAAGGATTAGATAATCTTCGTCTGTAAAAATTTGAAACTCACAAAGTTGAAAAGCGATTGATTGCTAAAGAAAAAGAATTTGCTGAGGCTCAACAACAAATTTCTGAGCTAAAAATACAAGTTCTGGATGCTAATCGATTGCTTAACAATGTTTCAAATTCTCAAGTTTTCACAAGCTTCTTAGCTAATGATGCAAATTTTGAGAAAATGTTTGATAAGACTGCATCACCCCCTGCTCATATCAAAAGCTTTCAAAGAAGTGAAGGAACAAGTTGACGAATTTGATTATTCAAAGGTTTCATCATCTACTGTTGATTGATCATTTTTCTTGGCTTACAAATTTTTTCTCAAAAACGAAAAAATAGATTTTTGTTTTTGTGTAAAATGAAAATCCAAAAATAGAGTTTTCATTTTAAGGGGGTGAATTGTAAGTAAGGCGAAGTAATTGAGAAAATGCATGTTATGGGGAGAAGGTGAATACATGCTAAATATATAATGAAGGAAAGTGAATACATGCACAATATATAAAATTGTGAGAAATTGATCATTGGTCATTGGGAAATGATGGTACATTGGCTTACGTATCTGACTCATGGATAGAGTAGATGAAAGAGCCATAAGACCATTATGTGATATGCTTGGTAGGCTCGGCGAATCAGAAAGTATTCAGATGTGATATACACTAAATACTAATGCTTGACCATGTGGATAACATCTTGATGCATATTTCATGACACAAAAAGAAAAATAAGTGTGAAATTCAAACTGAGAAGTCACTGTGTATACATGTTTTCTTTTTGCAAAGATTTAAACTTGTTAGATTTTCTTTATTTTGTCAAACGATCGGACTTTCTTTGCGTATCGAAAGATCGACCTGATTGTTGTTCGTTTGACGTTCTGCTTTATTTCTTTGGTGTTTCGTATAACTCATCGGACTTTCTCTGCGTGTACGGGAGTACCGACCTGATTGTTGTTGAGTTATACAATTTCAACTTGTTTTATTTTCTTATTTTGTTAAATCTGAGGCCTTATCTGCGTATCGAAAGATTGACCTTAAGGTAGACGATTTAACGTTCTTATTTCTTTTTGCATGGAACACAGTTGACGATATCATGAAAAGATTATGCGTTGTGAAAAATCACAAGTGCTGTCACACAAAAGGAAAGAGAAATAAAAATAGAAAATGTCTGATATGTCTGATAGTGTGGGATACACTCGTCAAAGCAAATCTAATCAATACCTTAATATATCCAGATGTTATGAGTATGATTTTGTCTGAGTTTCAAATGGACAAATTATACCAGCAATCAGCATGACTTATGTGTTTTGATTAATTGAAATTGAAGTGCAGTTCAATGCGTTATGTTCAATATGATCCCATATAGTGATCTTTTTCATACCAAAAATAGTGTTTGATTCTGTATTGCAAGTTCATTTCAGATCAAGATAAGCCCAAAAAGATTTTCAGTGTGTTTTAACATAAACTTTGAAAAATCAAAAAGATTTTAGGTTTGTTTTGGTATAAATTTTCTAAAAGTCAAAAAGATTTTGTTTCTGCTTTATTTTTGATTTGATCAACACGTGATACAAATTCAAATTTCAAAATCATATC
>JBCNJP010000009.1:11310872-11463077 GCA_039602395.1 Deinandra increscens subsp. villosa | reverse complement strand
CAAGAACAAGATGTGGGTATGGATTTAGGTTATGAAACAGATTAAACATTTTCTCATATTAAGTTTGTTAAGTTATTGAATTCCATACATGTGACTAAAACATCCTGTTATATGTTATTTTTTCAGCAATTATTCGAAATTGATGACTGTCGAAGGGGTCCTATAATGGTACGGTTTGGTGGGTTGCTAAGGACTTTTAGAAGAAACATGTTCAAGAAACAAGTTCGTCCCAACCTAGCAAAACCCACCGTGCTTGAGAAAGTTTAAAAGATGTATCGCGCTATTGTGAAAAAAGAACACTGGGACAAATTTGTAGCATATACAAAATCTGACGAATTCAAGGTTTTTATTCAATTCAAACTGCAGATTTCATTAATTAGGCTAAGTGTTAATTAATGAGATTATAATTATATATCCTACTGTTCTGTTGGAAAGGCTGTGTCAAAGAGTGCAAAAGAGGTTCGAGCGCAGTATGTTTATGATCATACAATGGGATGGGGAGGATACGTCTATCTGCAAGAAAAACTGGTAATAAGCTAAGTGTGTTACACCCAGTCATGGTTAAGAACGTGCAATGTATGTTTCAAGTCTGATATATATTATTATTAAAATACAAGGTACAAAACAAAGAAATTGCAGCTGATGATTGCCCCTCTCGAGCGTTTATGTGGAGGAAAAGAAGGGTAAATAAAGAGGGGGAATACAAAACGCCTGTGGTGAAGGGCGTAGCAGATGATATAGTAAGTTTAATTGCTATATATATACCTAATTATTCACATGTTAAAAATTAACAGCACCTCACTACATTAACTAAATTAATTACTGCAGGCCGAGAATGAAACAAAAATAAATGCGGGATCCATGAATGTAGAACCGGGAACGGATGCCCTGACATTGGTCCTTGTCAAGGAAAGGGGTGGATACCTAAAAGGTATTGGGTATGGAGTGACTTCCCGTGGATATTGGCAGGGTGCTCCAAAAGGGCGATCGAAAGAACGGATCGAAAAACTTGAGGCGGAACTAAAAAATGAAAAACAGATGCGTGAGAAAAAGGATCAAGAGGTTGAGCACCTCACTTATATGGTTAAAGCACAACATGAAAAAATTAATAAGCTTACGGAGTTTATGCACCTCATGATTCAAGATAAAGAAGTTAAAGCGGTAAATTCTGTAAGGGACAAATTATATATATATATATATATATATATATATATATACCTATAATTAATTATATTATATATACTTTAATTTTTATCAATTAATTATTATAAATCATTAAATCATTTCGTAGGTAAAGTCTGCGGAGGCGCCTCTTACTACAGTTGTAAGATCTAACAGTTGTGATCAGCATTCCAATGTAAATACAACGGTAATTAAATATTATTGTTGATATGATATATCTTCCATTAGCGCATATTTATTAATTAATTAACTAATTGAATTAATTTTACGTAGGACATGATCAATTCCGTGCACAATACATCGCGGAAACAATCTACTCCATCAAACTCATCTCAAAGGTCGGCCAATAAGGTACGGATTTGAAACAGTACTGAATTTGAGTTGATCTGGAAGATTCTAGTTCATCTGGATGAACATGCTTCTCTAGTTATAGTTCATCCGGATAGTTAGAGTTCATCCGGATAGTTAAAGTTCCTCAGGATAGGTAAGGTTCATCAGGATAGTAAAAAGTTTATCAGGATAGTTAGAGTTCATCGGGATAGTTAGAGTTGATCCGGAAGATTCTAGTTCATCTGGATGAACATGCGTCTCTAGTTATAGTTCACCGTGTTGGTTATAGTTCATCCGGATAGTTAAAGTTCACCAGTATAGGTAAAGTTCATCAGGATAGTTAAAGTTCATCAGGATAGTTAGAGTTGTTCCGGAATATAATTAATAATTAACTGTTCCGGCTATGATAAGTTTGTACTTCATCCGAATGGTTATCTGGATAGTTAACTAATGTTTAGCCGGTTATGATCGATATAATTTTATTAATTAATTGAATTGTAGGTCTGTTCTGCGACTCTATCACAACACACTCCTACATCTACAACAGCGTCGCAAAAGGAAAGGGTAACTATTTTAATTTACACAGTTGTGTACTTCCCTTATAACTAATTGCTATATGATCATTTAATTAAATGCTGATGCTGTCTTAATTAGGGGAAAAAGAGAAAAATAACAGAAGCAGCAGCTATTGCAGCCAGTACTGCTGAGGCATCAGAGCAGGAAGTGGTATATATATAATTAAGGATTTGACAAATCGCTTTGACGTTATTGTTAATTAATATATATGTTACTAATTAGTTAATTACATGGTGTCAATTTAGGAAAAGAATAAGAGACATGCAAAACAAGTAAAACCTGCAGCTCGTAAAGTACTTCCTAAGAAGAGTGATCGGTTGGAAAAACCAAATAACTATGATGCCATTGCAGCTACTATCGATCAGCCAGTAATCCAAGAGGTATATAGATTAGTATATACCACAATTTTTTTATTCTATTTTTTGACTTTAATTAATTAACTATTAATATATATGTATATATATATATATATATGCTATAATTAATATTATTATTATTATTATGTCACTTCTGATCAGTGGTGCGAAACTGCAACGTTGCACATGGAGGGAGATCCAATGAATGTCGTGGGAATGGCTGAATTATGACCAAAACAAAAAGATGAGAAGATTCATGGAAGTCTATTACCTCCTGGTTGCCGTAGAATTAAAGTTTATCAGGTCAATAAGGGTGCAACATTTTTACCATTCCCAGTAGATGGTAAAACAACGCTTTCTGAGGTTGAAAATAAATATATTATTGCATGGCCGATGAAACGAATGATCCTTCATTCTAATAACAAGTCAGATAAATCACAGCCGGTTGATCATTCTACGGTTCAAAAAGTACTGGAACAACCACAGGTAATTACTACATTAGTTAATCGTATCCGCTATAATTAATTAACTATATCTATTACTATATATAATGCATATTGATCTCAAGGGTATTTTTGTCATGAAAATTTCTGAATTTTTAAAAGACGCGTATAATAAAACAAGCGAGGTGTACAAGTCTTGAAGCCTATTTCTCTTTAGCATGTGTGTATAGCCTTTAGCCCTTCAACAGCCAACCTTTAAACCACTGCCCTCTTTAAGTGTGTACAGTCTTTAGCCGCCATCGATTGCCTCAACGTCTCTCTCTTCAGCATGCGTCTCTCCCTCGATTTCCCTCGATTGCTTCTGGTCTCTCTCCCCATTGATTGGCCCTAAAACCGTCTCTCACCCTTTATTGGGCAATCTCCGGTCGTCTCTCGATTACCACATTTGAAATTGTATCACGCCATCTCCAATCGTCTATCGATTATCGATTCAAATTTCAAGGCACTCTCGATTGCAAAAGCCTCTATAAATTCACTTCACTGATGCCTATCCATTTCATATTACCATCTCCATCTGCAAAATAAATCAGATTTGAGGTAATTTTTTTTGTTTTGATATGTTCTAATCGTGAATCAAATCTGAAACCATTTGATACTTGATTATCAGTAGCTAATGATAAGCATCTTGATTTCATTTTTTGTTCTTCTTTTGTCAATTTTATTTATTTGTTTCTTGTTCGATCTAGGATTATTGCTTGAAAAGTTTGTGTTTGTTCATCAGCTTCGGGATTACAGCGCATCTTACTTCAAAGTACGCGTTTGTTCATCTTTGTTTTTGAGTCTATTGAGGTGAGAATCAAACATTTTACCTAAACATGGTTTGGGGGTTTTGAGTTTGCCAGCAACGAGGTCTATGGCAAGTACATTCAAGTTTTCAAGCAGTTAGGATTTCTTAATTCATTATAAAGTGGCTGTGGTGGGTCATTACCCATGGAGTTTAAATTTTGATGAACTCCTATTTGAATGGTGTGTTGAGTTTCTTTAGAGATTCGGATCGAGTTATTTTTGTTCTTTCCAATAGCAAACATAGTATGCATGTTGTTTGATTTTATAAGAATGCTTAATCTTTGGTTTGCTTCTTCATCATATGCTTTTCCATTATTTAGGATGTTCACTCATGTTCTTTGCAGTTAAAAGAATACATCACCAGTGAGTTGAAAGAGCTGACCAATCATCAAAAGGCTGCTGAGATTAATGTAGAAATAGATGCTCTAGAAACCGAATCACATTCAACAGAAGAACTTGAGATGGATAGAACATGAGTGAAAATATAAAATGTTACAACGGGGATGTTTAGAGAACTGATAGAGGACGTAAACTAATTGAGTCAAGCCCATAGCCACATATATGATGGATGGATATGATATCGTCTTGAATTTTGAACTACGTGGTGATTTCTTTTGTTTTGGTCAGGTGTTGATACAGATTATGGTTTGCTCTTCCTCGCATGTATTCATTCTTTATAATCGACCTTTATATTTGGCTTATAAATATGCCAATTTTTCTAATTCGTGTTACATTTTGTTTACCTGCAATTTTGTCTTTTCTTTTTACCACAATTGTGCCCTCATAAATTATCCTTTGTTTTACTACCTTGCAGGTACCGATTTGTCTAAATGATTTGTTTTTCTATTTTTCCCCCTCTTGGTAATCAATGGTCAGTTAAAAGTTATTAATGTTGATTTTTGTCCATAAGAAACATGCCTTTTTTATTTCTATAATTTCTGTATGTTTTCACTTTTCACCTTCTACATGCAGGTTTGGGAAAAATGGTTTCTATTTTTTATGTTTGCTTGCCTTATGGAGATTCACAGTTTGTTTGAAGTGTTTGTATGTGATTTTCTATTTTGATTTGTGCTCGAGTATATAGGGCTGGTGGGATATTTTTGAAAGATTAGCATTTGTTAAAAGGGTAGTAAAGATCGGAGGTGCAAAAAGGGCAGGGTATGTCCGTTAAGGTGCATTATGGTATGTGTTGCTTTGATTTGCAGTTGTTAGCATTTCCAGGAATTTTTTAGTTTTTATGATATTTTTTTCATGTCTAAAACCTGTTTTTTTAACTTTCTACAGGTTTTAACAATAAGTACGCATAGTTTAAGAATTTCCCTCCACATCATGTATAATCATGTATTTTTCTAATGTTAGCGGCTGATGCTACAGTTCAAGCTCCATTTAAATGTGAAAATAAGCTACTGGAGTTTAAGGTTTAGGTAATTTGAGACATGGTCTCTAATGTGATTTTTTACTTTGCTACAAGTGTCATTGTAGGTGCCAACAGGTAGTAAGCTGTGAGACCGATTGGAATGCGGTTAAGGTAAAAACTTATCACTTTTCTTGATTATCTACTCTTCCATATATCATTTGTAATTTCCCGTCTTCTAAGCATATTATTTAGTGTCAATAGTACCTCTGCTGTGACCTGGTGTTAAGATATACTTTGTAGGCTGTGAAGAAAGTAATGATCATTACAAACCAACAGTTATTAAGTTGTTCTTGGACAATTACAAAAATGTCATTTAAATTTGCAGCATGATCATTGATTCTTTATCAAATCAAATGGAATTGTTGCTATATATGATTTTTGTTGAGCCCAAATTCTAATGCAGATCAACTATTTTCTTGGTTTAATATTGAGTTTTAGATTGCTATTTTTTGATGACTTAACCGATGAGATTTATCATATTAGGTAATCAAGTAATCACTCTGTTTGAACTTACTGTAGAAACTTGTATTCATTCTTTTAGATTCATCCTGGACACTTAATGTTAGATAAGGCAAATGGGTGTCTAAGGCTAAAAGAGGTTATACAATATACATTGAATGCTAAAGGCTGACTGGGTGAGTTGTCTGATGTTTGACCCACCCATTTTACCTTTTTTTCTTATTAAGGGAATTTAACTCCATTTGTTAGGATTTATGGATTTAATGTTTTAATATAATTTTAGGTTTAAGGTTTTGTAGTTAATTGGGGCTATAACGAAGAGATTCTGAGTCTTCTTTGGTTCTGTCTGGTGCTTATGGATGTTGCATCACAACTTTCAAATTGGTGGATCAGATTTGTCTTGTTGCTATTGTGTTTAGTTAGGTATTAGTGCATGTCGTGTAATATAAGTTTCTTTCATTGCAATATATGTGTTTAGTTAGGTAATAACATTACTTAAATATCCAAATAAGGTTTTTATATATGTGATTCTCAATTACATTAATCGATTGGCATTCCAAGACGAGCTAAAGGCAACGCATACGACTACAAGTAACACAAATTGTTGCTGCAACTTAAATTTTGCCTATTAGTCTAGAGGTTTCCTAAAACTCTTTACTTACAGAGGCTTTATGACTATTAGTTTAAAGGGTTTTTTGAGACTGCTATAACTAATTAGTTTAAAGGGTTTTTTAAGACTGCTATGCCTAATTTAATTTGAGAGTCTTTGTTGCACATTAAAGTTTGCCTATTAATCTAAAGGATTCTTAAAACTTTTTAATTATGGTGTCTAGAAATTGTTAGAGATTTATAAAGTTGTGTATGCATTGTACTTTTCTGCCTTTCTGTGGGTTGTGTTGTTATCCTTTTAGTTAATAAGTTGCATTCCTGACCCTCAAATTTTATTACTCTATTTTTTTGAATTTTTGTTTCAATATCCTTTATTTTCTTCATGGCAGGAGTGCAGGACTATCCTCTTATTATTTAGAAGAATCCGAACCTGTTCACTGTTCTCTCTGTTATGTGGATTATTTGGTCTTCAGATTAGGTATACTTCCCTTAACTCTATAGCTATGAATTTTTTCTTTTCTTAATACGCTCAGTCAATTGATTAAAAAATTTGGAAAGGATTCTTAAAGTTTATGGTGGGTAATGAGTGTGCTATTTTAGTGACAACAACTTGAACTTAAAATTGGAAAGGATTCTTAAAGTTTATGGCATAGAGTATGACAGATTTGAAGGTTCATTTTAATAGTTTTGGGCTAACAATTAGCAATGGCACAGATTTTAACCTCCTAAATAGTATTACATCTGTTTATAATGGTTTCTAAACATTTACGGCCCTCAAGTATAGGGAATGAAGTGCAAAAACCAGAAAATTCCTCTTAAAAAGATCTTGCACATTATGAGGTCCATTCATATTTTGTAGCTTCAACACCTTGATTCATAGCCTGAGATTAAAAAGTTAGCGATTGAATCAAATGGAATAAAAAGAAACACCGTCAATTTGTATATTAGTTTGGGCCTATTGTGTTGTATCTCAAATGCGCTCAAAGGAAATTTGATAGAGGACAAGCTTTGCACCGGTCAATTAAATGTGAATGTTAAGTAAACTATTGTGATACATAAAACTTATTTTTATTTTATTGTATATATATTGTATTACAGGTATTGTATATATATTGTATTAAACATTGTTACTAGATTGTGGATGATGAACTTTTAGTAAGCTTGATTTCTCTTTAATTAGTATATAAAGTCTAAATTAACATTAATGTTTTCATAAACTTCCTACATAAAATGTGATGATTTTTTATTCCATACCTCTATGTCACCTACACTTAAAAATTGGGACAGTTGATTTGAATACGCAAGAGATTACAATTTTTTTTTTTTTTGCAGGTTTCATGCCACCCTTCTTTATCACCTTTTTTTAACACCGATGCTTCCAGCCTCGTCTGTCTTAAACGACCCCTCTATAATTATGCAGCTCTAATTCACTCTTTTAGCCTATGATATTTTGGTTGTTGTAAATTGACAATATATTTTGGTTAATATGAGTTTAGCTTATGGTAATTGGTACCTATGGTCATAATATGTATGGTATTTGGCAATCATCATATCATGTTAACTAATATTTTTGGTCGGCTTTTGTTTGGTCAAAATGTCGAAATTTAAATGCAACCTTATTGGGTTTCCGGTATTTGGTATCGGGTTTATTATAGCAAATTTACATTTACATATAAAATATATATATTCAGTTGTTATAGCTGACTATTTTCTGTATGAATTTTTACAAATTTACATATTTCTGTTTGAATTTTAAGACAAAAACATGCTAATAAGTTTTATATGAAATATATTCATTTGATTTAAAATATAAAATATATTCATTTGATTTAAGAACTTACATATTAAATACTTTTATTGGTTTTGAAAAAAAAAATATATGGCTGCATCAAACTATTTGATTATTGCACCTTAAAGTAACTTATGATTTATTGAATTGTCACCTCTATTCAAGTGACTATTTAATAGATTTCTTGAACCGCCACCGGCACAAAGCACAGACAAAAAATGAGTACAACATCGCGGACATAAAACGGATACCACGTTGTAAAGTATCGCAGTCGCCGCATCGCGCACACACAAAACAAGTACTGAATTGTAAAGTGTTACCGTCGTCGTGTCGCACACACAGAAAATGAGTACCGCATTATAAATTGTTGCCGCGCCACATCGCGCTAATATAAACAAATATCACATTGTATATTGTCGTCGCCGCCAAACACGCGAACAAAAGACAAATAGTACGCCATAAATTATATATATATATATATATATATATATATATATATATATATATATATATGATCAGTTTTATTTGTCATTTTCCAGGTAAATAATGATCGGAAAAAGATGTCGAAAGTGTACTTAACACCAAACCAGCTGACTCAAGATCTAATAAACAGAAAACATAGTACAGGGATCCAGCAGAAGTAGCTGATGAGCACGGAAAAGAAATTATAATTAATTATTATACAAATTAAACTTTGATTAGTGTATGTTATTTTTTGAACGGCATTTGATTAGTGTATATTAATTTTTAATTATAATATGATTTTAAGGTTTCTCTATATTAATTAATATGCAGTTTAATTAATTGTAATTAAGAAAATATATAATACCAAAGGCCACACTTTTGATATTTTAACGTGGCCGTTGCCACCCTTTGGCCACGCGTATTGGGACAAAATATCTGATTTCAACTACCCTTTGGCCACTTTCCTTTTCCAAATATATGTGGCTAAAACACAAATATACATGACCATATAATACCAAAGGCCACGCTTTTTATATTTTAGTGTAGCCGTTGCCACCCTTTGGCCACGCGTATTGGGACAAAATGTATGATTTCAACTACCCTTTGGCACTTTCCTTTTCCAAATATATGTGGCTAAAACACAAATATACATGACCATATAATACCAAAGGCCACGCTCTTTATATTTTAGTGTAGCCGTTTCCACCCTTTGGCCACGCGTATTGGGACAAAATGTATGATTTCAGCAACCCATTTGGCCACGTTTTTTCATATCATATGTGGCTAAAACACAAATATACGAGACCATATAATATCAAAGGCCACGCTATTCATATATTAACGTGGCGGTTGCCATCCTTTGGCCACGCGTATTGGTACAAAAGTTATAATTTCAGCAACCCATTTGGCCACGTTTTTTTTTATAACATATGTGGCTAAAACACAAATATACGTGACCATATAATACCAACGGCCACGCTTTTGATATTTTAACGTGGTCGTTGCCACCCTTTGGCCACGCGTATTGTGACAAAATGTATGATTTCAGCAACCCTTTGGCCACGTATTTTTATAATGTATGTGGCTAAAACACAAATATATGTGACCATATAATACCAAAGGCCACGTTAAACAAACACATGTGGCCGTTGGGACCCTTTGGCCATGCTTTTCGAGAAGAATTGTTTGATTACAACAATAAATATTGGTACCCTTTAGCCACGCTTATAGGTGGCTTCAGCCACTGATATTGTAACGTGGCCGTAGGGTACATAAGGTGACGAGACCTTTGGTGTCGATTGGAATGAAAAAAAAACGTGACTAAACACCTTTGCTCACGGTTTTTTTCCGTGGCCAAAGGTGAATTTTGACGTAGTGTGGTGTTGTTACTAATCACACTAGTTGTGTTGATTGGGAAGAAATCATGCAAGAAATCTCCCCCATCAATCATGCTTTGATGGAAAAAGAAATCTCTTACTCTGCTAATAACTCCTCTACATCATCCATGGATACCTCTTCAAACTGTGAGGTAAATACTGAAATTCCAAATGAAGTACATTCTCTTCTTTGCAAACCTGAATGTGCTGAACAAATAGAAAATTATAGAAAACATAACCTTGAACTCATTGAGGAAATGGCAAGTCTAAAAGAAATCAAAGAATATTCTAGAAGAGCTGACATTGCCTACAACAACAAGATTGAGGAACTATCAACAGTATTAGTTCTCTAAAACATGAAAAGCCCAATTTTGTCACTCAAATCAAGGATCTGCTTTCCAAATTAGAGTTTACAAACAAAGAATGTGAGGATGTAAAATCTGAATTGAGCATCTATGAAATCAAATTGTCTGTTGCTATTGCTGACTGTGAGAAACTACATGCCAGTAATGAGAAACACTTAAAACTGTGGTAAAGTCAGAAAGAAACAGGAAACCATTTGAATAATGGAATTGGGTATAATAAAGTCACTTATCCTGATTCATACACTGAATGTGTGAAAAAGGTTAAGATTGAAGAAACAAAAATTCAACTTACGCCTGATCCCATTATCAAAACAAGGAAAGAAATTTCAATTTCCAGTGATGTATCTAAGTTAAAGACTGATTACAATAATTGTTGTAACTGAAAAAACTGTCAATATTAAACCTCAGATTTACAGCAGTTCTGGTAACACTGAGAAAGCTCTCTGGAAATTGAAAACAACGAAAAGAACTGAATCTGATTCCTCTCAAAACTCTTAAAAAGTGGAAACACCTTCAGTCTCTGAAAAATTTGAGTTTATTTGTAAAACTAAAATGTTAAAGGAATGTTTGCTCTGGGGAAGGTCACCTTGCAATCAATTGTCATCACAATCCATTTTTGAATATTAGTCAAGATGTCAAAAGTCAAACATCTAAATGAATAGAAAGTTTTGTTAAATCAAAATTACTGGTGATAATCACAATGTCAACATGAAAGTCAACGTTAGAGAGTCAAAAGTTCAAAATCAATTTCATTCATAACAAAGACAATTTATACCAGTTGACAAGAAAAGACCAGACTATGTCAGCAATCATGATTTTGAGAAATTTGAACATTTCCATTCCATAAAAACTCAAAACAAGCAAAAATCTAGGAGTATCTCTACTCCTAGAGGAAGAAAATTTGATTCTGAGATAAAACAATTACCTCGGAAGGCAAAATTAATGATCCCGAGGTAAAAGTTACCTCGGAGGGACTAAATCACTCCGGAAAACACCAAAATGAGAGAAAATGGGCACCCGAGGTAAAGATTACCTTGGAAGACCATTTTCCGAGGCCCTAGGTAAAAATTACCTCAGATGATAAATTTTACTTCAGAAAAAACTCTATGCCTCAAAACAGAGATTTTTGTCCTAATGGAACTGTCTCTAAAGGCCAAAATATACATGTATTTCAAAGGAAATCTTCAAAATTTAATGATAAATCATCGGATTTCAACATTACCTATTCTGAAACGACAAAGGCCAAAAGACAAAGGGAATATAGATCAAGAAAAGTTGTCACAAAACAGAAAGCTATATACTTTCAGTCTGAACTGAACTCTTTTTCTATTCCTAAAGAGAGTAAAAATTCTATAACTCATGATTAGTCAACGAATGAATCATCAAAATCTAGAGAAGTGACTCAAACACAAATACTCAAAGAGTATAAGTACAATGATGCAATTAGAAGACCCAATACCACAAAGGCTTGGGTCTCCCTCAGAAATTAACTCATTTCTGTTTTACCATGTACGGGACACATCCAATAAATCTCAGAACAACATCTGGGTTGTAGATAGTAGATGTTCTTGCCATATGACAGGAAATAAAGATTTACTAAAAAATACAGAAAGAGTTAATGGAGGACCAGTTGCTTTTGGAAGCACTGAGGGTAAAATTTTTGGACAAGGTACCGTTACAAATGAGAAGCTTACCTTTGACAAGGTAAATTATGTTGATGTTCTCAACTTCAATATTCTTAGTGTCTTACAAATGTGTGACAAGAAGTTGAATGTTTTGTTTAATGAAACAGAAGCTGTCATCCTTAAACCACGTGTTAAAATATCGAATGAAATGATTTTAATAAAAGCACCTAGGAAGGATGGTCTATACATTCTGGATATGGCACATACAGCATCTAAGGATGGTATCACCTACCTTATATCCAAGGCTTCTGTTGATGAATCGGATTTATGGCACAAAAGATTAGGCCATGTGAACCTTAAATTATGAACAAACTTGTAAAACTTTGTTTGGTCAAAGGTTTACCAAATAAAACGTTCACATGTGCAGAACAATGTATTGCTTTTCTAAAAGGTAAGCAACACAAATCTTCTCATATGCCCAAAATGGAAAACTCTATTTGAAAGCCCTTAGAATTGCTACACATGGACCTATTTAGTCCTACAAGGGTAAAGGGCTTAGGGAAAAGTCTTATTGCTTTGTCATAACTGACGAGTTTTCAAGATACACCTAGGTGGTCTTTCTTTCAACCAAAGATGAAACCCCTGAGATTTTAAAAGCACTAATCATCCAGCTTGAAAATCAGTCCAATTTGAAAGTTAAAACAATAAGAAGTGATAGTGGTACAGAGTTTAAGAATCATGTTTTAGACTCTTTCTATGAAGAGATAGGAATTGCTAGGCAATTCAGTACAGCTAGAACCCCTCAGAAAAATGGTGTTGCTAAGAGGAGAAATAGAACTTTAATTGAGGCTGCAAGATCCATGTTGGCTGAATCAAAATTACCTGTAACTTTTTTGGCTGAAGCAGTAAATACTGCATGCTATGTGTAAAACAGGATTTTGATTGTAAAGGACAAAACAAGACACCTTATGAAATTTGGAGAAAAAGAAAACCAAGTATTTATTTTCTTAAATCATTTGGTTGTCCTGTTACAATATTTATAACCAATGAGCAACTTTCAACATTTGTTGAAAAATCTGTAGACGGCTATTTTGTTGGATACTCCGGTGTCTTCAAGGCATACAGAGTATACAACACCAGTTCTAAGATTGTCGAAGAAACCATAAATGTGGTCTTTAATGAAAAATCAAAGAACAAATTTAGAACTGGGCCCTCGTGGTTATTTGATATTGACTCACTAACCACTGCTTTCAATATAACTATTGAAAAGCCTTTTAGTGAAGATGTGCAGGCAAAAGTACCTCCAGATACTGATAATGGCAGGTTCAAAGGTGTTGACCCTCCATTCTTTTCATCTGTTAGCACAAAACATTTTGTCCTAACAACCAGATTCAACTTGACTCCAAGAGATGTAATTTAATTCAATTCTGATGGAACACCTATTCCTCAAATTGTAAATGGATCAAAAGAACCAACTGAAAACATTATGTTAACTTATAGTGATACAACTTATGATCTTGGTAACACAAGAAATGAAAGTGATCAGAACACTCAATCACAGTCAGTGCCAACTCCAATAGGGTGTAATGACTGAAACTCTCTTTCATTTGAAAGGATGAGCTCACCTACTCCTGTTGATGATACTGATGAAGAAATCACTGAGCCTGTTGCATCACTAAATTAAGAATCACCCTCTTCAACCAAAATACCATAATTAGTGTTTATAAATGAGCTTAATCCTTTAAACTTTCCTGAGCCTATGTGCATTCATGAATTCCACCTTCTTATAACTCCACGGTATTGAAAAATCATCCTCTAGAGAATATTATAGGAGAAGCAGAAGAACCTGTACTCACAAGAAGCAAATCTGCGGAAGCAAACATTTGTCTACACGCATGTTTCTTGTCACAAGAACAACCAAAGAAAGTGAATGAAGCTTTGAGATAAAACAGTTGGATTGAAGCAATGCAAGAAGAACTGCTTCAAATCAACAAACAAAAAGTATGGCAATTGGTGGATTTGCCTGAAAATGCATCACCACAATTGGAACAAAATGGGTTTTCAGAAACAAGAAAGATGAAAGGGGCATCGTGGTAAAAAATAAAACAAGGTTAGTAGTTCAAGGCATTGCTCAAGAAGAAGGAATAGACTATGATGAAGTTTTTGCACCAGTAGCAAGATTGGAAACAATTCTTAGAGTATTCTTTGCTTATGCTGCTTACAAGAACTTTCATGTCTACTAAATGGATGTCAAAAGTGCATTTTTGTATGGATTATTGAATGAAGAAGTGTATGTGTGTCAACCACCTGGGTTTGAATATCCGCATCATCTAAATAAGGTGTGTAAGCTGATAAAATCTTTGTATGCTCTTAAACAGGCACCAAGAACCTGGTATGAGACTCTCTCTTGTTATCTAATCGAACATGGATACAAAAGAGGAGCTATTGACAAAACTCTCTTCATCAAGACTGTTGGCAAGGATCTTCTCATGGTATAAATTTATGTTGATGATATAATCTTTGGTTCATCAAAAGATGCTATCTGCAAGGAGTTTGAATCCCTGATGGAAGCAAAATTTGAAATGAGTTCTATGGGCGAACTTACTTTCTTTTTAGGACTTCAAGTAAAGCAAACAAAAGAAGGCATCTTCCTGAATCAATCAAACTATATTCAGGATATGCTAAAGAGGTTTGACATGTTGTCATCCTCTACTGCTAAAACTTCTATATCAAAATCACAAGAGTTAACATCTTATGTAACTGGTGAACAAGTTGATGAGCACACATATAGGGCCATGATTGGTTCCCTTATGTATTTAACAACTAGCAGACCTGACATCATATTTAGTGTTTGCTTGTGTGCTAGGTATCAGGCTGGACCAAAGGAATCACACTTAAATGCTGTAAAAAGAATTTTCAGGTACCTAAAAGGAAAACCAAAGCTTGGGTTGTGGTATCCTAAAAACAACGACTTCAATCTGAAGGCTTTTACAGACAGTGACTATGGAGGATGTTATTTTGAAAAAAAAAATCAACATTTGGTGGATGCCAATTTCTTTGCGACAGACTTGTCTCATGGTATTGCAAAAAGAAAACATGTGTCTCAACTTCTACAGCAGAAGCAGAATACATTGCAGCTTAGCATGCTGTGGTCAAGTACTATGGATTCAAAATCAGATGATGGACTATGGCATAAACTTTTGGAAGACTCCTATGTATGCTGACAACACAAGTGCCATCAGCATCGCCAACAATCCATTCAAACAGTCAAAGACAAAGCACATTTAGATCAGGTATCATTTTATTAGAGATTGTGTTGAAAAGAAGTTAATCAAACTCCATCATGTTCCAACTGAAAATCAATTGGCTGACTTATTGCATTTGATGAGGCTAGATTCTTCTACCTTATCATAGCCGTAGGCATTATGAACTTTGATTAAATAAAATCTTATCAAATCTAATTAAAATGATTTTGGATCCATCTCTTGATACAAAAATAAAAAATAAAAATTTCTTTCCTAAATAAAGTTTCTTTGGAAGAATCAGCAAATATCTTGCCCGAGATAACTTATCTCGGGTCAAAACCTTTGAAAAGTCCTTAAGCCATAACACTTCTTGTAAAAAGTACTTCCAAGGTAATCTCACCCGAGATAACCTCATCCGGATAACTAATATTACTTAGGGAAAAGTTATCTAACCCAAGATAACTACACCCGAGGTAACTTTACTTATATCAAGTGATGTCATCTCTTCCGAGATAATCTCAACCGGGTCAATAAAAGGAAAAAGGGTATCTCCTGGAAGACCTCTTCCGAGGTAATATCACCCGAGATAAAAGTTTTACCTGGGTTCTTAGTAAAAATTGTCTTCCGAGATAAGTTTTTACCGAAAACATAAGAAAAGGTTTTCTCCTTAAAATAAATATCTAAGCAAGTTGTCTGATGGGACAACCGTTTGTCCAAGGAGAGTATGCCACGTCACCCCACCTTTATCTCTTTTACCAGAGCCACTTGCACTTTTTACAGTAACCGTCCCTTCCACACCCCCAATTTAAAGCAAATCGTTGTAACCTAAAACCCACGATTCCACGATTAAATAAATTAACTACACTCATTTACTCAGCAAATCTCTCATATACTTCCAAACCTTCACTTTCTCCACTTTCCTACTCCTATTTCTCCGATTCCATACAGTTTTCAACCCACATCAACCACAAATGGCACCCAAAGCAAAGAAAGGTGAATCATCTTCTGATGCGAATGATCTATTTCATGCTGACCACAATAAAATAGCACTCTTGTCAAAGACACGGAAGAGCTCTGTATTCCCTGAGATGATCGATTTTCTCAAAGCATCACACATTTGTTATTCTCTCACAATTTACCCAAACATATGGGAAGTTGTGATTACTGAATTTTGGCATAATGCATCAAGAACAATGAATGTGACTGGAGTGTATGAAGTACACTCGACTGTTCAAGAACACATCTGAAATTCAATGACCTAGGAGGCTTCAAAGAACACATCTGTCACGAGATAATAATCACTAAAGAGGTCATAAGAACACATCTGAAATTCAATGACCTAGGAGGCTTCAAAGACGTGCCTTCCTATGTATATCTTGCAACCTTAAAGGCTGTAGGCTATGGAGGATCTAATAAGAAAATAAAGAAATCACAACTGCCATTCAAATGGAGATTTCTGGCCCATGTGATTTTGGCAAATCTGTCCTCAAAGAAAAGTGTTGATGAACTCTCCTCAGTACAAGCCTCAGCTTTTCATGGCTTATTACAAAGTCTGAACATTAATTTTTCATGAATGGTGCTGGATGACATGGTGGATAATTTAAAACCAAACAATGCATTTCTTCCACATGTATCCAAGATTTTTGCAGCACATTCTAAAATGTTTGATACCTGACTTAAAAACTTCAGATAAAATTTACCAATTGAGGGTACCAAATGAAAAATTATTCTCTTATTTTTCTAGCAATTAGAAGAACAAATGGTATATAGGTAGGGACACTGACCACCCCATACCTGTGCCTAGACCTCTAGTGGGTGCACCAATGGTGCAACCACAGAAAAACCCTGGCCTAATGCTCCAGTTGACAACCCTGTGATACCAGCAGAGGTTAAACCCCCAACTGCAAATTCTTCCTCTTCCAAGCGTTTACCACCAAAAAAGAGAAATAGACAGTCAAAATATGTCAATATTTCAGCCATTTCATCCCCCATTAATGATCCAGAAAATCCTGAGAAAGAGGGTGAAAGGTCTACTCCACCTGTGCAACCCATAGCCACCCAAGCTTCAAGCCCTATCAAGGATAAAGATCCTAGGCAGAAAAGAGCCAAAATGGATAGCCAAACAAATGGGGACTCTCCTAAAGGAGATGACCCTATAGGTCTGAATGTACATCCCTCATTCACTAGTAAAACTCCAACAAGACCAAGCCAATTTACACCTCAAAGTGAAGGTGATGACATTTTATGTACCTCTTATGATACACCATCTCCAGAAATCTTATTTGCAGGAGATGTGTTAAAGAGCTTCAAGGAAAACTCACCCCAACCACACTTTGGTAAGGAGTTCAGCCATAGGAGTGTAGATATGGCTGATGCGAAAAGGGCTGCTGCTACACTTGGTTCCCTACTGGAACAAGTGGAAAGTGGTAACATTAATAAGAGCCAATTCATGGCAACTAGGCCATCTTTTGACCCAAAGGTACCTTTAGTGGTGCCCCCAAGGTAAATGAAGGTGTGTCTGGGAATCTCAGGAGCCAAGAAAACCAGGGTGAGGGACATGATCAAGCTAGGATTGACATACGTGATCCTGCTTTTCCTGCTCTTCTCCTGACAAGAAGCTGACACTTTATCTTCTAGACTAGTTTAATATTATTCTAGTTCATGTATCTTTACTCGACGGTCTAGATGATCATTAGAGGAATCAAGGGTTCTCCTTGATTCCTTAGGCACTATAAATAGACACTTGTAATCTGTTGATTTCAAGTGTGTGTAAATCACTCACATATGTACTTCGAATCATCAAGTTATAATATAGTGCTCAATTTTATTCATATCAATGTTATACTTGGTTTGTATTCGATTTCATTTCGTTTTACTTTAAACAGAGCATAAGAGTTAACTTGTTTCCGCCTGGTTAATCCTAAGTAAAACCTTGTAATTGGTTAAACTCTGTAACCAGATTTCGATCCTACAAGTGGCATCAGAGCCATGGTCAAGAAAATGCAACCGAATGGTTGGTTTCTCAACTTTGTGTTCATATGCTCGTTTTTATAACAAATGGAGATATTTATAGATTTTTGATCCCCTCTACGATTATTCAAAAATCTGTGTTTGTTATGTTCTTGATGTTCATTGATTATTTTCCGGTTAACGATATTGTCCGGAGGAACTCTCTGTTATGTTTGACGAAGTCCAGATTAGAAGTTCTATTTCTTTTCTATCGGATGGAAAAGTCTAGGAAGATAAGAACATGATGAGCTTTGTCCATACCTTGATTTTAGCAAAACGACTAATATTTGAAGCGTCCTTGAGCCACGAAGATGGTAAAAACAAATGTAAGGTTAGTAAATTGAAGTGAAGTGGTTTATTTGTTTGAAAAACATTTTGGTTTGATATCCAAGCAGGTACATTCAATTTGATTAAATTATCATTCAACAATTGAAGAATTCTCAAGTAGATTAAATCCTTGAATACATCTTAACCTGAAGGCGGAAATATCATCCAAATGTCACAAAGTGTTTGAATATGTCATCTACCAAATAGAGGAGATTGTTGGGAATTATATTCGCCAACTTCCAAAACCGAGTGAAGACTGAGTGAATTGGTTAGATGTGATTTATTCAACGAGCCACTTACTAGTTATCGTTCTACCGTCCTGCAACTCGGTGAACGTCACGAAGACTCTTACAAATCAAAGAACGCCACAAGTGACATTATTATTTACTTGTTACATTTTTTTGTGTCAACTTGTCCACTAGTAGTAATATATTTACTACGATGCCCTCTTAGATTAGTGTATATATATATATATATATATATATATATATATATATATATGTATGTTATATCTCATGGAGAATACACCAATACAAACACACAAAACATTCAGAAGCACAAAGTGCTCTGATGAAAGTCTAGAGAGTATTTAAAGTTGCAAGGGCTCAAGAACATTCTTGTTCTTGAGTATGGGGCTAAAAAAATCCTTGTTCTGGAGCCTATGTCATGAGTGTGGTAGGTAAATTGTAATCATTCGGTTATCAATAAACAATTGAAGAATTCAACAATTGAAGAATTCTCAAGTAGATTAAATCCTTGAATACATCTTAACCTGAAGGCGGAAATATCATCCAAATGTCACAAAGTGTTTGAATATGTCATCTACCAAATAGAGGAGATTGTTGGGAATTATATTCGCCAACTTCCAAAACCGAGTGAAGACTGAGTGAATTGGTTAGATGTGATTTATTCAACGAGCCACTTACTAGTTATTATATATATATATATATATATATATATATATATATATATATATATATATAGGGAAGGATCCTGCGAAAACATCATCTTTTTGTGAGAACTGCGTAAACAAATTTTAAAACCTACATAACTTTTTCATACGTTAATATTTTTATAAAAAAATTTTCACCAAAAGTCTTAAAATTATGTTATCTTTAATCCTATAAATGTTTTAAAAAACTTAACGCTTTTTTTATTTTTAAATTTTTTTTTTGTGTGGTGCACATGTGCATCACAAATAAAAAAACTCATACTTTTAGTATGAGTTAGATATTTTATTTATCTTAGTCGCACCATATGTCATATATTTTCATCATTTTTTTGCGTTTTTGTTGAATGATGCACATGTGCATCATACCAAAAAAAACGCTCATACATGTGATATACATTAATAGGATTTAAAAAGAAATTGCACCCTAAATCTTATAGTTGTGTTATCTTTAGATTTAAAGAAAAAAATAACATTTTATAACTTTTTTTAATAATATGATGCACATGTGCATCACAGCGAAAAAAAAACGTTCAGATTTTTTTAATATTTTGCTCCAGATTTAAAGATAACGTAATTCTAAAGACTTTTGGCGCAAATTTTATGAAAAATCGTTAACGTATTAAAAAGTTACGTGAGTTTTAATATGTGTTTTCGCAGTTTTCACAAAAAGATGTGTTTTCGCAGGATCCTAACCCTATATATATATATATATATATATATATATATATATATATATATATATATAGAAGGATCCTGCGAAAACATCCTTTTTGTGAGAACTGCGTAAACAAATTTTAATACCTACATAACTTTTTCATACGTTAATATTTTAAAAAAAAATTGCACCAAAAGTTTTAAAATTATGTTATCTTTAATCCTATAAAAGTTTTAAAAAACTTAACTCTTTTTTTGTTTTAATTTTTTTTTGTGTGGTGCACATTTGCATCACAAATAAAAAAAACTCATACTTTTGGTATGAGTTAGTATATTTTTTTTACATCTAGTCATATATTTTCATCATTTTTTTTGTGTTTTTATTGAATGATGCACATTTGTATTAGACCAAAAAAAGCCTCATACATGTGATATACATTAATAGGATTTAAAAGGAATTGCACTCTAAATCTTATAGTTGATTTATCTTTAGATTTAAAGAATAAATAACATTTTATAACTTTTTTTTAATTATATGATGCACATGTGCATCACACGAAAAAAAAAACGTTAAGATTTTTTAAACATTTTTCTCCAGAATTAAAGATAGTGTAATTCTAAAGAATTTTGGCGCAAATTTTAGGAAAAATCGTTAACGTATGAAAAAATTACTTGGGTTTTAATATGTATTTTCATAGTTTTCACAAAAAGATGTATTTTCGTAGGATCCTAACCCTATATATATATATATATATATATATATATATGTTCTTGATTCTCATTATTGTGTTAACATCTCAACACTACTGATGTTCATTCCGGATGTTCGCTTGTTATATAAGACGAGTACACAAAGTATTAGATCTTACTTCCGCAGCGTAACCAAGGTATTATCCCATCACCTTAGTTTTTCAGGATATACCTGATAAACTTGGGACAAAGCCAACTGAGGATATACCCAATTTGTGAGTGACATGAAAATGTCAAAACCTTAGTTAACACATTAGTCTTAAAAACCTTAGATACTTAGGATAACACGTTTGCTATAACTTGAGAATCCTACTCAGCAGCCAATAATAACAAGATTATCAGCCACCCCTAGGATGGACTGGTCCCGCTACCTCGAACTACTGGCGACATCGTGCGCTCTTGGCAAGGTGTTACCCAAATCATATAAAAGGTGAAAACCTTTTAAACTTTAGAAGGTATCTGGATACCTTAAACGTAGGAGAGGTGGCCAGCCCTGCTAACACCACTCTGACGCTTTAATTAGTAATATATTGTAGAAATAATAAGAATGAATTGAAAATGAAAATTGCAAACATACCTCTTTATGGTAAGTCAGTGAGAATCACTGGGAATCCATCAGGATTCTCACATGAAGTAAGCTTTTATCTGGATGGCATTCCAGGCTCTTGGTAGTAGTTCTCCTTCCATGCTTAAAAATTGTAACAACCCTGACCGAAGCATGGTTGTTAAAAGAATGAGAATGAGAAAAACCAGAAAATTATTCTAAGTAGTTGGCTCAATACGACCATATCGCATTATGGCGATACGCCCGTATCGCGGGGCGTATGTGTACAGAAAAGGGACACGGTACGACCGGGTCGGATTCTGATACGAACGTATTCGGGCACTACGTTACGCCCGTATTGCATAAAACAATACGGCCATATCCATCCGAGGACTATAAAAGCTTCATTTGGCCGGTTTTGGCCACTTGCTTCAATTAAACCAGCTGACTAGTCTCTCTTTTTGTGTTCTTGAGTGGACCAGAGGTTCCAAAGATGAATTGGAGGATAGGAGAGCTCAAATCTCAAAGGAGAGATTGATGTAAGCTTCAAATCCTCACTCTTTAATTAATGGGTGAATATTGGTGATGAATGTGATGTTTAACGTTGATTCGAAGGCAGTGGAAATCATCAAAGGTGTGATTCGTTTATCAAAAGCAGCAGGCAATCAAGGTAAGAACTTGGATTGCACATGCAACCCTAAATTCTTACCAATTTGGGAAAGATCAAGAAATTGAGTATTAAACCCAAATTGGATGCATGTAGTGGTCGCTGAGCTTGCTGGTGAAATCCAAAAGTGTCTTTGATCATCATTGTGGAAGGAAAGCTACATTTGAGGTAAGATTTACATATTATGTGAATTTATCAAAAATTGATACATGCATGTGATATGGTTACAATGGTGGAATTCTGAGCATTAGGAAATGTTAATTGGGATAAAATAAGTCTTGATGACATTTTGGTACAAAGCAAAACGGATAGATTTGGCTCAGGATGGTAAACTGACCAAATCGGGATTATGACCTAATGATGAATAGGACCATATTATGGTATATGGCCATACGGTTGTATCGAGGGTCGACTGGTTTAAGACTATGGATTTTGAGGGCAATACGACCATATCCATGTTATGACAATACATTCATATCGCGGGTTATCGAAAATGAAAATCTGATATCGATGGTAATACGACTGTATTTGGTAAATGGGAATACGGCCGTATCGCGGGATTTCTGAAAATGAAGAAACTGTTGAATACGGCCGTATCAGCGTAATGTGATACGCCCGTATTCATCCTGGAACAGTTTGAAGATTTGATTTTCTGTTATAAGCTAGAAATTAAGACTGTGGATTTAGAACAGTAATGTTCTAAGGTTATAATGGATTGATTGGAAATGAAATGAAAGGATTTCACAACATTAAACATAAGGTTCGATTCGAAAATCCTAGTTATTGAATCGGGTGCCATATGGAGACCCATTGCATATTGATATGAATCCGAATTGCTCAGTAAAATAGATCAGTAACTTAGGTACTGATTTATGGTTACGATTATATATCGTAGGGTGACTTGCATCTAGACGTGGTGGAACATGAGTTTAACTTCTTAAGTCCCGCTTATCTGTGAGTACCGGTAGCTTCCCCTCTTTCAAACTAGGGATGCAGGAACATCCCTGCATACAATGAAGACAACTGAAGTGGTGCAAACCTCACCAGAAGTAATGAAAGCACCGGAAGTGACGGAAACATCACCTCAAGTAATAAAAGAAAGTGATGTGGTGAAAATTTCAACTTAAGAGAAGAAGAATAATGAAGATCAACAACCTGTAAGTTTAAAAGCATTTACAAAAAAAAAAATCAATCATGTATTAAAAAATGACGCATGTATGAATTAAAAATCACATGTGTTATAATTGCAAATAACGCATGCTATGAATATAAAATTTATAGCAGGTTTCTCATAGAGGTAACTGGAGAAGGATATTGATGATCAAATACACTATGATTTCTCAGCAAACTATGAGATGGATGAAGATGCAAACATCCTCTCTCCCGCATTAAAGATAAAAATGCCAGTAAGAACTTTCACCCAGAGTGTTATAGACTACTACATCACACCCACCCAAATATATACACAGGCAAAAGAGAATGTAGGTTTTCATCCATATTAGAAATTGAAAAAATCACGCATGCTTAAAAAACGCACCCTATATAAAAATCACGCATGTGTTTCCTACTAAATAACGCAAATATATTACCATCGCTAAATAGGAGTGGATGACTTCAATGGATCAACACATGCTGGTGCTCGTTAAAGTTGTGATTGACATAACAAGTTTGATAGAAGATGGAAGAATAAAACACGGTGAAAGCTACACCTCACCTACATTGAAAAATGTGAAGAGTGGAAGCCAAAACTAAAAAGTCTATTACAACCTCAAGAAGGTACAACTGAACAAGGTGATCCAGAGATAATAGAAGTCTCCATAGCAGAGGAAGAAAACAAGGGTGGTGAAGAAGAAAATATTGAGGTTGATACTGATGTTGAAAATGAAGAGAAAGGTAAAACTGGAAACACCTTCAAAAACATAACGCAAATGTTAATTATAATAACGCAATAAGCATTTCCTAAAAAAATAACAATTTGAATGTAAAAAACGGAAGGGCAGAAGGATGATGAAAATAATGATGCTAAAGATGTTGAACCTGAAGATGGTGGAATTCAAACTAAACAAAAAGGTAAAAATGGAAAACACCTTCCATAATAATGCAATTACTAACTATAATAACGCAAATGACAATTTCAATGTAAAAAACAGAAGGAGAGAAAGAAGATGATGAGGAAGCAAATGAGCAAGTAGATGTGACACATCTGGAGGAGCAGATAGAAAAAACTGAAACAACCCAAGGTAATAACGCATGTTAATAATCTTTCTAACAATTTGTTATCGAATTTTATTTTTTTGAAAAACGCAGAAGGTAATAAAGATGTGGTTGTCAATTATGACACAATTCAAGGGAAAGCCACCATGGTGCGCCACATTTATTTACGGGTCTGCTGGCTAGACACGCAGTCCTAGGTCTAGAAAAATCATAGTGGGGGGTGGCTTCCTCCATTCTTTGATATGCGAAGTCCATACCCAATTTGATACAATCCACCACTTGTACTGATCCATCCACTTTCCTACCCATGTCAAAAGTTACTTCCTCTTCGCCGATCTTGATCGTTAACGTTTCCGCTGCTCATATGTACCACTACCTGAGTCGTTGCAGGGTAAACAAACTCTCCTACCTTGACTAGGAGGTTTTCAGCAATTCCTGAAGGGTACTTTACTGACCGGTCAGCCAACTGGATGCTCATCCTAGTAGGTGTGGGTTTATCAAGGTTCAACTTGTTGACCATGGAGGATGGTATAAGGTTTATGCTAGCTCCCAGATCCGCAAATGCATTTGTAACCGAGATGTCCCCAACGGTGCAAGGTATGGTGAAGCTACCAGGATCCAGTTGTTTTCGGGGTATAGTGCTGGATAGGATGGTAGAGCATTCTTCTCATACGCTGACAAAGTTGAGTTCGACGATTTTCATTTGTTGGTTTGGAAAGTCCTTCCTGAATTTTATGTATTTTGGCATTTAGGAAGAACTTCTACGAAAGGCAGGTTAATATGTAACTGTTTCAGAAGGTTCACGAACTTACCAAACTGCTCCTCGTTCTTGACTTTAGCTAATCTGCTTGGGTAAGGAACTTTCGGACTTTCATGGCTTCTTCAACTATTACAGGGATAGGTGTTTTAGTTTGTGCTTGAAGAGGTGAGTTGTTGGTTTTTTTGCTCGGAGCAGATTCTTCGGGGCCAACCCTTCGGCTATGTTCATGAACTTACCAAACTACTCCTCGTTATTGACTTTAGCTAATCTGCTTGGGTAAGGAAATTTCGGATTTCATGGTTTCTTAAACTGTTACAGGGATAGGTGTTTCAGTTTGTGCTTGAAGAGGTGAGTTGTTGGTTTTTTTGCTCGGAGCAGCTTCTTCGGGGCCAACCCTTCGGCTACGAAGAGTGATAGCTTGCCACAAATTTGGGGTTAGTCTCCGTGTTGTTAAGGAGAGAGTCAGGAGCTCTTTTACCTACTCTCTTGGCAATTTGGCTAAGCTGCTTCTCGATTGTTTTGATAGAGGCTTGTTGGTTTTGAAGTTTAGCATCATTTCTTTTTGAACTTTTCTTCCATCTTCCTCTTAGCTTCTACGAACATCCGGGATATGGATTCTTCAAGGCGAGTAAGTCCGTTAGAGGAGCTACTGCCCTGGTAATTATTGTTTTACCTCAGCTTGCTGGTTTTGAAGTTAACTACATTGAATCTTAAGAAGTCGATTACGGTTCACTCGTTTGCCATCGGGATGGGACCCTTGATGACAGCAGCAGTTTTGGAACAGGATTGGTGTTTGCTGTGAAGAATATGTTCTGGTTCAGGGAGTGGTTCCAATACGTCTTTCGGCTATATTTTCATGCACTACCTGAAATTAGAAAGAAAAACAAGAATTAGTATTAACCAGATCTTTATTATACAGAAAAAGGAAAATCAATCTAAGTTGTGTGTGATCAAGAAACTACCTAGGTTGATGTACATTCTATAATAAGAAACGTTTAAAAATTAGATCTATATATTAGTTATTTACTTTTGAAAATCCAATTTTTAAGAAAATAAAGAAGAAAGAAAATTATGATGCAAGTGGAGTGTAGTCAGGCTACCGGAGTGTCGAAGGTAGCGGCGGAGGTTTCGCAGGTTGTCGGAGGTTCAAAATTGGTGGCGGAGGTTACTCAGGTCTAAGAATTTGGAAATCTCTGGGTAGACTTTTCGCATTTGGAAAATTCTTATTTGGAAATTTGTGGGTGAGGTCTAAGAATTTGGAAATCTCCAAATTCGAAACCTCCGCCACCAACCGGTTTGAATTTGAGAATAGGAAGAAGAAATCTCTGGGTACCCCGTTTGACACCCCTGTTGTGAATTTGAGTGATCTTGAAGCTAGTTTTTCACCTGGAATTGATACAAACGATAATGAAATGGGAATGGCGGAGGTTTACACAACCAGTGGTTTGCACAACCAGCGTTGCCGCTACATTCGATCGGTGAGAGGAGTTACAGGCTACGTCGCCGGAGTTAAATCGGGGAAGGAAGTCGTTGTGTGGGTGGGGGTGATAAATGAAAAAGAAATGAAATTTTACATAACACACCCCCTCTCTATTTAACTACAAGAAATACCCCTAAAAGTAAAAAGATAAAAATACCCTTGACTTAACGGTGGGTTTTAACGGATTCTGTTAAAAAGGACAAAAGCTGAACGAAAAAAAATGTTAAAGGACAGAGAGTGTAACAAAAAAGATAAAGGATAAAAGTTGCAAAACAGACAAAGTTAAAGGACAAAGTATGTAATTCTGTCTAAGTATTTTCTATTATTGTTCTAGACTTCTCCATGAATTTCACGTGTTGCACCTAGAGTTGTCGGTTAATGCTTTGTGAGTGTCATTGTACATTATGTCGGGGCGTACGATATTTTATTAAGACCTAGTTGCCGATTGAAAAGGTTTTACAGGGTTCAGAATTCATGTTCCATTGTGGTTGCAATTGGTTACAAGGTATCAAACAAATATTATAAAAAACAAAATGCTAAAACCATGATAAAGTAAAAATAAAGACAAAAACCGTTTAATAATAAAAAAAACCACTACCATGTGGACATGTCACCACAATAAAAAAGTGCCAATGGACATCACCAACAATTAAATTAAGTTACAAGGTATCAAACAAATATTAAAAAACAAAATGCCAAAAACATGGTAAAGTAAAAAAGAAAGAAACAAAACCGTTCAATAAAAAAACAAAGAAAAAACCACTCTCATGTGGACATGTCACAACAATAAATAAATAAAACGCCAATGGACATCACCAATAATTAAATAAAGGGCGGCCATAAATAATATAGTATTTGTTTCAAAGAAAACAGGGGAAAGTTATTGTACAAAGGGAAAGTTGTGTGCGAAGGGATCTCATCCACTCATCTGCGCGTTTTTTTTATCTGACGACTTATAATTAATTTAATGGCTTTTTTCTCGGAGAATTAAACAAAATGGGTAGCGACATCATTTTACCAAAAGGGCGAACCTATTAGAACCCGTATAACACAAGCATTTCAAAAACCATCACCAAAAAAACGGAATCAAACAGGCGCTGAAGTAAAATTCAAAAACCATACGATTCTATACTCTCTGAAACCCTACTAAAATGGAGAAAGCAACAATTTCATCGAAAAAGGTTGAAAATACAATTAAACTTTTATAGAATGAATGTATACAACATATAATACTGAAAAATATTTTGCATGAGATGCGCTATTTGAACAGTTTGATAGTTATGCATGTCTAAAAACGCAGGTAAAAAGGACGAGAAAAGAACAAAGAACAGATACGACATGCCGATTATGATAGAGGAGATGATGGAGAGAGGTTGCGTTAATCGTTAAAATTGTTAAAACCTAGTTATTACGTTATTTACTTTACATTATATGCGTTGTTTTATTTGAATATGTTGCGTTAATCGTATAAAACAATGTCCGTTTAGAATCTGTACGATTGATTTTTTTTAGCTTGCGTGAAATGTTTTACACTATTTGTGTGGATTTTGAACCACTTGCGTGATTACTCTGAAACCTAGCATCTTGAAATATAACTTGCATAATTTCAAAACATATGCTTGCGTGATTTAGTTTTATACACTATTTGCGTGGATTTTGAACCACTTGCGTGATTTCAGTAATAAAGTTGGCTGAGTTGAGGAAGAAAGTTATACCAGAAGGTCACAATGATGATGATGACTTTCAAACACCTTTGAAAATGAAAAAAAAAAGAAAAGCAACAGCAAAGGATGATAAAGAAGAAAAAAAGAAGCCTAAAACACAAAGGCAAACCAGATTTGTAGAATACACAAACAAGAACATAACAATGAGGTGCTCTATTGAAAATCCTACTAATGCAATGAAGAATTTACAATGAGAATCGGAGAAAATCAATAGATGAAATTGGCTTCTCAAGTGCTTTAAATCTGACAATAAAAATAACGCAGCTGTATAAGGCTACTGGATGGTCAAAAACTATGACAAAGATAATCTTGACCTAAATGTGGGCAAACAAAAATCAAGGTAACTGCACAAAAAGTGCATGAGGTTTTGGAATCCGTATGGGGAAAATAAAGGTAACAGAGAAGAACAAGCCAAGAAAGAGATCAAGCAAGTCAATTTATGACTTCAAAAACCAATTCGACAAACCAGGTGTATCAGTTGCTAATGTCATTGATGTAATGAAAGACCAAACTCAAGGAGGAAGAATGTTCAAGATAAACTTCCTTGTTATTTGGAATACAGTAATAGGCTACATCACAAAATGCACAACTGTAAATCAAAGGTTCCTGATCAGTATTGAGGATATGTCTGAAATTAAAAACATGGACTGCTGCAGTTATATGATTGATATGCTGGACATGACTACAGAAGAGTGGCATGAGGATCATTTTAATGGTCCTTTGACCTTCCTCACGGTATGTTTTACTAAAAAAAGTGTAGAATATGTTTATGAGAAAGCAATAGAAATAATGTTGACTAAGGTTTTTAAACACAGGTGCTGTACACACATGTATGGAAAAAAAGGCACAAGGCACTAATTGATCCACAACAAACACTAGCAATACTATACATTTCAGATAGAACCTTAGATATGATGCAGGAATATTTGTATGATAATGGCCCACTAACTGATGTGGAAGATCATGATGATGAGGATGCTCATATCAGAAAAGAAAAGGATGCATCAACATCCCTGCAAACAATGAAGACAGCTGAAGTGGTGCAAACCTCACCAAAAGTAATGAAAGCACCTGAAGTGACGAAAACATCACCTCAAGTAATAAAAGAAAGTGATGTGGTGAAAATTTCAACTCAAGAGAAGAAGAATAATGAAGATCAACAACCTGTAAGTTTAAACGCATTTACAAAAAAAAAATCAATCATGTATTAAATAAAATGACGCATGTATTAATTAAAAATCACGCATGTTATAATTGCAAATAAAGCATGCTATGAATATAAAATTTATAGTAGGTTTCTCATAGAGGTAACATGGAGAAGGATGTTGATGATCAAATACACTATGATTTCTCAGCAGACTATGAGATTGATGAAGATGCAAACATCCTCTCTCCCGCATTAAAAATAAAAATGCAAGTAGGAACTTTCACCGAGAGTGTTATAGACTACTACATCGCACCCACCCAAAAAGATACACAGGCAGAAGAGAATGTAAGTTTTCATCCATATTGTAAATTGAGAAAATCACGCATGCTTAAAAAAGGCACCAAATATAAAAATCACGCATGTGTTTCCTACTAAATAACGCAAGTATATTACCATCTCTAAATAGGAGTGGATGACTTCAATGGATCAACACATGCTGGTGCTCGATAAGCTTGTGGCTGACATAACAAGTTTGATAGAAGATGGAAGAATAAAACACAGTGAAAGCTACACCTACATTGAAAAATGTGAAGAGTGGAAGCAAAAACTAAAAAGTCTATCACAACCTCAAGAAGGTACAACTGAACAAGGTGATCCAGAGATAATAGAAGTCTCCATAGCAGAGGAAGAAAACAAGGGTGGTGAAGAAGAAAATGTTGAGGTTGATACTGATATTGAAAATGAAGAGAAAGGTAAAAATGGAAACACCTTCAAAAACAATAACGCAAATGTTAATTATGATAACGCAATAAGCATTTCCTAAAAAAAATAACCATATGAATGTAAAAAAACGGAAGGGCAGAAGGATGATAAAAATAATGATACTGAAGATGTTGAACCTGACATATGGTGGAATTCAAACTAAACAGAAAGGTAAAACTGGAAAACACCTTCCATAATAACGTAATTGCTAACTATAATAACGCAAATGACAATTTCAATGTAAAAAACAGAAGGAGAGAAAGAAGATGATGAGGAAGCAAATGAGCAAGTAGATGTGACACATCTGGAGGAGCAGATAGAAAAAACTGAAACAACCCAAGGTAATAACGCATGTTAATAATCTTTCTAACAATTTGATATCTAATTTTATTTTTTTTGAAAAACGCAGAAGGTTACAAAGATGTGGTTGTCAATGATGACACAATTCAAGGGAAAGCCGCCATGGCGCGCCACATTAATTTACAGGTCTGCTGGCTAGACCCGCAGTCCTAGGTCTAGAAAAATCATAGTAGGGGGCGGCTTCCTCCATTCTTTGATATGTGAAGTCCATACCCAACTTGATACAATCCACCACTTGTACTGATCCATCCACTTTCCTACCTATTTCAAAAGTTACTTCCTCTTCGCCGATCTTGATCGTTAACGTTTCACTGCTCATATGTACCACTACCTGAGTCGTTGCAAGGAATGGTCTCCCAGGATAAGTGGTACCTCCTTGTCCTCCTCCATATCGAGGGCTACGAAATCTGCATGGGTAAACAAACTCTCCTACCTTGACTAGGAGGTTTTTAGCAATTCCTGAAGGGTACTTTACTGACCGGTCAGCCAACTGGATGCTCATCCTGGTAGGTATGGGTTTACCAAGGTTCAACTTGTTGACCATGGAGGATGGTATAAGGTTTATGCTAGCTCCTAGATCCGCAAATGCAGTTGTAACCGAGATGTCCCCAACGGTGCAAGGTATGGTGAAGCTACCAGGATCCAGTTGTTTTCGGGGTATAGTGCTGGATAGGATGGTAGAGAATTCTTCTCCTTGGCTGACAGAGTTGAGTTCGACGATTTTCATTTGTTGGTTTAGAATGTCCTTCCTGAATTTTGTATATTTCGGCATTTGGGAAGAACTTCTACGAAAGACAGGTTAATATGTAATTGTTTCAGAAGGTTCATGAACTTACCAAACTGCTCCTCGTTCTTGACTTTAGCTAATCTTCTTGGGTAAGGAACTTTCAGATTTTCATGGCTTCTTCAACTGTTACAGGGATAGGTGTTTCAGTTTGTGCTTGAAGAGGTGAGTTGTTGGTTTTTTGACTCGGAGCAGCTTCTTCGGGGCCAACCCTTCGGCTACGAAGAGTGATAGCTTGACCACAACTTTGGGGCTAGTCTCCGTGTTGTTAGGGAGAGAGCCGGGAGCTCTTTCACCTACTCTCTTGGCAATTTGGCCAAGCTACTTCTCGATTGTTTTGATAGAGGCTTGCTGGTTTTGAAGTTCAACATCATTTCTTATGAACTTTTCTTCCATCTTCTTCTTAGCTTCTGCGAACATCCGGGATATGGATTCTTCAAGGCGAGTAAGTCCGTTAGACGAGCTACTGCCCTGGTAATTATTGTTTTGCCTCGGCTTGCAGGTTTTGAAGTTAACTGCATTGGATCTTAAAAAGTCGATAACCGTTCGTTCGTTTGCCATCGGGATGGGTCACTTGATGACAGCAGCAGTTTTGGAACAGGATTGGAGTCTGCTGTGAAGAAATCGTTCTGGTTCAGGGAATGGTTCCAATACGTCTTTCGGCTATATTTTCATGCACTACTTGAAATTAGAAAGAAAAACAAGAATTAGTATTAACCAGATCTTTATTATATAGAAAAAGGAAAATCAATCTAAGTTGTGTGTGATCAAGAAACTACCTAGGTTGATGTACATTCTATAAAAAGAAACGTTTAAAAATTAGATCTATATATTAGTTATTTACTTTTGAAAATCTAATTTTTAAGAAAATAAAGAAGAAATAAAATTATGATGCAAGTGGAGTGTAGTTAGGCTACCGGAGTGTCGAAGGTAGCGGCGGAGGTTTCGCAAGTTGTTGGAGGTTCGAAATTGGTGGTGGAGGTTACTCAGGTCTAAGAATTTGGAAATCTCTGGGTAGACTTTTTTGCATTTGGAAAATTCTTATTTTCAAATTTGTGGGTGAGGTCTAAGAATTTGGAAATCTCCAAATTTGAAACCTCCGCCACCAACCGGTTCGAACTTGAGAATAGGAAGAAGAAATCTCTGGGTACCCCATTTTACACCCCTGTTGTGAATTTGAGTGATCTTGAAGCTGGTTTTTCACTTGGAATTGATACAAACGATAATGAAATGCGAATTGCGGAGGTTTGCACAACCAGCGTCGTCGCTACATTCGATCGGTGAGAGGAGTTGCATGCTACGTCGCCGGAGTTAAATTAGGGAAGGAAGTCGTTGTGTGGGTGGGGGTGATAAATGAAAAAGAAATGACAATTTACATAATTCCCCCCCCCCCCTCTGTATTTAACTACAAGAAATACCCCTAAAAGTAAAAAGACAAAAATACCCTTGACTTAACTGTGGGTTTTAACAGATTCTGTTAAAAAGGACAAAAGGTGAACAACAAAAAAAGGTTAAAGGACAGAGAGTGTAACAAAAAAAGATGAAGGATAAAAGTTGCAAAACAGACAAAGTTAAAGGACAAAGTATGTAATTTTGTCTAAATATTTTCTATTATCGTTCTAGACTTCTCCATGAATTTCACGTGTTGCACCTAGAGTTGTCGGTTAATGCTTTGTGAGTGTCATTGTACATTATGCCGGGGCGTACGATATTTTATTAAGACCTAGTTGCCGATTCAAAAGATTTTACAGGGTTCAGAATACATATTCCATTGTGGTTGCAATTGGTTACAAGGTATCAAACAAATATTATAAAAAACAAAATGCCAAAACCATGATAAAGTAAAAAAAGAAAGAAAAAAAACCGTTTAATAAAAAAAACCACTACCATGTGGACATGTCACCACAATAAAAAAAATACCAATGGACATCACCGACAATTAAATTAAGTTACAAGGTATCAAACAAATATTAAAACACAAAATGCCAAAAACATGGTAAAGTAAAAAAGAAAGAAACAAAACCGTTCAATAAAAAAACAAAGAAAAAACCACTCTCATGTTGACATGTCACCAACAATAAATAAATAAAACGCCAATGGACATCACCAACAATTAAATAAAGGGCGACCTTAAATAATATAGCATTTGTTTCAAAGAAAACAGGGGAAAGTTATTGTACAAAGGGAAAGTTGCGTACGAAGGGATCTCATCCGCTCATCTGCGTGTTTTTTTAATCTGACGGCTCATAATTAATTTAATGGCTTTTTTCTCAGAGAATTAAACAAAATGGGTAGCGACATCATTTTACTAAAAGAGCAAACCTATTAGAACCCGTATAACACAAGCATTTCAAAAACCATCACAAAAAAAACGGAATCAAACAGGCGCTGAAGTAAAATTAAAAAAACCATACGATTCTTTACTCTCTTAAACCCTACTACAATGGAGAAAGCAACAATTTCATCGAAAAAAGGTTGAAAATACAATTAAACATTTCTAGAATGAATCTATACAACATATAATGCTGAAAAACATTTTTCGTGAGATGCGCTATTTGAACAGTTTGATAGTTATGCATGTCTAAAAACACAGGTAAAAAGGACGAGAAAAGAACAAAGAAGAGACACGACATACCGATTATGATAGAGGAGAAGATGGAGAGAGGTTGCGTTAATCGTTAAAAAGTTAAAACCTAATTATTACGTTATTTACTTTACATTATATGCGTTGTTTTATTTGAATATGTTGCGTTAATCGTATAAAACAATGTCCGTTTAGAATCTGTACGATTGATTTATTTTAGCTTGCGTGAAATGTTTTACACTATTTGTGTGGATTTTGAACCACTTGCGTGATTACTCTGATAAACTAGCATCTTGAAATATGTCACACCCCCAATTAACCGCTAACGGAGTTTATACCGTCAAGGGGTGCGAGCAAACCAGGACCACAACCATTAGTTACAAATACTAAACAAATCAGAGTAAAGTCCAAACATTAATAATCAAAACAGTTTAACAGTACGCAGCGGAAAATAAACATAAGTGTCTTAGCACTAACCACGTGCTTAAATTACAAAACATAAATAGTTGTTTAATTCCCAAATTAAGTTTAGAATAAAATTAAGAAACTTCAAGCGCCATGCCAACCTCCGGTGGATACTCCTCAACGATCTGCAAAAGTGAAAACCACACAAGTGTCAACCTAACGGCTGGTGAGTTCACGGTGGGCGTGACATGCATTGGCCCGGTCTCATAATCGTATGTAACAACATATACATAAGTAATAGTTTTGCAAGGCAATTGCCAAATGTTGAATTTTTGAATATGCACTAGTCAAGTAAAGGATTAAAGTGGTCAACCGATATCGCGGGTAGCTAATCCGGTTTCCATGCACTAAGGAAGTTCGTACCAAAGCTGACGTAACAGAGTTCGGCATTTGCCGATGGTTTGTGCCTCCAGTTGTGTTCCTCATGGGACCCACAACTAAAATAGGCTGATATTGCACTCCGTTCGGCCTCCAACCGGTTGGCTACACATTTGTGTACCGCGGAGCAGGGTTTGTCAAACCCCAGTAGATCTACCCAACATCCCCTCGCTTCACAAATTAATGGTACTAAATTGTTGAGGACTTTTAAGTTTCAAGGCATCCTTAGAAATCATGTGATATCATTTGGTTTAGACTTTAACCTACACTAGTCATATTAAAATCGTTTATACTGGATTCCATTTGAAATCCTAAAAAGAGTTTAAGTATTAAATGGTTGTTCTGGGTTTCCTTTGAAATCCCAGATGAGTTCAAATATTCAATAATTGGTGGCAGAGTTCATTTGAAACCCCCAAGGATGGACAGTTGCAAGTGTTTCCCATAAAACACTCCAACTTCCATAACAGATATCCCATTTGGCGATACCTAAAAATGTCAGCGTTGTTTTCCGTTTAGTAAATTCGTTGTGACCCAAACGGGCTCACAATTAAAGGGTTTGTGAAACTCACCTTAGGTTGCTCAGCTACACTGATATTTAATCCAAGTATTGCTTAATGAAGACCTATGAACACGTTTAGGTCTTAAGTATTAGTTTTGTGTCTAATCTTGACGTCACTATGGCCCATAACATAGCACGTTGGAACTACGACACGACATAACGACACACGACACCGATGGTTGATCATAAACAAGGGTTCACATACATCAGAAATCAAAGCATGTATCATCATAGCAAAATCATGTAAGTCATGGCATAGTATTCAAGTAAATTGCACAAGTTTGGATTCTGGTCACAATTTCGCTAGCAGTTTCGCTAGGCAGTTTCGCTGTGTGCACGGGCAGCACTTTCGCTAGGCAATACCCGATGACACAGTTTCGCTAGGCTAGTTTCGCTCGAAACTGTTGGCACAGTTTCGCTAGCCTAGTTTCGCCCGAAACTGGTTTGAACTTTCGTTCAGGGAATTTCGCTCGGTAGTTTCGTTCGGACAGGTCTGGTTGGTTTACCCGGCGACACTATAGTTTCGCTGTATAGTGTCGCCTGAAGGAGATGTACATAATTTCGCTATACAGTTTCGCCCAGAGAACTTCACAGTTTCGCTGGTCGCGAAAAACCTACGGATCAGCCTAAAAATCCATCTAACAGTCCCCATACCTCATGTAATTCAGTATATAGCATGCATAGTCAATTACCAACATCATAGAAGCAGTTTTGACACCTTATTCATGTATTTTTATCATCAAATCACCAAAATGCATTTAAAACCCTAAATGACCTAATCTAGCATGAATTTTCATTATGGATGGATTTCACACGTAAAGTTATAAACTTTATAACAGATCTAGCAATCCTAAGCAACATATCAGAAGATCAAGTGATTCCATGGAGGTTTGGTCATGCTTTAAAGTAAAACACCAAGAAAACACATATAAATGCATAAAGAATGGTTTTGGGGACTCACGATTCGATCTAGGGCCGAATGGATGAGATGAGATGATGGTTCCTTGATGGTTCTTGGCTGGAATCAGCTGGTCCAGAATATCTCAGGAGAGTGTGTGTGTGTTTTGTATGAAATGAGGCAAGAATGTGATATCTAGGGTTTTATGTCATTATATATCAGGGCCTAGTTTCGCTGGATAGTTTCGCTGGCCAAGCGAAACTGGCTCTGGTAGTCAGAGGGTAGACTAGCCGGGCGACACTATAGTTTCGCCCGGTAGTTTCGCTGGAAACCCAAAAGTGACCAGTTTACATTTTAAGCAAGATAAGTACAGTTCATGGGTTGTCATGCTATTCACAATACTAAATCATGTATTTAAATCACATTGCACATAATAACTATAAGTAATTGAACACATAACACATATGGGCGGGTTTGGTGATCAACCAAAGGTCGTGGACGTATTCGGCCTAGTTAAGCATTAGTTACTAAGTTAACACTTATAACGTAACTAACGGAATTGTCTAACGGAAGTAAACCTTGAAATTCTCGGATGTCACATCATCCCCTTGAAATTGGAATTTTCGTCCCGAAAATTATTCTTGCGTCGTAGCGTTTGCAGCCTCGGCTGTCGTCGCTGGGGAAAGAAAGCAAAAGTTTTAGGGTCGCCACATCCTCCTCCTGTTAAAGGAATTTTGGTCCCCAAAATTAAATCATACCTTGAGTTTCTGTGGACGTTTGCTCGAACAAGTGAGGATACTTCTTCTTCATCTGATCCTCTCGTTCCCAAGTATATTCTGGTCCACGTCTTGAGTTCCATCGAACCTTGACGATCGGAATCTTGCTACGTTTGAGGGTTTTCTCCTCGCGTCCCATGATTTCTACCGGTTGCTCGATAAATCTCAGATGTTCGTCGATTTCCAATTCCTCCAAAGGGATTATTTCAGTGTTGTCAGCCAGACATTTCTTCAGGTTAGAGACGTGAAACACGTTGTGAACTCCATCGAGTTCGGCAGGGAGTTGTAAACGGTAGGCCACCGGGCCTACTTCCCCAATGATTTCAAACGGTCCGATGTAGCGAGGATTCAACTTTCCACGCTTTCCAAAGCGTATCACTCCCTTCCAGGGAGATACCTTCAATAGCACCTTGTCGCCTACCTCGAACTTCAAAGGCTTACGGCGTTTGTCGGCATAGCTCTTTTGTCTGTCACGTGCTGCGGCTATCCGTTTTCTGATTTGAATAATCCGTTCAGTTGTATCATGAATGAGTTCCGGTCCGGTGAGTCCCTTCTCACCCGTTTCAGCCCAACACACGGGCGATCTACATTTTCTGCCATAAAGAGCTTCAAAAGGTGCTGCACCGATACTTGAATGATAACTGTTGTTGTAGGAGAACTCCACCAACGGAAGGTGAGCCTCCCAGTCTTTACCGAAATCGAGAACGCAAGCACGGAGCATGTCTTCTAAAGTCTGAATAGTTCGTTCCGTCTGACCATCGGTCTGCGGGTGATAAGCTGTACTCATATCCAGTCTGGTTCCTAGTGATTCTTGCATAGATTGCCACAGCCGGGAAGTAAATCGAGGATCTCGATCGGAGATAATGGTCTTAGGCACTCCATGACGTGCCACAATTCGGTCAATGTACAGCTTAGTTAACTTATCCATATTGTCACTTTCTCTCATTGGAATGAAGTGTGCAGATTTGGTTAATCGATCAATGATAACCCAAATCGCATCCGGTCGATTCGATCGATGAGGTAATCCCGTTACAAAATCCATGGAGATATCCTCCCATTTCCATTCTGGGATCTTTGGTTGCTGTAATAGCCCAGAAGGCTTTTGATACTCGATCTTAACCCTTGAGCATGTTAAACACTTAGCCACATATCGAGCAATGTCGGCTTTCATATTCGGCCACCAATACAAACTTTTCAAGTCTTGGTACATTTTATCCGATCCAGGGTGTACCGAATACCTTGACTTGTGAGCTTCATCCATCACGAGCTCACGGAGATTTCCAAGTAAAGGAACCCAAATTCTGTCATTGTAGTATCTGAGTCCATCGGACTTCACCTCAGATTTACCATCCACCCCTCGCAGTGCTTCAGCTGCGAAGTTTTCTTCTTTTAAAGCTTCCTGTTGGGCATCGCGGATCCGATCCGGCAATCCCGTGTGAATGGTAAGTTGCAGCGCTCGTACTCGTCGAGGCTTTTCGTACTCTTTTCGACTTAGGGCGTCAGCCACCACATTGGCTTTTCCCGGATGATACTTAATTGCTAAGTCATAGTCATTTAGTAACTCGACCCACCGTCGTTGTCGCATGTTGAGATCCTTCTGATTAAAGATGTGCTGTAAGCTTTTGTGGTCAGTAAATATTGTGCACTTTGTTCCGTAGAGGTAATGTCTCCAAATCTTGAGTGCATGAACAACGGCTCCCAATTCCAAATCATGCGTTGTATAATTCTTCTCAGTATCCTTCAGTTGCCTGGACCCATAGGCAATTACTTTGTCCCGTTGCATCAACACGCAACCGAGTCCTTGGATGGATGCATCACAGTAGACTACAAAGTCGTCAACTCCATCGGGTAACGCAAGAATCGGAGCTGAACATAACATATCTTTAAGAGTTTGAAACGCGTGTTCTTCTTTTTCACCCCATCTATATTGCACTCCCTTGTGCGTTAATGCTGTTAAGGGTTGAGCCAATTGCGAGAAACCCTTAATGAATCTTCGGTAATATCCGGCAAGTCCCAAAAATTGTCGGATTTCGGTCGGCGCTCTAGGAGTAGACCAATTCTTGATAGCTTCCACTTTAGCTGGGTCGACGTGAATTCCTTCCTGATTAACAATGTGTCCAAGAAACTGGACTTCGCGAATCCAAAAATCGCACTTCGAAAACTTAGCATAAAGCTGTTCCTTGCGGAGTAATTCCAAAATCAGTCGTAGGTGTCTCTCGTGTTCTTCCTTTGTCTTGGAGTAGATCAAAATATCGTCAATGAAGACTATCACAAACTGATCGAGGTACGGCTTGCACACTCGATTCATCAAATCCATAAACACCGCAGGTGCATTAGTTAGCCCAAACGGCATAACTAGAAACTCGTAGTGACCATACCGAGTTCTGAAAGCAGTCTTGGGGACATCCTCATCTCGAACACGAAGTTGGTGATATCCAGACCGTAGATCAATCTTTGAAAAGTAGCTCGAACCTTGTAGTTGGTCGAAGAGATCGTCGATTCGAGGAAGTGGATACCGATTCTTGATAGTAACTTTGTTAAGCTCTCGGTAATCAATACACATACGGAACGTTCCATCCTTCTTCTTAACAAACAAAACCGGTGCTCCCCATGGAGACGAACTTGGACGAATAAACCCTTTGTCGAGTAGCTCTTGAAGTTGTGCGGAGAGTTCGTTGAGTTCGCTTACCGCCAAACGGTAAGGTGCGCGTGCAATCGGAGCGGCTCCAGGAGTTAAGTCGATCCCAAACTCCACTTGACGAAATGGAGGCAAACCAGGCAGATCTTCAGGAAATACATCTTGGAAGTCGCGGACTATCGGGTAATCGTTGATTCTGCGCTCGGGAAGTGTCGAATCGGTGACGTTTGCAAGAATCGCGAAGTGACCTTTACGAAGGCACTTTTGAGCTTTGAGAAACGAGATAATACCAGTGACTGCTCCACCTTTTTCACCTTGAACCGTTAACACTTCACCTTCTTTGAGTGGAATACGAACCACTTTTTCTTTACATAAGATTTCAGCTCGGTTTTCAGATAACCAATCCATTCCTACTATAACGTCAAAACTACCAATCGGGAAAGGCATAAGATCGATTCCTAATGTATGGCCAGCTAGTTCTAACTTACAGTCCTTAACTATCTGCGTCGTATCATGAAGTTTACCATTCGCTAGTTCTACCACATACGTAGCATCTAAGGCAATCGGTTTAGCATTTATTAGTCTAGCAAACTTAGTGGAAATAAAACTTCTTTCAGCACCAGAATCAAATAACACAGTAGCAAAGAAACCATTCAATATAAATTTACCATTAATCACGTTGGCGTCGTTGCGAGCTTCTCCCTGACCCATGACGAAGGCACGACCTCTACCATTCCCACCATTACCGTTTCCACCATTACCATTCCCACCGTTACCATTCCCGTTGCCCGGGTTCCCACCGTTGCCATTGTTACCATTACCCTGTCTGCGCAATTGCGGGCAATCTTTCTTCATGTGGCCTTGAGCACCACATTCATAACAGCCACGGGCTCCACCATTGTTGTTGTTCTGATTGTTTCCTTGCCCGTTACGGTTGTTTCCGTTTCCCCTGTTGTTGTTGTTTAACTTTTGCAAGTTGGTCCAGCAGTTGTTGGCCTCGTGCCCCGGTTTCCCACATCTTCCACATTCCAAACCTTTGTTACACATACCGTTGTGGTGTTTCCCGCACTTGTTACAGAACGGAGCTTTACCCTTGTAGTTTCCATTCCCGCCTTGGCGATTGTTACTCCCACTGTTGTTGAAATTGGACCTTGTGTTGTCTGGTCGCTTGTTCTGATATTGGGAGTTAGAGGACCTCCCAGATTGATTTCCAACAGATTGATTGTTCACAGATGTAGCTGGAGCTTCTTCTTCAGCCTTACGCTTGCCACTCAAGGCAGTCTTCTCAGTGGCTTTTGCGGGTAGAGTACCCCTCTCGATCTCCTGATCGGTTAACTTATGAGCCAGACGGATGGCTTGCTGTACAGTTGTTGGATTGCTGGCTGTCACCAAGCTCTTGATTTGGGGTGCGAGACCCTCCAGATAACGCTCAATGCGCTTAAATTCAGCATCAACCATTGTCGGACATAGCACCGCGTACTCGTGGTAACGCGCAGTGTATTCCTCAATTTCAGATCCAGACATCTTGGAGTTCAGAAATTCTCCCTCCAGTTTCTTGACTTGATCCCGAGGGCAGTATTCCTCCATGATCAGCTCCTTAAACGCTTCCCAATCCATGTTGTTAGCCGCATTTACCCCAATCATCTGAATTTCAGCATTCCACCAGGAGAGAGCAGCTCCCTCAAAGGTACCAGTTGCATACTTCACTTTGTCTCCAGCAGGGCAGTTACACATAGAGAAGACCTTCTCAGACTTCTCAATCCACCTGAGGAGTCCTACAGCTCCTTCTTCGCCGGAAAACGTCATCGGCTTGCAGTCCATGAAGGACTTGAACGTGCAGTGGTGGTGGTTTCCTGATGCAATAAATAGTTCGGGTTTTAAGTTTAAACAAGTCAATTATAATCGCTTTGTGCCTTAACCGGCATAATAATTACCCTGTGCGGCGTATGCAGCTTGGACGGCTGCCACCGCGGCTTGCACGTGTTCATTAATCATTGCTTGCAGCTGTGCAGGCGTCATGTTGATGTTGCTTCTTCCGTGTCCTCTTCCAGACATTTTGCTGAACAGTTAAAGTAGCCAGTGTTCAGTCACAATTATGTTCTATACATATCCCATAATATGTATATTAACCATTTCCCGTTATCCCACTATTAGTCCAAAAATTTTCGTGCAAAATTGAGGCGTCGTCGAAGAATGCCGTAAGTCGTAAGTACTATCGTCGAAAGTCGGCTTCCCCATAAAAGTCACTGTCGGCGTAGTCATCGTAGTAGAAATCAGGACGTAGCGTGTAGCATCGTTTCGTTGTCGCTTTCCCCCGGAGTAGTGCGCGTATTAGCGTTCGCGTTTCGTATTTGTGTGTGAAAATTTCCTAAGGTTTTCCGTTAGACTACTTAGACACGGTCTCTATATATATATCTACGTATATATATCTATATATGGAGTATTTACTTACACAGCAGAGCGAGTATCCCAGGTTGGCACGTAAAAATTTGGTTTTGGGAATTTGTTTGTTTCGTTTGTAACTAAGGTTTCAAGTTGCAGTTTCCAAATTGTTTTCAAAATGATTCCAGTTCTCTGCAACTTATGGCTCTGATACCAATCTGTCACACCCCCAATTAACCGCTAACGGAGTTTATACCGTTAAGGGGTGCGAGCAAACCAGGACCACAACCATTAGTTACAAATACTAAACAAATCAGAGTAAAGTCCAAACATTAATAATCAAAACAGTTTAACAGTACGCAGCGGAAAATAAACATAAGTGTCTTAGCACTAACCACGTGCTTAAATTACAAAACATAAATAGTTGTTTAATTCCCAAATTAAGTTTAGAATAAAATTAAGAAACTTCAAGCGCCATGCCAACCTCCGGTGGATACTCCTCAACGATCTGCAAAAGTGAAAACCACACAAGTGTCAACCTAACGGCTGGTGAGTTCACGGTGGGCGTGACATGCATTGGCCCGGTCTCATAATCGTATGTAACAACATATACATAAGTAATAGTTTTGCAAGGCAATTGCCAAATGTTGAATTTTTGAATATGCACTAGTCAAGTAAAGGATTAAAGTGGTCAACCGATATCGCGGGTAGCTAATCCGGTTTCCATGCACTAAGGAAGTTCGTACCAAAGCTGACGTAACAGAGTTCGGCATTTGCCGATGGTTTGTGCCTCCAGTTGTGTTCCTCATGGGACCCACAACTAAAATAGGCTGATATTGCACTCCGTTCGGCCTCCAACCGGTTGGCTACACATTTGTGTACCGCGGAGCAGGGTTTGTCAAACCCCAGTAGATCTACCCAACATCCCCTCGCTTCACAAATTAATGGTACTAAATTGTTGAGGACTTTTAAGTTTCAAGGCATCCTTAGAAATCATGTGATATCATTTGGTTTAGACTTTAACCTACACTAGTCATATTAAAATCGTTTATACTGGATTCCATTTGAAATCCTAAAAAGAGTTTAAGTATTAAATGGTTGTTCTGGGTTTCCTTTGAAATCCCAGATGAGTTCAAATATTCAATAATTGGTGGCAGAGTTCATTTGAAACCCCCAAGGATGGACAGTTGCAAGTGTTTCCCATAAAACACTCCAACTTCCATAACAGATATCCCATTTGGCGATACCTAAAAATGTCAGCGTTGTTTTCCGTTTAGTAAATTCGTTGTGACCCAAACGGGCTCACAATTAAAGGGTTTGTGAAACTCACCTTAGGTTGCTCAGCTACACTGATATTTAATCCAAGTATTGCTTAATGAAGACCTATGAACACGTTTAGGTCTTAAGTATTAGTTTTGTGTCTAATCTTGACGTCACTATGGCCCATAACATAGCACGTTGGAACTACGACACGACATAACGACACACGACACCGATGGTTGATCATAAACAAGGGTTCACATACATCAGAAATCAAAGCATGTATCATCATAGCAAAATCATGTAAGTCATGGCATAGTATTCAAGTAAATTGCACAAGTTTGGATTCTGGTCACAATTTCGCTAGCAGTTTCGCTAGGCAGTTTCGCTGTGTGCACGGGCAGCACTTTCGCTAGGCAATACCCGATGACACAGTTTCGCTAGGCTAGTTTCGCTCGAAACTGTTGGCACAGTTTCGCTAGCCTAGTTTCGCCCGAAACTGGTTTGAACTTTCGTTCAGGGAATTTCGCTCGGTAGTTTCGTTCGGACAGGTCTGGTTGGTTTACCCGGCGACACTATAGTTTCGCTGTATAGTGTCGCCTGAAGGAGATGTACATAATTTCGCTATACAGTTTCGCCCAGAGAACTTCACAGTTTCGCTGGTCGCGAAAAACCTACGGATCAGCCTAAAAATCCATCTAACAGTCCCCATACCTCATGTAATTCAGTATATAGCATGCATAGTCAATTACCAACATCATAGAAGCAGTTTTGACACCTTATTCATGTATTTTTATCATCAAATCACCAAAATGCATTTAAAACCCTAAATGACCTAATCTAGCATGAATTTTCATTATGGATGGATTTCACACGTAAAGTTATAAACTTTATAACAGATCTAGCAATCCTAAGCAACATATCAGAAGATCAAGTGATTCCATGGAGGTTTGGTCATGCTTTAAAGTAAAACACCAAGAAAACACATATAAATGCATAAAGAATGGTTTTGGGGACTCACGATTCGATCTAGGGCCGAATGGATGAGATGAGATGATGGTTCCTTGATGGTTCTTGGCTGGAATCAGCTGGTCCAGAATATCTCAGGAGAGTGTGTGTGTGTTTTGTATGAAATGAGGCAAGAATGTGATATCTAGGGTTTTATGTCATTATATATCAGGGCCTAGTTTCGCTGGATAGTTTCGCTGGCCAAGCGAAACTGGCTCTGGTAGTCAGAGGGTAGACTAGCCGGGCGACACTATAGTTTCGCCCGGTAGTTTCGCTGGAAACCCAAAAGTGACCAGTTTACATTTTAAGCAAGATAAGTACAGTTCATGGGTTGTCATGCTATTCACAATACTAAATCATGTATTTAAATCACATTGCACATAATAACTATAAGTAATTGAACACATAACACATATGGGCGGGTTTGGTGATCAACCAAAGGTCGTGGACGTATTCGGCCTAGTTAAGCATTAGTTACTAAGTTAACACTTATAACGTAACTAACGGAATTGTCTAACGGAAGTAAACCTTGAAATTCTCGGATGTCACAAAATATAACTTGCGTAATTTCAAAACATATGTTTGCGTGATATAGTTTTATACACTATTTGCGTGGATTTTGAGCCACTTGCGTGATTTCAGTACAAAAGTTGGCTGAGTTGAGGAAGAAAGTTATACCAGAAGGTCACAATGATGATGATGACTTTCAAACACCTTTGAAAAAGAAAAAAAAGAAAAGCAACAGTAAAGGATGATAAAGAAGAAAAAAAGAACCCTAAAACACAAAGGCAAACCAGATTTGTAGAATACACAAACAAGAACACAACAATGAGGTGCTCTATTGAAAATCTTACTAATGCAATGAAGAATTTCAATTAGAAACGGAGAAAATCAATAGATGAAATTGTCTTCTCATGTGCTTTAAATCTGACAATAAAAAATCACACAGCTGTATTGGGCTATTGGTTGGTCAAAACTATGACACAGTTAATCATGACCTAAATGGGGGCAGACACAAAATCAAGGTAACTGCACAAAAAGTGCATGAGGTTTTGGAATCCCTATGGGGAAAATAAAGGTAACAGAGAAGAACAAACCAAGAAAGAGATCAACCAAGTCAATTGATGACTTCAAAAACCAATTCGACAAACCAGGAGTATTAGTTGCTAATGTCATTGATGTAATGAAAGACCAAACTCAAGGAGGAAGAATGTTCAAGATAAACTTCCTTGTTGTTTGGAATACAGTAATAGGCTACATCACAAAATGCACAACTATAAATCAAAGGTTCCTGATCAGTATTGAGGATATGTCTGAAATTAAAAACATGGACTGGTGTAGTTATATGATTGATATGCTGGACATGACTATAGAAGAGTTGCATGAGGGTCAATTTAATGGTCCTTTGACCTTCCACACGGTATGTTTTATTAAAAAAGTGTAGAATATGTTTATGAGAAAGCAATAGAAAACATGTTCACTAATGTTTTTAAACACAGGTGCTATACACACATGAATGGCAAAAAAGGCACAAGGCACTAATTGATCCACAACAAACACCAGCAATACTGTACATTTCAGATAGAACCTTAGAGATAATGCAGGAATATTTGTATGATAATGGCCCACTAACTGATGTGGATGATCAAGATGATGAGGATGCTAATATCAGAAAAGAAAAGGATGAAGCAACATCCCTGCAAACAATGAAAACAGCTGAAGTGGTGCAAACCTCACCAGAAGTAATGAAAGCACCTGAAGTGACGGAAATATCACCTCAAGTAATAAAAGAAAGTGATGTGGTGAAAATTTCAACTCAAGAGAAGAAGAATAATGAAGATCAACAACCTGTAAGTTTAAACGCATTTACAAAAAAAAAATCAATCATGTATTAAATAAAATGGCGCATGTATTAATTAAAAATCACGCATGTTATAATTGCAAATAAAGCATGCTATGAATATAAAATTTATAGTAGGTTTCTCATAGAGGTAACATGGAGAAGGATGTTGATGATCAAATACACTATGATTTCTCAGCAGACTATGAGATTGATGAAGATGCAAACATCCTCTCTCCCGCATTAAAAATAAAAATGCAAGTAGGAACTTTCACCGAGAGTGTTATAGACTACTACATCGCACCCACCCAAAAAGATACACAGGCAGAAGAGAATGTAAGTTTTCATCCATATTGTAAATTGAGAAAATCACGCATGCTTAAAAAAGGCACCAAATATAAAAATCACGCATGTGTTTCCTACTAAATAACGCAAATATATTACCATCTCTAAATAGGAGTGGATGACTTCAATGGATCAACACATGCTGGTGCTCGATAAGCTTGTGGCTGACATAACAAATTTGATAGAAGATGGAAGAATAAAACACAGTGAAAGCTACACCTACATTGAAAAATGTGAAGAGTGGAAGCAAAAACTGAAAAGTCTATCACAACCTCAAGAAGGTACAACTGAACAAGGTGATCCAGAGATAATAGAAGTCTCCATAGCAGAGGAAGAAAACAAGGGTGGTGAAGAAGAAAATGTTGAGGTTGATACTGATATTGAAAATGAAGAGAAAGGTAAAAATAGAAACACCTTCAAAAACAATAACGCAAATGTTAATTATGATAGCGCAATAAGCATTTCCTAAAAAAATAACCATATGAATGTAAAAAAATGGAAGGGCAGTAGGATGATGAAAATAATGATACTGAAGATGTTGAACCTGAAGATGGTGGAATTCAAACTAAACAGATTGGTAAAAATGGAAAACACCTTCCATAATAACGTAATTGCTAACTATAATAACGCAAATGACAATTTCAATGTAAAAACAGAAGGAAAGAAAGAAGATGAGGAGGAAGCAAATGAGCAAGTAGATGTGACACATCTGGAAGAGCAGATAGAAAAAACTGAAACAACCCAAGGTAATAACGCATGTTAATAATCTTTCTAACAATTTGATATCTAATTTTATTTTTTTGAAAAACGTAGAAGGTAACAAAGATGTGGTTGTCAATGATGACACAATTTAAGGGGGGACTCAACCTCAAGCATCACAAATAGAAGGTAATTACGCAATGCATATCTACTTTTCAACTTTCATAAAAAATAACTCATTTGGACTTTGATAAAAAAACAGATTCTACTAAAGAAACAAATGAAGTTATCTCTTTCATACAAACAATCCCATTCCTACAACCACCTACTGTAGTGGAAGCAGAGAATCAAAACCAAGAAGAAGCTGCAAAGGATGCTACTGAAGAAGGAAATGTTAAAACAACTAAGGATAAAAATTTGCTACAAAGTGAGGAGAAGCAGAAAGAAGAGAATGAGGAGAACCAAGGTATCTAAAAAAAATTTGTATTCATTATGAGATTAAATTTTGAAGATAATCATGCATAAACCTAAAAAATGAATTCAAAAAACAGAAGAGAAAAGTGAAGAGGATGAGGAAGAGAAGGATAATGATAAAACTCCTGAAAGGGTGAAAATTGATGAACAAGAAAATCAATATAGCCCAAGAACAAAGAGAAGGAGAAGGGCTTTTGCACTTAGGTCCCCCTACTACAGGAAAACAGTTGAAATAACAACTAAGCTGCAAGTATTAGAAAAAATGATTGCAGATTGGATGTTCACACCGATCGAAGATGAACTGTAAGAATGTATCCATGTTAAATATATAACAATTACAATAAAAATAAATTTCATAACAAAATGACATGTTTTTTTTATAACTTATGCATATATGTTGTGTATGAATCAAACTATGGCACAACAATGTATAAAGTTGTATTGGAAAGCTTTCATCATGGAATCTACGTACACACATAGCTTTGGATGCATATATAGAGATATTAAATGATGAAGAGCAGACCAGAGAGAAGGACAAACCAATGAGATTGTTTAGCTTATCCACGTTGCTGGTACCAAAAAATTAATAATAAATATAACGCAACTTATATAGAAGAAATCACGCAACAACATATTTTGATTGCTAATTTAAACGGTTTTTGCAGTCTGATGTACATTACATCAACGAACAGTATGATGATGATTATAGGCAAAAAATCTTTACAGACAACCTGCAAAAACACGCAAAAAGATTGGGGATGTATTCACTATGGAACGTGGATGGATCTATGCTTTATTCCGATTCTAATGAGCGAACACTTCTATGTAATCTGTTTCGATATCAGAACTGGAGATGCCAGCTTGTTAGAAAACATGGTGGATCTGAAAAATTTTAAGAATAGATACCAAGGAGTCCCCCATAAAGTGGTAATTCTTTATCACGCTAGATTTTCTTAAAAATAACGCATTCTTTAATTTTGTAACAAATTTTATAATTACGCACACTTTATATAATAAAAATGCATTCTTTAAAAAATCACGCACCGTTCAAATAAAAATAACGCACTGTGCTATAATTTTGCAGCTTAAATGTTTGAAAGGCTATCTGGAAAGCACAAAACATCCTCATCATATGATGTTCGACCATGAAAACATCGAAAGGGTAAAAATGAAATGGAGAACCATGAAAAACTTTGTTGATTGTGGAGTATTCGCTATAAGGCATATGGAGACTTTCTTTGGTAATGTCGACTGGGAATGCAACTTTGCTAAGGAGTCAGATCCGAATTATGTGCAGAATAAACAGTTGATTGAACTGAGAAACAAATATGTCGCAAAAATCATTCTCTCCGACATAATTAATTTGAAAGCAGACGTCGTCATCAAGGCCAAATCCCACAGGAGAATCTTCGGGGAACACATGGATACACATGACCAAAAGAAATCGACAATTAAGCTTATCAACGACAGAGTACAAAAAACAACTGGTTAAAAAACATTTGTTTGTATGTTTAAGATTTGGTTTAAAAAATTGGTTCTCTTATTTTCACGCATAATATACAACACTATTACGCATGCTATAATTGTAAACTCCCAGTCTCCCATAAAAAAGATAAACATAAGTTCAAAAAAATAGAAATTTGACTTTCTGTAATCACGCATGTTTCTTCAGTTTTGACGCATGAAGAAACTTGATATAAATCAGGTTACAACAATAACGCAACGATATCTAATTAAAAACACACGCTGTGACGTTATCTACCGTCTATTTTAATTAAAAAACTTTAAATTAACAAAAATGCCCCTCCGCGTCCAGAAAGCAAACGCCACGTGTCGGCCTCCCATTTCTTCGCACGCTTCGCATGGAAAAAACCATTTGTATTTGAACTTTCACCAACCTAGTTTGCTTCGAATCTAAACAATTCAAGACCCACAAATTCATATATTTTAGTATAAAGGTATTGTACTGTGGATGGAGAGCTGCCTTTTTGATAGGGATTATAATCATTATCATTATATATAAAATATTAGGAAGGCTAGCATTATTATAGTATATTAATCATGTTGAAAAAATTGATTTGACGATTGATTGTGAAAAGAACAAACTTAAAAAGCATGAAATTCAAATTCGTGTTGATTGGAAAAGCATAAATTTCGTGCTGATTGTGAAAAGAACAAATTAAAAATGATTGCCGTGGGCCACGTGGCCGACAAGAAGTAATTCGTAGGGTACAACAAAAGATCATCCGATGCTCAGGTTATTCGGTATACCAGGCGTCATGGTTTTATGGTAGCGTCATCAGGTGCGAACACCGCCCCTCTTATGCGCGGTGGGGTGGCGCGGAAGATGTGCGTGAAGATCTTCACGGCGTGAAGATCTTTATGTTGTAGCTGTTACCCAATCAAACTTTTCCACATAATTCTTTTTAAATATTTTTTATTTAAACTAATAAAAAATTACACCACACCACATAACACAACCACATCACCATACCCCTCCTACTAAAACCACACAAAGAAGTCCAGTCATCACCTATGTGACGACCACACCACCACCACACCACATAGGTATACCCTAATGCCCTCATACACGTAAACTAACCTTAAACTCAGGGACGAAAGTGGCTTGGGACCAAAGAGTCCCTGTGCACCACCTGTATCTAATTTTTTTTTATTAAGTTTTTTGTTTAAATTTTATATTTGTATGTTACACCTAATAAAAATCCTGTAAACCCGTTATGATCATGAAAAAACCATTAGACTAAATACCTAGTTTATATTTTAGCCCATTATCTAACTTAAGCTCATTACCTAATACTCATTTAAAAAACTAATTAAAAAACCCATTACTTAAAAATACCCTTATTAGACTCATTTAATTACAAAAACACTACGTCAAAAAGTGGCTTTGGCCACGGTTTTTTCGAAAATGCCTAGCCACTGTTTAAAAAAAACGTGGATAAAGGTAAGAAACACTAGTTTCAGTCACACATATTTTGTACCCATGGCCAAATATATAGCTTTTGGACCCTTTTAGCCACTTTTTTTTTTTTGTTTAAGTGACAATAACAATCTGGTACAGAGGCTTTAGCCATATTTTATAAAAAAAAGTGTGGCATTTATTTGTCTCACTTAAAAAAGAGTGACGAAATGCACCAAACGACCATGAAAATTTAATGATCTTTTATTCATGTGACAAAAAACGAATATATATGATACCTTTGGCCATGCTTATATAATGTTGTGTGACGGAAGAGTAGAATTTAGTACTTAGTAAATTAAAAAATACATAACTAGTAAGTATATATTATGCGTGGCTAAATGTGAGTAACGGTCACTGTTTTTAATTAGTTATGTACATATCAGACCACTTATATTAGGTTGTGTGACTAAACAGTAGAGTGTTCATGCCCTTTGCTTATTTATTGTAAGTGATAAAAATCTATTACCTATATATTAATTTTGTTTGTGACACCAAAGTTATCAACCGTGACTGTTAAACATTTTATGAGTGGCTAAAGATAAGTAATGGTCATGGTAATAAATTAAAACGGTAGCATGGTCCGACCTTTCGACTTTCGTCACTCTATTTCGTCTTCTGATCAAGAATCGTCACTCTCTATCTTCTCCTAAAAAATCGTAATGGCTGCTGCTGCTCGAAAATGTAGAATTAGGGCCGCTAATGACCCTAAACCCTACTACGGCATGCGTCCTCGTAAGTGTATTTTCGTCTCTGCATTTAGTTTATAGGGTTTATATATTAATTACTGATCGCTTATACATTTGGGCTTTTTACAGGTGGTCGGAGGTTCACAATGAAGATCCATCACAACGGCGATATCCATTGGAATGCCGCCGAAGAAGATGTGTGCCAGGGCAAGGTGGACTATGTCGACATTCACACCTTTGATATCCATTAGTTGAATGTCATGGTGAGATTCCTGGGCCACACATCAATTGGGTATTTCCTGATTTATTGGAAGATCCCACCTTTGTCCCTCAGATATGGGAAAAACGACCTGCATTTCATTTTTGACGAAGCTATCGAGGATATGAAACTTTATCTTCGGGAACCAAAGGGAGAGACAGAACTGTCATTCTACTTAATCCAGAATAGGGACTCCACCTACACCTCCGATGCTTTGTTTGGGGGTGAGAGTCGCTTTCCTCCTGATGAGGACACCACTAGCAGCTGCAGCTTCGACTATGACCCTGAAGATGAAGATTACATGTCTGACGCTAGGTCTTAGTTTTACATATATAGCTAATTAAATTTTTCTATAGGATCCTAATCAATTTAGTTTTGTATCTATGAGACTATGATCGATTTTGGTTATATGATCAAAATATATATATATATATATATATATATATATATATATATATATATAATTTTCTGTTAATTATCTCAATCTTAATTTTGTGTTTGCTTGATTTTATTCTAAATATGATTAAAGGGTTTCAATTAAGTTGCAAATAGATTTTTTCTAAATATGAATGCCAAATTTATGTTTCAATCCGGATTAACTCTTCATCCTGAAGAACTCTACTTCGTCTGGTTCTATCCTTCTTCTTCTCTACCGATCGAAGAACTCAAATTTATACTGTTTAATTAATTATAAATCATCTCAGTCCACCACGACAGTCAAACACTTGTCTCATAATGTCAACATACTAACATAACACAAGATTACTTCATGTAAGAACACAAATATGAGTAAAATGGATCTCTACTATCGTATTAACTAATTCATTGAAAATGTATGTTAAAATGACAAATTATAGTATATACATAAAGTGTATGAATAACTGGAACAAGTCACTGAATCCGGATCAACTCTTCTTCCTGAGGAAATCTAGTTCATTCGATTCTGTTGTTCTTCACCACTGAAGTTCATCCGGTTCCCATCTTGTTCTTCTTCTCTGCAATATCATCTACATCCCTGTATAAGTCATTTAAGTACATCTTTATCCTCATCATTAAGGAGTGCTCTTGTGTGCACGTACGCTTTAGATCTCCGGGTAAGTTGACGACATCACCCAACTCATGGTTAGTGAGGTTGTTCATAGCTTCTTCAGCTGTAAACTTCAGTACCTCATCTGAACTGGTTGTGAACAGGTAAACTTTGGCTTAATCATCATACCTACATGAGATTATTCTTTTCCATTCAACATGGACATCTGTGTATTCCCCATCATCATTTGAAGATCTTTTTCCCTTCTTAGCCACTGTCTTCCTTCTCTTGGAAGGACTAGGTTTGTGCACAGGGGATTCAGGTTTGGTGGGTGGTTTTTGTGGTGATTTGGGTGGAGATGAGGGCGCAGGGGTTGGTTTTTGTATTTGTGGAGAGAGTGGTTTGTTTAGGTGAGGATATGGAGATGGAAGGGTATAAGTAACTGTAGGTGGTAGTACAATGGGTGTGAAGTGGTCTGTTCTAAACTTTAGTGGAATAGGCTTTACAGGTTTAGGGTTGGCTTTAGGCTTTACAGGTTTAAGAGGGTTTTTTTTTGGGTTTCTGTGAGGTTAGGGTTTTGTTCAGATCAGAAAATGCACCTGGTGGTCTTGGTAAACCTGTTTCCTTAAGATTCTGTCATGCTCACGTAGCATATCTGAATATCTGTTTCTCAAGGTATCTATACTGGAAGGATTGATCTGTCTTTGATTCTCCCCCATTATGTTAATGAAATAGCTTTTGAAAAGCTTGAGTTCTTCTTCCTTTGTCATAGGGTTTTATAGGATTTTCTGTTTCTCTTCTTCCTTCAGTTTTATTTCACCATCCTCTTGAACAACCCTGGACATCATATAGCATACCTCTTTAGCAGATGACAGTTTTACTTGTTCAGCAGTTGGCAATCCCCTGGCTATGATCATATCTCTAAACTTCGAAAGGAGTGTGGTATTGTGAAAGTTATCTAACAGTCTGATATTTTCTTGTTCAGCTATGATGTTCTTGTTAGCTTCTCTGGCCATTCTGCTTCTTCTTTTCTTCTTCTCATAGTCCATCTTTGCCATTTTCTCCTCAAAAGACCTTCTCTTGGCGTCATTGACCAGACCTATTATTAGTCCATCTATATGCTCAGCTTTCTTAGCTTTTCAGGACTAGCAGGGGAGCACTAGGCTTTAAAACAGGAATGTTAGGAAGAGATGGAGCACTCCTTAACTAAGTGCAGTTAAGAGTATTCCTAATCATCATATTTCTCATCAAAGATAGTGCTTCAGAAGCTATCCATTAGGCTGGTTGAGAGAACATTGGTTCAACCAAGTCAGTAGTGACAGTCATATCTGGGATAACTTGTTCTTCCGAGAGAACTTCCTCCTGCATCTCCATATAAAAAATTTGCAGATCACTTAGCACACTTGTGATCTGATTATCAGTAGTCACTTGTTCCGGATCAATTAGTTATTCTAGATGAAGTTCTACTTCCGGATCAATAAGTTGTTCTGATGAAGTTGTTCTTCCAGATCAGTTTTGTGTTCTGTATGAAGTTGTTCTTGTACATCCGCATGGCCTTCTAACTCCAGATCTGATGAAGACACCCTGTGCAAGATCTTATTTTGAATTAAATAGTTTGATATGTGAATTGCAATATTTCAGCGGTTGACAACCTTACGTATCAGTGGCTTTCAACCGTTCAATTTCTTCTCCTTGAGCTCTGACGATTGCACGGAGAGTTGCCATTTCATTTTCAAGTTTTGTATATCGAACCATTAATTCAGTAAGTGTCTTGCTTCTCTCAACTGGTGTGTCTAATGGGACGTCATGGGTAGTGTCAGCCCTTTCCACATGACTTGATTCATCACTACTGCAAATCACCTTCTTAGTAGAATGTGGGTTGGGTGAATCAACCAAGTCCAGCAGTACATCCCTTGCAAAGAGGGTACCGGGGGAATCTACTTCATATGGCCTAGGTGATGATATATCACCCTCACTTCAAGGTAGTCATGTGGATGGTTGTGGAGTGTTTAGGTGGAGACCACTTCTGGTTTTCTTCTTCCTATGCTTTCGTGAGTATGAGGAAGATTTTGTAGCTCGGGTGGTTGTCGAGAGTATAGGTGAAGGAGACCTAGACCTCTTCCTTTCAGATGTGGTTTTTGGTGTGGCCTCACGAGGAGCAGTTTGCTCAGCAGACCTAGCCTTAGGCATAGGGTGAGATGTGTCTTTACCAAGAAAAATAGTTTTGTTCACTTGCATATTAGAATATGTTTTGCTTGTAAAAGATTTAAGTTCAAGTTGTTCATCAGAAATTTGCAGCTTTGGAAATTCACAATTGAGAATGTATTGGATGAATCTGGGGTACATATAAAAGATCCTTTTAGGTCTTAGATTTTCCAGCATTCCATCAAATATTATTTTTGAGAAGTTAAACTTTAGCTCATTTACCAATCCATGAAAAGCAGATGATTAAGGTGCAACAAGTTCATCCCACACAGTTTTCTTGTGAGATAGGTAGTGGAGAATGGTGTGAGCAAGGTACCGCCAAACATAGGGCAGTTGTCCCTTTTTGATGGTATTGCAAGCAAGGTCACCTCCATAACCAACTCCTTCATAGGTCCTGATGTACACATCAAAGTTGTACTCCGGATCATCTCCTTCATCATTGAATTTCAGATGCTTCCTGATCATTTCTTCAGTCACACTAATCTCATTTCCATTGACTTTAGCATCCACTTTATGAACCCCGTTGCTATCAACAGATTTTTGTTCTGAAAGTTGGTCATTTTATCAGTTAAAGCAATATGAATGTTGGATACCAGAAGGAAATTGGCCATTTCATCAAAAGGCTTTGACCTCTCAGATTTCTCGTAGTACCCCCAGAACATTATGTTTAGCAACGAACAGTTTAGTGAACTTCAAAGCAGCCTTTCTCGTTACTTTGGGCGCCATTTGTCAGGGATTTTGGAGGAAATTATAGGGAGAATGCACGCAGTTCTTCAGGAGATTGGGAGAATGCACGCAGTTCTTCATGAAATTGGGAAGGGGCAGTTGTAGGCAGGAGGGAAAATTTTGAATTGGTCTACATTGATACCGATTGATCCTAACTGGTCTTCATTAACACCAATTGATCCTAACTGGGCCTAATTGACCTTAATTGAAACTAATTGGGCCTAACTGATCCTCATTGAGCCTAACCGGACCAAATTGATTGACACTAATTGGGGCCTAGCTGACCCTCATTGGGCCTAACTGGTCCTAATTGGGCCTAACTGGTCCTAATTGACCCTAATAGACACCAATTAACCCTAGCTGGTTCTAAATAGGCCTCATTGGTCCTAATAGTCACAAATAGACCCCAACTGGTCCTAATTTGTCAGCTTTAACACCAATTGACCCTAACTGGTCCTGATTGGGCCTAATTGACCCTAAATGGTCGTAATTGACACCAATTAACCCTAGTTAGGCCTAATTAACACCAATTGGTCCTCATTGGGCCTAATTGACACCAATTAACCCTAATTGGACCTAACTGGTCCTAACTCTAAGACACCAATTGACCCTAATTGGGCCTAATTGAACCTAATAGACACCAATTGACCCTAACTGGACCTAATTGACCCTAATAGACACCAATTGACCCTAACTGGTCATGATTGGTCCTAATTGACCCTAAGTAGTCCTAATTGACACCAATTAACCCTAATTGGGCCTAATTTACACCAATTGACCCTAACTGGATGTCACTGATCCTAATTGACCATAGCTAGTCCTAATTGACACCAATTGACCCTACCTGGTCCTAATAGAAACCTAATTGTGCCTAATTGGTCCTAATTGGTCCTAATAGAAACCTAATTAGGCCTAACTGGTCCTGATTGGGCCAAATTGACATCAATTGACCCTAACTGGACCTAACTGGTCCTAATTGACCCTAGCTGGTCCTATGTGACACCCGGTCCAAAATCAGGTCGAATCCTCTCTCCGTTGACTTTTGTTGACTTTTATTATGTGATAATTATGAGAATTACTGTTTTAAGCCGCATGATTAACTGTGTTTAGTTAAATGATTTAACTGATTTAAATCCCGCGTTTGTATGCCCATGGGATACGAAAGTCTCATATTATTAAAAATGGAATCTTAATAATAAGAAATTAAATATAAAATTTGACATTTTATATTTTATCAAAACTGATATAAACTGTTAAAACGTTTTATGAACTTAAAATGTTATGAAAAATGTTACGTTGTCAAGACTTAGCCAAACAAGTAATCCGATGACCCTATTGGGCCCGGTTAGGCCCAATAAGACCGAAATAACCCGGATGGACCCGAAACTTTACCTGGAGGTTCACCTCGACCCACCGAGTAAAACACACAACCCAGATACCCGACCCGCGGCCCGTATCACCTTGGGCCGAATCCGGCCCAACCCTTTTTCTTTTCTCCCTCGCGCCCCAACCCGAGGACCGCTGGCCCAGCCCACTTGCCCCTTGGGCTTCGACCCATTTCATTTGTGAGACCCAAAAATGGGCCTCGGCCCATTCTCATTTCCAAAGCCATTTGGGCTTCGGCCCAACCATGAAACAATTTAATTAATTGTTTTAGCCCATAAACTTTTTATAACCTTTTAACCCACTAATATTTTTATAAAATTTGAATCATCAACTTTTATAAAAATAAAAACCACCATCTTATTTGATTAAATAAACTTGGGTTATATTTTAAAAAGTTATGATTTTTATAAACACTTAACCACTTTATATTTTATAAAAGTGTTAAACTTTTATAAAACACATGAAAGGTTTATAAATATAAATCACGTACAACTAAAGGAGTTGGGTGATTAAGGGATTGACAACACATAATTCTCTAGTGGTTAATAACCATAATCCAAGCTATAAAAAGGAGACCAAGTCCCTTATGGTTCCCCCACACCCAACCAAACCAACACACTCCACTCTCTCCCTCTCCTCCCTAGCCGGCCAAGAGCCACCACCCAGCCACCATCCACCGCCACCTGTTGCCACCGCTGGCAGCCCCTGCCGCCGCTGCCCCGCCGTGCCGGACCGCCGCAAACCGCCACCAACTCCACCGATTTCTCCTCTTCTTCTTTTGTGAGTTTTCTAACTCATTTTCCACCTATTTTTCACCCATGAAAACCCTCAAGTCTTGACAACAAACAACCAAAAACACTTGAATGCTTGCATCTTGTTATGATCAACTAACAAAACTCTCTTTTTAACCTCCTTTTCTCCCAAGATCAAGCACCCTTTCTTGGTGTCTTTGAGACTTAAAATAACCAAGGGGTGTGGTGAAACACACTTGTGAAATCAAAAGAAAGTAATGAGTGTGCACCAAGAATCTTGCATTTATGAAATCTTGATTTTATAAGTTAGTTGATTTTAACAAAACCCAAGCCTCTTCATATAAATTAAATCATAAATGTTAACTAACAATCTATACATGTTTATATTTCTTGTCCTAACACAAATGTGTTAGTGATTGTTATTTATATTTCTTGTCCTAACACAAATGTGTTAGTGATTGTTATTTATATTTCTTGTCCTAACACAAATGTGTTAGTGATTGTTATTTAAATTTCTTATCCTAACACAAATGTGTTAGTGATTGCACATTATTAAATCATTGGTCCTAACACAATGTGTTAGTAGATATGAACATATGATCATGTTATAAGAAAATGCTAGAAAATGAAAGAATATAATAAACATGTAATGACTTATAACTAAGTTAACACATATGTAAATCATGACTAAAAATAACTAAACAACCTATGACAAGTAAAGGAATATTACTTGTTTGGGAAAAATGACATATTAAATATGTGTTAAAAGCCTTACATGACAAAAGGAATTTTTATAGATTTTGTTACTAAAAATGGTGAGAATAATATTTATGTCAAATGATTAATTTGACATAAATACTTGGATTTAGTACAAGTTTTAACCTTTCTAAGACTTTTGCTATAAATAGACATTCTCTATAAAAAGTCTCATGTGGAAATAAATATTTTTATAAAAGGATTTTATAAAAATAAATCCAGGACAAGCCATTGACTTTAAATACTGATATGGATTTTTAATGTTACTTTGATGAAATCAAAGTAACCAAAAATGAAATTACGTCCATTAGAGATTTTTAAATAAAATCAAGTTTTTATAAAGACAACTTTATATAAATCCAAGCATCGTTACGATGTTTTGAAAATGTTTAAGAAAGAAATAAATATTTCATGTCAAAGAAATATTTTAAACGATTTCAAGACTATAAAACGTTGTGATTTAAAATAAAAGCTTAAAGGCCCTTTCATAATTAAAATGAAATAAATAATTATTTTTGTCAAATAATTATTTACAAAGGATTTAAAATATGTTTTATTCACAAAAGTATGGTTAATCATAATTATTTAAGAATAATTATAACTTGCAAAATTAACTAATCAAGCACATAATTATTTACTTAAAAACAATTATAACGAACTTATGAAAATAATAATAAACATTATTATTTTAAACTCGTTGTTCAATACTTGATTTAGTTATTAAATGATGATTCCTTATTTATATTTATTGAACATAAATATAATTAATCATGAAAGTATTTATTTAATAAATACAAGCTAACGGATTTTCCAAACGCATACAAACGGGATTAAAACGTCAAGACTTTACCGGTATCACTTGGGTGACTTATGTTAATCAAATGATCATAGACCTTATGCATATGTTTATTTAACTATTTAGGACGTTACGCGCTACCGTTCCTACACTGCTAAATTTCTGCTTACCTGCTGATTCAGTGAGTTTCATGGCCCCTTTTCCTTTAACTGTTTTATACTTTGGGGGAGAAATCATGAAATCTGATAAATTCTTTTTTACTTAATATTATGGTTTATCTATTAGCCGTATGACTACTTGTTCTCTTACTGATTGCCCAATTTGGTACATTATCGTTATAAACGTTTGTACAACCGTATCCCACCATTTAGAGGATAAAATTTTTGAAAACCCCTATTTTTTTGGCAAACTTGGTTATTCTTCTTAAGGCTGCACGATCTTCAACAATTTACTTGAAGTCTTCAGCTTCCCCTCACACTGTGAACATCTTCCTTTGGAAGCTTTGAGTAGCTTGAAAAGAACCAACAACTTCCACTATGCAGTTGCTTTTCCAGGTAAGGAAGTCTTGTCCGGCTGGTTCTTTAATTTGAGCAGCAGCAACACTTTTCATCATCAAGATTTTAACCAAAAACCATATTCTTGATTACGGGTTTTTTATAAAACTTCCCCTTAACCCAATACCTCTTTTAACTTCCCCTGAGATAATACATATTATCTCTTCTCCCCCTGGGATAATGCATATTATCTCCCCCTGAGATAATGCATATTATCTCCCCGTGAGATAATGACTTCCAGTGATTGCCAATATACTGGCCCAGGTGATTGCCAATATACTGGTCTTACCGAGGAACCCTTTTCAGCTTCTGTTACTCGAACACGTCCAGATGATTGCCAATATACTGGTCCACTTTAAACTCAAACCCTTTTCTTAGTCAGGTTGTTTCACTTTTATTATCTTTTATTGTGTATTAAATATGAACAGAAAGTGAGCTTCAACAACTCCTAGGTATAAGTTACTGCACACTATCAAGCACATAAATTCCCTACCACATATTTTCACAACTTGAACCAGAAGTTTGAAACTGAGCTCGAGACAAGGTTGAGAAGAGAAAGAATAGATCACAAAGATTTTTGGGTATAAGATACAAAGTCAATTAATCTCCCAATGATGTTTCAATCAGGCTGTAACCTGACAGCGACACCTAGTACGCATTAGAGACAAGGCTGAGGGTTTTGGACGCTAGAGGGTCTCTTTTATTGTGCTCTTTGGCATCTTTTGGGTGTATACATACATTTTTTTATATATTATTTAAGGTGATCTAGAAGCACGTATGTATGAACAACTCTAGGTCATTGCTCACGCAAAGCAGAGGAGAGCCTTACATACATGCAAAGCATCCCCAAGTCATTGCTCACGCAAAGCAGAGGGGACACCAATTTTTTTAGCTCAATTTCACACTCTTGGTGGCAAGCGTGTGTATTGGGAACTTAAACAGCAGTCAAATAGAAATGCAATTAACCTAAGTGCTGTTACCCAACAAACTGCCATACGTTATCTTTAAGTGTGTAACGCATACCTTTTCAGATTTAAGAGGTGAGCCTATCAACACATCACCATGGATCGAGTCTTTCACATTTGCCTTACGCGCGTCAGCCATTCTCAACACGGAAGTTTTTTTCACTTCCCTCCTTCTCAAAACAAACACAAAACGCATTAAAAATTAGAAAAGCCATAATTTTTTAGGGGTCTCTTATTCTTCCCCTGCTTTTTTCATTTTTTTTAAATGAACACACATAACACAACTAAAATAAATAAAAAATTAAATATAGCTGGCCAAGCTAACCTTCAAAGTATTTAGCTGAAATTTTTTTAGAATTGGGTTTTGACAGACTCATACTTACCGCTTCAAAACTCAAACAACCAAGTTAACAGTACCTTTTTTTTTGCTGATTTTATACTTTAACCTCTAAGGAAAACATACCCTCTGTTGTACAATATTACAGGCCATGAAGTGGGGCGATGTTTCCTATCATGTGCCTCGAACAATCACTTATCAAAAAACAATGAAAATGTTAGTGATAGTCCTCCTTGACTATTCCTGCACATAGTGAGAGATCAGTTAGCCAATGGTACCCAGGCCATTGTGGTTCTGGGTACTCTGGAGGAGTCAATAAATGAGACTTCTTTTAAACACATGCCCTTTGAGAAATCAGGAAGTGTGGATGGAGCTGCTTTGGTCTTTGGTTTCCAAGTTCGAGGTTATTTAACATTTGTTTTAGTCACTTTTAAAGTTGTGACTTTAGATATTTCAACCTTCTTCAAATTTGGTTTATTTTTCAAAACAGTTTTAGTTACCTTGGGAGGGGTAAATTTAGATTTTTGAAACTTTTGTTCTTTTGAAATTGATTTCTTCACCTGGTTCTAAAAACTTTTGTAACTTGAAAAACTATTATTTTGATTTGAACATTTTCGTTGTTCTTTGGCAGCACCCCAATGTTGATCCGAGGGTTTAACCTTCGGAGTGACAGTCTTCATTGCCTTAGGTGGTTGCACCTTCATTGACTTAGACTTAATAGAATCCTGAGATGAAACCCTTTGACTCTGCAGATAGTAGGGCTCATAAGGGCGATGGAGACAGTTTCGGGCATTGTGACCAGGATTACCACATTTAAAGCAAGTCTGCTTCTTTGGGTAGAAGTCAGACTTGTGATCATTTGTCTTCTTCGGCTGATGGAGAGCAGTATAGCCTTGTTTCTGCCTCTTTGAGATGCAGAAGGATCTAGTATTGACTCTTCTCTGGTTCCTAGAAGCTTGAGGGTGTTGGTCTTTGCAATCCTTGTGCTCCTAGTATTCTTTGATGTGGAAGCACCATTTCTCCACTTGGAACTGCATGAACCACATGAAGAGATAAGAGATACAACCACTCCCTTGAGCTTTTCATCTTTGACCCCAACTGCAGGCATCACACATGTTGGCTTGATGACGATTTTGGGCTTCTCAACTTTAATTCCACTTGAAGATGCATCTGTGGATGACCCTAAACCTTTGATTTTGGAGGCAAAAGAGGGCAGCTCGTATCCATATCCTTACTCTTGATCGAACATAGATCCAGAAGTCATAAATATATTCCCCTTAGGCCTTGTTGTCATAATCACCTTCTCCCGTTTCACTTCATCAACAACCTTGAAATAAACAGTATCAATTTTAGGATACTGTTTCAAATTCTTCTCAGCAACAAGAGATTTCACCTTTTCTTGTTTCCCATCATTAACTCCCTTTAAACCTGAACCTGCAACTTCAGAATTGGAGTTATGACAACTGTTGTAATTTTGGCACCCAGCTGCACCCCTTTCATCACTTTCAGCTGTAGTGGAATATTTTGTTGACTTTTGGCCATAAGTCATAGTTGCCTCCATATCCAATTCCTCCTGAGTCATTGGCCTCGTCCCTAGTAAGACGCTATCAGCTGGAGGAAGAGCTTCTTTATATCCAGACCCAGATCTATCAACTTGATCATCATCAAGTAAAAGTCCAACTATATCTCTGGAAACTGGTGGAGGAATGATACAATTTAGAACCTCTGATTTTTCTGTCCCACACCCAGCTTTATCTCTTCCAACCTGACCAGTCACAATCGCACAAGATAAGGATTTACCGGCTTCCATCATACGTTTATTTCTCATCTGATTGGTGTCATATTTCACAAGTAGTTCATCATATTTATGTTGCAAATCGACTAACTGATGTTTCAACTCAGACACTTCTATCTTGGAGCAATCATATAAGATAGTCTTTTCAGTGGCTAGGTCATAATATTTTTGAATATCTTCTTTCTAAGCTTTCACCTTCTCTTCGCTCTTTTTCCATCTACCCTTGAATGAGTTGGTGGCACATTGTGCATCAAATAATTCTCTTTCCAAATTTGTTCGAATCTGTCTAAGACCAGGAATTAGACGAGCACATGTTGGATTGGAACATAATGGCGTTTTAGTCTTGTGAACTTCATCCACAAGTTCATGATGCTTTTTCTGGTCATCATTCTCATTATATGCTTTGCTCAAAGCATTCCATAGTTCTTCAGCTGTTGTACATTTGTTAAATCCTTGGGCAATTTCTGGAGATAAGGCCATGGAGATAATCACATAAGCTTCTTCATCCTTTTTAATTCTTTCCCTGTCATCATCAGAAAATTCATTCTCAATTTTAGATTCCCATCTTTTAGGTCCTGTAAGATGTATCGGTTGGAAAGGAACATCTATCACGGATCTCCACAACTCCATACCTTTTAGATGGTTTCTCAAACTGCATTTCCAATCTTGAAAGTTGTCAGGAGAGATCAAACGAGAAGGACATGTAGGATTAGTACATTCCTGTGATGAAGATGTATCTGAACTCATATTGATTATAAAATGTAGTTGACAACCTGAACACGAGCTCAAAATATAGAAAAAAAATCACCAAAACACCAAATACCGAAAGACCCCAAAACTTTCGATGCAAAAACGGAGTACTTAACCAAGGAGTTTCGAGATTAATTAGGAACTAACACGTAGAGATCGTTGAGAGCTTCGATTTGACTGGTAATAGGCCCCGTAACTCCAAACGTAGCTCCTAATATGACTGTTTTAGTGAAAACTGACCTAGCATAGAAGCTGATTTCGACCAGAAAGCCTGATTTCGATCGAAAACCTAGATTACGATCGAAAACCCTGGATTACGATCGAAAACCTAGATTACGATCGAAAACCCTGATAGCAAACCTGGATTACGATCGAAAACCCTGATCACGATCGAAAACCCTGGATTTCGATAGAAAAGCCCTGATTTTAACGAAAACTTGTAAAACAAGCTTAAAATCTCCCCTTTTCAGCAGTAAATCTCAATTAAAAACTTTCCAAAAGAGGATTTCGTTCGAAAACCCCCTACTTTCGATAGAGATCCTCTGTTTTCGATAGAGAACCCCTGAAATCGATAGAAAACCATTGTTTTTGGGATAGAAAACCATTGTTTTTGGGATCGAAAACCTGTAAACATCCACTAAAACTCAGAAAACAGTTAGTATTATAATACCCGAAAATGAAATAACCAGATATAACAATTTGTAATACTCAAATTTAAAATAACCAAACATAATAAATACTAATAATAAATTAGTATAATTTAAAATTGAAAAAAAAAACTGTATGAATTATAAATCGTTAAAATGCAAATCATGTACATAGATGAAATAATGAATGTCGTAAATTAATGTAAACTAAGAACTTTTGGGCAAAAAAAATAATAATAATTATACACACAAATATATGGTCCTATAATTTTCGTAGGAAAGGAAATTGAAACTGATTTTATACGATAAATTTAGAGGTAAAAGAAAAAACAACATATATGAAGCTGTCTTTTATTTTAATGACTTCAAATTGGCGGTTCCATTTCTTTTCGACCGACAAAGCGGCCGTAATTTTTCTATGTTCACACATGAGAAGTAAGCCACGAGTCTATTTCCTTGGCCACGTTGGATTTGTGGTTGCCACGTAAAACATGACTCACGACCAAATATAGTTCCTGGCCACCACCTCACCGTCTCTTACGTATAACTGCGGCGCCCACCATCGGTTGAAGTAAACTCACCTTAGTAACGAAGGATACTCGACTATATAAGCCAATTTAAATGTCTTCGGATATATAAATCTCTCTTGACATCTCATAAAAATCTCAAACCCGACTATTTCCCGGTGAGTTTGATATTTCTCCGGCAACTTCTGCGTTTGAAACATAAAAGTTGGAGAAGAAAACCAAATCTGATTATTATTTAGGCTCGTGAACAAGTTGACGTCACTTTGAAATATCACGATCGGTTTAAGGTGCACTTTCTTCTATTCTCTACTATTTGTTTTAGTTGGGTTTCTATACCTATTTGTGCGATTCTTTCCCTGCTATTTGTTCTATTTGGTTTCTATACCCATTTATTGATTTGTTTCTCTTTAAATTGTAATCTCAGTATTATTTCCTTTTATCACCTACTAATTGTTCTAGTTGGGTTTCTAAACTTGTATTATCATTACAATTGGTGATATATTTAAATGGTGATACGCGTTATGAGTATCCATAACCCCTCTATTAATACTTGGGATATGACTAAATATTCAATTTGTGTTATCATTTAATGGTGATTCATTCGAAGGATGATCCGAGTTATGAGAAATCATTTCTCTATAAATTGTTATCTCCGTATTCTAAATTTTAACACCACTCTGGTTCCGAATCTAAATTTTGATGAGTTCACATACGATAGCATTTCTTGAAAAAAATACTCATTATCGTATGTTCCTGATATAACTATTTTATGTCGTTGCAAATCTATTTTTAAAAATATAAGGCCTAACACATCAATGACGTGGCACTTTCCGTGACAGTGAGCTGAGTTTACGGGGTCTCGTCTGTTTTACTCTACGGAGTATCTGTTATATATTATGAGGCGTATGGATTGGTCCTAGGATATTATTACTTCTGGTGGTTATGAATGCCCATACACCAATTCACATCGGTTCTCGGGCTAGCTACCCGGTTCCGCCTGTTATATTATGTATATTATTATTCGGCTCGATGAGTATTTCCTTTCCTTATAATATGACACGTTCTGAAATTAGTAATGTTTCTGGATCTTCAATATTCATTATTATTCCTTATTATCATTCGTTGCTAGGCATGTTGCTCCTTCGCATTTCTTTTTCTGTGTAACAGGTTTCAGGGCTAAAAGGGCATGTGTGGAGAGAGTAAAAGTCAACTTAGCTTGTAAAATAGCTTTTAAATAGTAATGTACGATAATGAACGTTTTTTGTATAAGATCTGATATTTTGTAAACTCCTTCGGATATTATATAAAATGTCTTTTTGTCTCTGACTCTGTAATAGTGACCCGTCAACCTTAATACCGCGTTAGGGTGTTACAGTTATGGTATCAGAGCAAATGCTCTTTCCTGTCGAAAACTTAAACTAAAAACACACCTGTGAGGTAATGGGTAGACGCTGGGTTAGGATTTCATCTTCTGGATATTCTCTTTATCATCGATATTTGATATTCGGTTTATAGTTAATCGTAGGACCTTCTTTGCTTCATGGTATATAATTTTCTAATGATTAAGTTAGTTCATCACATCGTCGTTCCCTCTTCGATTCAATGTTCTAGCTTTTATTAGATCTTTAGAAACGAATTTTGAAAACCTTGAGACACAAGTTAAGGCATCATGATCTCTGATGAACCTGTTTACGCTTGATTAAGACTTTGCCACCATGCTGTCTACAAGACATATTTTGCAAGATTCATATATATAGACGAGATGCGTCTCTGTTAGATAGCACATGAGTTACCTATTAGAATTTGGCCATCTCTTCATCATGTGGTTATTATTTCTTCATTTTCTTGTCAGGTGGTCTAATCATTAAGATGCATAAAAGGAGTACAGTTAGGGCATGGTTGTAAGGTAAATTGATGATTATGGTTCTAGAACGTAATCGTGAATTTGCAGGTATACATGTGCGCTTCTGGAATCCTATTATGTAGATTAATATTCTTTAGAATGTTATAAGACTCATCTTATCAATCCTTCACAACATGCTTGACTAATCAGTATAAACCTACTTCGATATGCATGACGTCATGTGTATCTGAACCTTCTTATCCGCTTTTAATTTTAGTTTTAAACATTTGTTGATGCACACACTTGACTAACATAGAAAGGTAATTACTTGAAAATATATTATTTTATTATCTCTTATTCATTGCTATACTCGGTAATAACTTATCTCAAATTTCGAGGGCGAAATTTATTTTAAGGAGATAGAATTGTAATACCCGAAAATGAAATAACCAGATATAACAATTTGTAATACTCAAAATTTAAAATAACCAAACATAATAAATACTAATAATAAATTAGTATAATTTAAAAATGGAAAAAAAAACTGTATGAATATAAGTCGTTAAAATATAAATCATGCACATAGATGAAATAATGAATGTCGTAAATTAATGTAAACTAAGAACTTTAGGGGAAAAAAAATTATAATAATTATACACACAAATATATGGTCCTATAATTTTCGTAGGAAATGAAATTGAAACTGATTTTATATGATAAATTTAGAGGTAAAAGAAAAAAAATATATGAAGCTGTCTTTTATTTTAATGACTTCAAATTGGCGGTTCCATTTCTTTTCGACCGACAAAGTGGCCGTAATTTTTCTATGTTCACACATGAGAAGTTAGCCACGAGTCTATTTCCTTGGCCACGTTGGATTTGTAGTTGCCACGTAAAACATGACTCACGACCAAATATAGTTCCTGGCCACCACCTCACCGTCTCTTACGTATAACTGCGGCGCCCACCATCGGTTGAAGTAAACTCACCTTAGTAACGAAGGATACTCGACTATATAAGCCAATTTAAATGTCTTCAGATACAACCATCTCTTCTGACATCTCATAAAAATCTCAATCCCGACTATTTCCCGGTGAGTTTGATATTTCTCCGGCAACTTCTGCGTTTGAAACAAAAAAGTTGGAGAAGGAAACCAAATCTAATTATTATTTAGGCTCGTGAACAAGTTGACGTCACTTTAAAATATCACGATCGGTTTAAGGTGCACTTTCTTCTATTCTCTACTATTTGTTTTAGTTGGGTTTCTATACCTATTTGTGCGATTCTTTCCCTGCTATTTGTTCTATTTGGGTTTCCATACCCATTTATTGACACTACGTCAAAAAGTGGCTTTGGCCACGGTTTTTTTTTACGCATAGCCACTGTTTTGTAAAAAACGTGGCCAAAGGTAAGAAATATATAGCCTTTGGACCCGTGGCCAAATATATAGCCTTTGGACCCTTTTAGCCACATATTTTTTTTTTGTTTATGTGACAACAACAATCAGGTGCAGTCGCTTTAGTCACTGTTTTACAAAAACTTGTGGCCCTTATTTGTCACGCTTAATAAAGAGTGGCGAAATGCACCAAACGGCCACGAAATTTTTATGATTTTTAATTCGTGTGACCAAAAAGGAATGTATGGCCACGTTTAAATAATGTTGTGTGATGGAAGAGTAGATTTTATTACTTAGTAAATTCAAAAAAACAAAACTATTAATTATATATTATGCGTGGCTAAATGTGAGCAATGACCACAATTTTTACTTAGTTATGTGGCTAAAAACTAGTACATATGGTCACTGTTATTAGGTTGTGTGACTAAATAGTAGGTTGTGAGTGACAAAAATCTATTACATATGGCCACATATATTAACCGTGACTAAATAGTAGCCAATTTTAATTAGTTAATTATATGTGGCGACGGCGGATATACATCATTACTAGAGATCAAATCTTTATCTACCACCTCGAGTTTCGGATATAAATCATATCATTAATTAATTAATTGTCGATCATCACCATATACGCCGTTAGCTCTCTCAGCTCTCTGTTTTTTGGTTTATCATATGCCACTCTCTGAAAATGTGGCATTTGCGTCCTCTGAATGTGGAAGATAGCCCCGAATACGGTGAGTAATCATCTAAATGACTGAAATTCAAATGCTTTAATGTGGGATTCGCGTCTCTGAAATTTGGTTATTTTTCTTTAACGATTTCGACCCCTACCTGAGGATCCCAGGGTTGTCTCTGGATTTTGAACTGGTTCCATTCACTGATGATCCGAGGGATGTTAGGGCCTTGGCCCTGCACGTCATGGACGAGGAGGTCATATCCATCTACCTCGATGGAGATGTGGAGGTGTCTTCCTCCTCCTCCTCCTCCTCTCAAAGGTAGCTACCCATGGAGAACGTGCCGATATGACGATTCAGACAATTTCTCTAGTGGGAGCATGTTTTAAGTTTATGTTATTTTTTTATTATATATATTTGTAATTAATTAACTAATATCACATCTTTTGGATTATATATGTAATTAATTGTATGCATCTGATGTGTCTTTTGACTCTTCTTCCTGAAGAATTCTTGTTCATCCGGTTGTCTTCTACATATATTAGGTTGTGTGACTAAATATTAGTGTATTATAAGGAATTGTCTTCAACCACAATGATTTTAATTCACTAGATAATGGGTTTAAATACATGGGAATATCCTATAGACTACGAACAGAAATAACAACTTTGGTTATTTATAGTATATATAGTTCATCCTGAAGAACTCTAGTTTATCCGGTTCATCCTGAAGAACTCTAGTTCATCCTGTTCTATTACTGAATAATTAGTCTTGATCCTGAGGAACTCTAGTTCTTCCGGTTCTATTCTTCTTCTTCTCTAATGAATAACTAAAATTGATCCTGTTTAATTATAAATCATCTCAGTCCGCCAAGGCAGTGAAACAGTTGTCTAAAAATGTCATCCGGTTCTGTTCATCTGCTCTCATTCCAGTTGAACTCTTCTTTTTGAGGAATTCTAGTTCATATGGTTTTGTTCTTGTTAGTTCATACGGTTTTGTTCTTGTTCCAATTTACTGAAGAATTAAAATCTATCCAATTTATAAATCCTGTCATCCACTATTAGACAATCAAAAAATTATAAATTGTAGCAAACAAGGCTTGAACCTGGGTCAGTCAAAGAAAGGAACAAACTACAAGATTAAGAAGAACCATTGAGACAAAAGTGTTAATTGGTTATATTTAACCAGAACTTATTTAATTACTCGCATCACATAAGAAATAATTGATAAACAAAATTTGCGTTGCTAAAGGTAATAAATAGACACGGTAAAAACAGGATTTGCGTGGTAAAGGTAACAAAATATACACGTTTATCTTGGCCCGACCTTTCCACCTCTTCCCACCATAGCTGGTAGCGTGCCCTGTCTGCCTTTAAATTTCCACTTTTTCGCCACCAAAATCTTCTGTCCTGTTCATCAAGAAAAAAACTTCGATCGATCAATGGCTGCCTTTGGTAAACAATGGAGGATTAGGGGTGTTAATGAACCAGCACCCTACTACGGAAAGACTCCCCGTAAGTGTATTTTCACTCAACAATGGCTGTACGTTTTTATTTTTAGGGTTTTATGTTTTTTAGTTACTTACTCTCTACTCTGCATTTGGGTTTTTTACAGGTGGTCGGAGGTTCACCCTCAAGGTCCATCACTGTGGCGATTTCCACCGGAATGCCGCCGGCCAGAATGTGTGGAAGGGAAAGGTAGATTATGTCGACTATGTCGACATTCGCACATTTGATTGTCATGATGTGGATCAAATGGTGCAATACCTAAACCACACATCGATTGGCTATTTCCTCATTTACTGGAGGATCCCACCTCTGTCCATCAAATACGGGCTTGAGTACGCTGATTTCATCACTGCCGAAGTTGTAGGGGATATGAAACTTCATCTCTAGGGACCAGAGGGGGAGAGAGAGCTGGATGTGTATTTAATCCGGAACAGGGATTCCACCTACACCTCCGAGTTGGGACCGAGATTGCCGCCTGGTCAAAAGCTGTTTCTTGATGACAGCAGCAGCAACAGCTTCTTTGATGATGAAGACTATATGTCGGATGCTAGGCCTTAGCTAGTTAGATAGATTTTTGTATAGGATCTGATGAAAATCTTTGTATAGAGATCAATATATATATATATATATATATATATATATATATATATATATATATTAAAGTTTTTGTTAACTTCCTCATGTTTTGTTTTGGTTAACCCCATTAATTATATAGATAGATTTTATCTCAATCATTAAAGTTGATTTTATTCTAAATTTGATTGTTGCAAATATATTTTATTGTGAACTGATGTGATTTTTATTTTATTGTGAACTGTTTAACCATCCTCGAGAACTTTAGAACTCTATTTTACCCGGTTCATCCTGAAGAACTCTAGTGCATCTTCTCTCAATACTCATGAACTCTTCTTCCTGAGGAATTGTAGTTCATCCGGTTTTGTTCTTCTTCCAATTTAGAAGTAAAATTTATCCTGTTTATAAATCATCTCATCCCACCATATCAAAATGCCAACATATACTAACATAACATATGAATATATACTTCATGTAAGATCACAGTTATGAGTAAAATGGAGTCTGCTATGATTCATTGAAAATGTGTATGTTATTATAATAGAAGAAAACTGGTTAACCATCCTGAAGAACTTTAGAACTCTAGTTTATCCGGTTCATCCTGAAGAACTCTAGTTCATATTCTCTCAATCACTACTACAAAAAAGGCCTTTCTTGACGCTTTTTGCGCGTCAAGAAAGGGCCCAGATGACGCGCAAAAAAGCGTCAAGGAAGGCAGGGTCAAGAATCCTCTTGACGCGCAAAATGCGCGTCATCTTCTTCTTGACGCGCGAACAATGACGCGCATTTTATGACGCGCAAAGCGTGTCATAAAAAGCGTGTCAAGGAAGCCCCCGTCATAAATATGTTTATGACACGCATATATGCGCGTCATGAATTAAAAAAAAATTTAAAAAAAATATATTTTTGTACATTCACTAATTTCCACATTAATGACAATTAACCTTCTAATCAAAATACAATACACGTAACCTTAGCAAAATAATACATTTCATATGCAGTATGTTTTATTCCTTTAACTACTTTTTATATGTCTAACCAACATCCTCCATCTGTTCCCAATGCAGCTGAACATATTCCAAAAGCTACAATTGTTGCTGGTCCTGATGAAGATCCACCTGTATACCTCTCCACATCATGCGGGTTTCATGTTGTTCTGTGATTTTGGAAAATGCACACACATCAATACAGTACAGTGGCAAGTTTAACCAAAGTTTCAATCTTAAACTAACCAAGAAATAACTGCAGTTACCAAGATAGGAAAGTTACCAAGATAGGAGTCTGCTTTAGTTATTGGAGTGTTTGTCACAGTTGTTTGGGAAGTCACTGAAGCTACTAACTGTTGTTTAACCGTCTCTGACCTCTCTTTTCCTTGAGGAACATCTTCTTCAGCAAGAGGGGCTGTGTTTTCCGTACCAATGTTAGATGATTTCTCTATTTGGTCCAACTCCAAAACAATTGCGTCATCTAAAGGCTGATCTGTATATGTAATCGAAGATATTTGTAGGCGAGTGGGTTCAATACTGCTTGTTGATTCAACAGCAAATTGTTATAAAAAATTGCAGCAAGACTGATACAAAACTAAAGCAAATCAGAATCAAACCTCAGCAGAACATTTAATAAAAAGTACAGTAGTAAAAGAGCATAGAAAACAACAGCATTATCCCTGTGCAAAACATCATCAAGACTAGTGTAAATTTCAGCAATAAAGAACAAACCTTTGGTCTATGACTAACATGGTTATACCAAAGAACACAAACTTATATTTCTGCATTTCTACATAAGACTTTCATTTATTGATCATGATATAAGACATTATTAAGATTACACCTTTCATTTGTCAACAGTAGGTTATCAGAAACAAGGGTGAATTATCTTCAACAATATTTTGAGCAACACTTAATCCAATACAGAAAACACGAATCATTTTTGGGTAACCATGACGACACATTACAGAAAACACACATAGGACTCACAAATACGTATTTTTTAGGTATCTGCCTCTTTTTCAATTCGAATGGCCACCTTTCAGCTTTGCTAAAGATAACCAACAAATAAAAAATTTCAAGGGATGACAAGTGGCAGCAATGGCTAAAAAATATTTACACTTATTGTGGCATAAATATTCATCTGTTTTCAACCATAATCTATGAAGCTTCAAACATCTATCTTTAAAAACAAAAAGTTGCAGAAGTACCTTGTTGTAGTTGATGGTTTTTTAAGGCTGCAAATGGCTGGGGATCTCTTGTGACCTGCTGCTTGGTTAGTGGTTGAAGATCCAAGGTTTGCTGAATTGTTACACTTGAAGAAGAGATGTGCAGGTCCATTTTTTAAGAAAATGAAACAACATATACCACAATCAACAGGTAAGACAACGAAATGTCTTCAAGAATTGACCACATAAAAGAAATTGTATATGTAGAAGACATAATTTTTTAAGAATAAGCAGCATGCATCAGCGAAGAACGTACCAGCAACAGAGAGCAGATGTAGAACGAAGCTACTGAAATTCTACATGCAAAGGAAACAAACAATTAGAAATTCATAAGAAGTTCTGAATGAACTACCAGACTTAAATAAGGGGTTATTTAAGAGTTTTCAAAGATGGATGCAAAGCTTTACATGGGTTGAACTTTGTGTGTGTGTAGAGAAGCTGATGTAGCTCATAAGAAGAGAAGCTGAAACCTGATCTTCCTTCATTGGTTGTTTTTAGCTCAAGCTACTGAAATGGACAGTAATATGAGTGAAGGAAAAAACAGTTAATCACTCATCATATTTAAGAACAAGTCATGTTACAGATTCGAGGTGGAAACAAACATAGTAAAAGCCAGCTATGGTCAACCCATAATCGGCTCCAACATTCACAAAATATTGCTCTTTCCATCTCTGCAAAATGGCACAGAAAATTAGTAAGTCGCCCAAAATACTATGGGCTGGCTGGATGGATATCAGTCTTGTTGACCGGACACAGATATGTCCAACTTTTTACCATATATAACCAGTGTCATACGATTACGTTACCATACTAATTCTGTATCAATTCTGTATATGTAATCGAAGATATTTGTTGTACGAACCTCCATATACATCTTCACCCTTAAAGAATTGGTTCATTGGTTCAATAAGTATCACTGGAATGTCTGAAAGTAATCCACTGTATGCATTAGTTTGATCCAGTTTCCATCATGATATGAATTATATCCAAGTCAAACCTAAGCATGACACCTGTTCATGGTCTATGCTTCCATAATGAACCACTTAAAGCCACATGTCTGGACTATTTTGCAATTCCAACAATATATGATCAGAAACAGTCCTCTACATGTCACAAAATATGCATAAGACTCACCACTACAAACTATAACTAAACTAGCAGAACCAACTAATTAAATACGCAAAATACCACTGCAATTATGAGATAACTATTAACTACTCAAATACTATGCATGAAACCTATTCTAAACTAATAACCAGTAAAACAAACCATTTCCCCTAAACTACAATTTATGCCCAAATCTTGAAGTCACCAGTTCATCCTTGCAATTGAATATATACCAAACATCACAGAATTTCAAACTCAAAGAACAAATAATATAACAGAAAGATACGAATAAATATCACAAATTACTAATGTCTCATGTTAATTAGGTGCCTTTGGTGGAATTCTCATATTAATTTGCACACGGCATCGAGGACTACTTTGTTTAGAATTTGAGAAAACAAACAGGCGTAAACCGAACCATCAAACAAATATGAACCATGAAGCGAATTTCACATTCACTTAAGCACACATAGACTAATTTCACACATATACTAAAACCCTGGCTAATTTCACAGTGCCTGTACTTGATCATATCATCAATCGAGTCTACAAAGGTGAGATCATAAACACGTCAAAACTGAGTCTACAAAAGTCAGAGAGACAAACCTTACCCGCGATATCATTCTTACGATCTTTGAGAGGTATACTCTTCATGAGACTTGTAGGGTTTCAGTTAAGTTTGCCCTAATTCCACCTCTACCAAAAGACCAGAGATGGAACTTGGAGCAGAGATGGAGCTAGCGACAGCCAGAGATAGAATAGAGATAGAATTAGGGCCAAAAAAATCACCAAATCGACGGTTAAGATGGAAATAGGGCAAAAAAAACGCTCACCGGAGATGGAGATAGTGGCGGCTAGAGATGCAAACAAAAACCCTAATGCTTGAACTTCATCGAACCTTCAATATTCAATCTTCTAACGCTTCCAATTTGATAAATCAACGTGAAGAAGGAGAAGACAATTAGGGCAGAATCGTAGATGACTTCCAAATCGGGTGATTAGGGCTTCACGATAATTAGGGCAAAATGTCGAGATGGAGTGAGCTGAGATGAAATTAGCGAACCTTTAATTAGGGCTTCATGAATTCACGAAGATGAAGATGGAGTGAACTGAGATGAAATTAGCGTACCTTAAATTAGCGTACTAAAGAATGAAGAGGGAATTAGGGCTTCACGAAGCTTAGTAATGAAGGTGAGCGTACCAGAGAAGGAATGTGTACAGCGTGAATTGAATGAGAGTGATGGAGAAAAGCCGAGTAATGAGTAATGTGTATAGCGGGAATGAAATTTTTGGGGAAAAAGTTAGCGTGAAATTTTTGGGGAAAAAGTTAGCGGGAAAAGTAAAATAAAAGACGACACTTCTTAGATGACGCGCGGTATTTAACTGTACTCCGTGTTTTTTTTTAATATATATATGACAAAGTTTTATGACGCTCAAAAATGCGCGTCATCTATCCTTAGAATTTCACAATTCTTGACAGTTTTTTTATGACAAGTGTTTTTGCGCGTCATAAAAACCTGAGCGTCATCGTTTGCGCGTCAAGAAAGGCCCTGTTTCTAGTAGTGAATCCTCATGAACTCTTCTTCCCGAGGAATTGTAGTTCATCCGGTTTTCTCTTCTTCCAATTTACTAAAGAAGTAAAATTTATCCTGTTTATAAATCATCTCATCCCACCATATCAAAATGCCAACATATATACTAACATACCATATAGTTGGGAGTTCCCATTATGGTCATGATATCCATCTGATGCAATTAATCCCAATCATCCATTCTCAAATTCTGTTTCTTCCTTACTTCACCATTGCTCATGAAGAAGTAGTGCATGTTTTCACTCTCGTGTAATTCAATCCTTAGAATGCAAGGATGAGTGACATCAACATGTGGGTTGGGAGGATCTGAAGGTTCAGACTCTTCTTCAGATTCACTCACTACTATCTTCTTCCTCTTAGCTACATAACCCTTTCTTGCAGCCATGGTTTTCTTTCTTCTAGAAAAGGAAAGAGGAATGGGTGATTTTTCTGGTGATTTGGGTGGAGATGAGGGTTTTCGTGGTTTGTTTAGGTGATCATGAGGATATGGAGATGGAAGAGTATGTTCAATTCTAGGTTGTGGTACAAAGGGTGTGAAGTTGTCTGTTCTAAACTTTGGTGGAAGAGGCTTTAATGTTACAGGCTTAGGATTTTTTTCTAGTCTACTAGTTCTAGCTGCAAGGTTTCTTCTGGGTTGCTGTGAGGCTAGAGTTCTGTTCAGATCAGAAAATGCACCTGGTAATGAGGGAGCAGTGGGTTGTGAGGCTGTGGTGGAGGGTTGGGATGATGAGAGATGAGGATCAAAGACAGTGTCAAACATTTCCTTGATAATGTTGATACTTGGCTTCTTTTGCTGAGTAGTTTGCACAGGAGCTTTACTCTTCTTTTCTTTGAGGTAGCTGAGACCTTCAGGATGTAAGGAGTCAAACAGAGCATGCATACCTGGTGGCCTTTTCACACTAGTAACTCTTTCCTTTTCAATTTGGCTCTTCCTGATAGCATCATAGTCGTTTCTCAGCCTTGGCAATTTGCAAGAGTTGATTTTTTTTGGGTCCTCCATCATGATTTCCTTGAAGTACCATTTATGAATCAGGAAGTCATCCTCCTCAGATAGAGTTTGATATCTAGTACCTTGCTTCTCTTGTTGATCCTGTTCTAAAGAGCTATCAACAAATCTCTTTACATTCATCTCCTTGGCTTGATCAGCTTGGATGACTAGGATCATGTACATCCATTTGATCAAGTCTTCACCATTCATCTCATCAACCCATGCATTAGTGAAACACTCCTTGCTTCTGAGCATTACACTGAACTGAGCTAGGAAAATTTTGTTGTCTTCAGTCTTTTTCATATGAATTTTCCTATACTCATTTCCCAAGACCCTTCTGTACTTGTCAACCTTGTCTGAAAGACCTTGCTCTTCAGCTCTGGCAATTCTTTCTTCTATGTACAGATCAGATCTTCTCCTTGCTGCATTGATAAAGAACATCAGGTCTGCATTGTTGATGACATACTCATAAATACCTCCTTCTATGAGTAGTCGTTTCTGTTCTTCAAACTCTGCACTTTCCTTATGTTCTTGAAATTTCTTTTGTATCTCAGCATTCTCCTTTTCCAATTGACCAATTAGAGCCTTTGTTGCAGGATCCATGTCTTCTTTCTGGCCTCCTGTGATCTGATCATCATTCTCCTTTTCCAATTGATCAATCAGAGCCTTTGTTGCAGGATCCATATCTTCTTTCTGGCCTCCTATGCTCTGATCATCATTCTCCTTTTCCAATTGATCAATCAGAGCCTTTGTTACAGGATCCATGTCTTCTTTCTGGCCTCCTGTGCTCTGATCATCATTCTCCATGTCAGTGAAACCAGAGATGGTTCTCTCACTGAGAGAATCATCATCGGCAAGCTTTGGAGATTCATGAAGTGAAGTTGCAGCATTGGGACTGACTTCCGAGATAACTTGCTCAGGAATAGTCTTAGTGCCAACTTCCGGAGTAACTGCCTTGGGACTATCTTCCGGAGCAACTTCCGAAGTAATGATGGGCAGAGATGGAGCACTCCTTAACCAAGTGCAGTTAAGAGTATTCCTAATCATCATTTTTCTCATGAAAGATAGAGCTTTAGGAGCTATATCCACATTTGTGGTTTGCATATGCACATGTTTAACCGGATCAACATGGCATTCTTCCTCCGGATGAAGTTGTTCAACCGGATCAACATGGCCTTCTTCCTCCGGATGAAGTTGTTCAACCGGATCAACATGGCCTTCTTCCTCCGGATGAAGTTGTTCAACCGGATCAACTTGTTCAACCGGATCAACTTGTTCAACTTCATTAACATCTGAAGAAGACACCCTGTGCAAGATCCTATTTTGAATTAAATCTAGTTTGACATGTGAATTTCATTTCAACGTATGGTTGACAACCTTACCTATCAGTGGCTTTCACAGATTGTCCTGCCTTCAACCGTTCAATTTCTTCTCCTTGAGCTCTCACAATTGCACGGAGAGCTGCCAATTCATTTTCAAGTTTTGTACATCGAACCGTCAATTCAGTATGTGTCATGCTGATCTCAACTGGTGTGTTGCCAGTATCTTTGAGCAAAGAAGAGCAAACAAGCCGACCTTGTTCATGCTCAGCACCCATGGTTTCTTGGCACCTGGGATTCCTGTTGTCAATCAAAGGTTCCTGAATAGGTTCCCTGACAGAAACAGTTGCCGTGGATCGGGTCTTAATGATGTTGGCACTGTCCTCAGGGTCAAGTGGGACTTCATGAGTAGTGTCAACCCTTTCCACCTGACTTGCTTCATCACTACTGCAAGTCACCTTATCACCAGAATGTCGGTTGGGTGATTGAACCAAGTCCAGCAGTATATTCCCAGCAATAAGGGTTGGGGAATCTACTTCATGTGGCCTAGGTGATATACCACCCTCATTCTGAGGTAGTCCTGTGGAGGGTCTAGGTAATGGAGACCTAGTCCTCTTCCTTTTGGGTGATTGTGGAGTGCCTGTGGTATTTTTGGGTGTGGTTTTTGATGTGGACATCCTCTTCCTTTTGGTGGGAATTTGTATATCAGTAGAAGAGGATGGTCGGTCTGGTGTGGGCTCAACACTTGTTGGTGTAACAATGTTGTCACCAGGAGCAATTTGCTCAGGAGCAGTCCTGGCCTTAGGCATAGGGTGTGATGTGTCTTTACCAAGAAAAACAGTTTTGTTCACTTGCATGTTAGAAAATGTTTTACTTGTAAAAGATTTTAGTTCAAGATGTTGATCAGAGATTTGCAGATTTGGAAATTCACAATTGAGAATGTGTTGGATGAATCTGGGGTACATGTAAAAGATCCTTTTAGGTTTTAGATTTTCCAGCATTCCATCAAATATCATTTTTGAAAAGTTAAAGTTGAGCCCATTTACCAATCCATGAAAAGCGGATGATTGAGGTGCAGCAAGTTCATCCCACGCAGTTTTCTTGTGAGATAGGCAGTGGAGAATGGTATGAGCAAGATATCGCCAAACATAGGGTAGTTGTCCCTTTTTGACGGTCGCACAAGTTAAGTCACCCCCATACCCAATTGCTTCGTACGTCTTCAAGTACAATTCAGACTTGTAATCAGGATCACCTCCTGCATCATTGAATTTCAGATGCTTCCGGATCATTTCTTCAGTCAAACTAATCTCATTCCCATTGACTCTAGAGTCAATTTTACCAACCCCGTTTCTATCAACAGATTTTTTGGCTGAGTCCCAAAATTCAGCAATTCTCTGCTTGCATATTACAGGATTCACAGTTAAAGCAAAATGAGTGTTGGATTTCTTGAGGAAATCGTTCATTTCATCAAATAGCTTTGACTTATCAGACTTCTCGAAGTACGCTACAACATTGTGTTCGGCGAAGAACAGTTGAGTAGCCTTTGATGCAGCCTTTCGATTCAATTTGGGTGCCATTTGTGAGAAATTAGAGAGTAAGGTTTAGGTTTAAATCGCCAATTAGAAACCTGGAGAGAAAATAGAGGGTAACTGTTTTTCGAAAATGCAGTTTTATACTAACGGCAATTCTTCTGGATCACAATGAACCCTAAGAATTGAAACAGGGGAAGTTATTGGAGTTTGCCCATTTAGTTGAAATTGGGATGGGGGAAATTTTTGATAATTTAATTTGGTTTAGAAAAATATTATTAATTTATTTTAAATGAATCCACATCAATTAGGGTCGATTAAGACCGATGAGGACAAATGAAGATAAAGTAGGACCAATTAGGACCAACGAAGCCACGAGGCCCAATTAGGGTAAATTGGGGTCAATTAGGGTCAATGATGAAGACCAGTTATAACTAACGAGGGTTGATTTTTCTCAATGTCGACGCCTTATAAGGACCAAATATGACCAATTAGGGTATATTAGGCCGATTGAGGGCCAATTACGCTCAATGAGGACCAGTAGACTGAATTAAGGTCAACCATGGTCATTTGTGACAAATGAGTACCAATGAGGGCCAGTGAACACTCAGTTAGGATGAATTAGGGGCTAATGAAGGTCAATTATAGTATATTTGGCTCGGTTAGGTTCAATGAAGATCACTTACGGTCAATTACGACCAATTAGGCTTATTTAGGACCAATTATAATCAATTGGGGTCAATTAGGCATAATTGACTCAAATTTGTTGTACATCAAAGTAAATGGTACGTACTCGATGAGTCTAGTAGGTCCTTATTGAGGCTAACTGACACTAATTGGTCCTTATTGGTCCAATTTGTGCAAATTGCTCCTCATTAACCCGAATTGAGCCATATTGGTACTTATTCTGTCTAATTGGCCCTCATCGGTCCTAACTAGCCCTAATAAGTCATAATTCATCCTTATTGGTCCTAATCGAGCATATTCGACCATTATTGGTCCTAATGGGTCCTCATTGACCCTAATTGAACCTAATTGGTCTTAATCGACCATCACTAACCCTGATTTACCCTTATTGGTATCATTGGTCCTCATTCAAACTAAATGGCCCCAATTAGTCCTAATTGGTCATACTTGATCATCGATCCTCATTAGTCACTTCCTTCATGCTCCGTCCTTATCGGTCCTATGAGCATAATCGGCCTTCTCATTGAACTGGTCCTAATTCGTATTCATTGACCATATTAATTGACCATAAATGGTCTTCACTAAAGTATCCTAAATGACGTTAACTGTCAGTATTTAGTCCTCATTGAGTCTGGTTGGTCCTAATTGCACCTAATTGCTCCTCACCATCCTAATTGGACGTCGTTTAATATTTTTGGAAACAAAATTATTATACATGAGAAATTCACAACATGGCGGTCTTTTCGTATTTTTGTTCTAAATTGCATAGTAATTTATCATTTTCATTTTTAAGTTGTGTTTTAGTAATGTATCCGTTTTTTGTAGTTGCATTATCACGGCCACAAGGCACGTGCTATTAAAATCTTGTTTATTATATCTAAAAGAAAATAATAAAATTAATATTAAAACATAATTTTGTTAATTAGGGCTTTTAACTTCGATCGTCATCTAGATCTACTTAAAGGATCACAGTTATGTCAACCGTAATTGATGTACTCGTACAATTTCAACACCTCAAGAGGATGAAGCTCCTGCTCAAGCTCATGGAGGATGATGAAGTTCATCTTCAAGAAGAACCCGCCGGAAGAGCCACGTGGAGACATTTAATTAATTAATTAATTATGTTTATGTTTAATTTTAGGTTTAATTATGTTTAATATACATATTGTTTATATTAATTTTGGGTTTTATTATCAGTTTGAACAATTCTCCCCCCCCCCCCTTTTAATTAAAAAATTTCACAAAAAAAATTTGAATTTCCAACCATTAATTCAAACTACACCCAAAATTTCGAACTAAATTTACTTATTATCGATTCATCATATATATACTTTTCCCTCTAACTTTATCAGAAAATTTCTAGCTAGTTAAACGCCTCCGGCGAATAACCAGGTCTTCTTTCTCATCCATATCATTCACATCTTCCATGGAGCTTCAACAACGAATAGCTTCAACAGACAACGTTAGCGATTCTTCAGAAGTGGGATGTGATTTGGGAGACCAATCAGTCCAGAAAATGGTAATTGTCAAGTTATTCCGTTTCATTAAATACAATCTGTTTTCATAAAATTGTTTCTTTTGTTTATTATTGATACACGTTTAACTTGGGATCCCTGTATTTGTGTACAGTTACAGTTACAGATCGATTAGTTATTTTTATGCTAGGAATGTTGAGGTCAAGCATATGCACATGTTTGTAGATTCATGTTACTGGTGAACCTCCTTTCTTATTTATGTTACTCTGGTCATTACTTGCTAGGAAATGATCCTAGAGGACTTATATAGGAATGTTTCCAACATTTTTTGTATGTTCATGTGATAGGGGTACAAAATAAAGAAATTGTAGTTTAAATCCCCTGTAGAAGAATAGAAGAATGTTGATGTCATGCATCTGCTACTTTGCTAGAAATGGTGAACTGTTTGTTTATATCCACTGAAGACATGATGTGTTCCACTCTTTCCTTTAGATGTCGTTAAATTTGTGTATAACATATCAAATAATTAATCAATAGGGTCTTTATGTGATATATTAATAATTAACAACTAATTTATGTCACTCTGGTCATTACTAGGAAATGATCTTAGAGGACATATATAGGAATGTTTCCAACATTTTTTGTATGTTCATGTTAGAGGGGTACAAAACAAAGAAATTGTAGTTTAAATCCCCTATAGTAGAATAGAAGAATATTGATGTCATGCATCTCCTACTTTGCTAGAAATGGTGAACTGTTTGTTTATATCCACTAAAGACATGATGTGTTCCACTCTTTCCTTTAGATGTCGTTAATTTGTGTATAACATATCAAATAATTAATCAATAGGGTCTTTATGTGATATATTAATAATTAACAACTAATTTATGTCACTCTGGTCATTACTAGGAAATGATCTTAGAGGACATATATAGGAATGTTTCCAACATTTTTTGTATGTTCATGTTAGAGCGGTACAAAATAAAGAAATTGTAGTTTAAATCCCCTATAGTAGAATAGAAGAATATTGATGTCATGCATCTCCTACTTTGCTAGAAATGGTGAACTGTTTGTTTATATCCACTAAAGACATGATGTGTTCCACTCTTTCCTTTAGATGTCGTTAATTTGTGTATAACATATCAAATAATTAATCAATAGGGTCTTTATGTGATATATTAATAATTAACAACTAATTTATGTCACTCTGGTCATTACTAGGAAATGATCTTAGAGGACATATATAGGAATGTTTCCAACATTTTTTGTATGTTCATGTTAGAGCGGTACAAAATAAAGAAATTGTAGTTTAAATCCCCTGTAGAAGAATAGAAGAATGTTGATGTCATGCATCTGCTACTCTGCTAGAAATGGTGAACTGTTTGTTTATATCCACTGAAGACATGATGTGTTCCACTCTTTCCTTTAGATGTCGTTAAATTTGTGTATAACATATCAAATAATTAATCAATAGGGTCTTTATGAGATATATTAATAATTAACAACTAATTTATGTCACTCTGGTCATTACTAGGAAATGATCTTAGAGGACATATATAGGAATGTTTCCAACATTTTTTGTATGTTCATGTTAGAGGGGTACAAAATAAAGAAATTGTAGTTTAAATCCCCTGTAGAAGAATAGAAGAATGTTGATGTCATGCATCTGCTACTTTGCTAGAAATGGTGAACTGTTTGTTTATATCCACTGAAGACATGATGTGTTCCACTCTTCCCTTTAGACGTCGTTAAATTTGTGTATAACATATCAAATAATTAATCAATAGGGTCTTTATGTGATATTTAAATAATTAAGAACTAATTAAGAGATAATGAATCAACAGGGTCTGCATGCCTTCCTATTTATGTACTTTGTTAAAAAGCATCTAACTACATTCTGTTAATTGTACAAAATTCAAGGATCGATCCAACAACACTAATGGTGAATTGGAAAAACTTGAGTTCGAACTTAAAGAGGAGAGACTTCTTCGGGATGCAACAAATGAACAAGTTAAGGCCCTCTTCTTGAAGTTTGAAGAATCGGAGAAAAAGCTTGATCTACTTATAGATCATCTATCTGCACTTGGACCACCGTTACCACACCAACTTAATGCTCCGGCATCTACAAAGGTGAATTATTTACATCACAACTTAATCATACTATTCTCAAGTACCTTATAATAACATACACTCTTGTTCATGAAGAACACAATCCGGATGAACTCTTGTTCCTGAAGAACACAAACAGATGCAAGTTCCTGGTACATAAGAATATATACCCCATGTAAAAAACAAAGTTATGAGTTAAATGGGGCCCTGCTATGATTCATTGAAAATGTATGTTAATATGAAAAAATAGAGTATATACATAATCTGTATGACTAAAACTGGAACAACTTATGTTAGATTAAAAAAACAGAATAAATACTTTCATGATAGGTCCGCGTCATTATTCTACTCTAACTTTTTACCAATTCAAAAACATTGTTCTAGGTAAATTCTAAGGAGATTTTTGTTGGATCTAGCCACGACACTAATCATGCTAACAGACACATAACGGTTAGTATTTGTCAAACTCATTATCGGTTTGATTGCTCATTTACATAAAGTAATTAATTAAACTGTAGGGCGTGAAATCGGTGGTCGATCAACCTCGTCTGAAGCGGTTGAAAAGAAAAAGGTAAATATTTGCCAGTCAAGTTTCATTCCGTTCTATAGTTTCACAGTAATCTGTTTGGTAATGTCATGTAGTCCCATTTTAAATGTTATTTGGTACCTCAAACACTTGGGCCAGCTAGGGATTGTTGGAATAAATGGTGAGATGTGTACCAAACAAAGTTCAACTGACTTTGAAGTTGATCCGGAACTTAATGTGATGTTCATCCGGATGTATTAAGTTCATCTGGATATCTAATGTTCATCTGGAAATCAATTGAATTGTAGGACCTGATGACCCATACTACTTGCAATAAAATGGCACTCCGCAGTCCATATCTATCATGGTGGTAAGTATTTCAAAATTGCTATATATATTATGATCAATTTCCATAACCTAATTATCAATTATATGTTTTGGTATAGGAAGGAATACAAGAAAAAATGGTCCTAATTAAGCTCAAATCTGGACAGTTGAAGATGAAGACCACGTGGTAGTGTTGTTGCCTCCCGGATTGAAAATTAGATTGAGAATAATGCTTGTATGCAGTGTAATTTTCTTTAATTTTTTATTTGTATTTCATTTGTATTTGACTTGTAATTGAATTTTATTTGATTTGTAATTAATAATTTGTAATAGCTTTTAAATTGGCCACGCTTATAGCAAGGACCCATCTGATGTTAACAACCTTTTGCTTACTTTTTGTTCTTCCCAAATATATGTGGCTAAAACACAAATATACGTGACCATATAATACCAAAGGCCACACTTTTTATATTTTATCGTGGTCATTGCCACCCTTTGGCCACGCGTATTGGGACAAAAATATCTGATTTCAACTACCCTTTGGCCACTTTTTTTTTCTCCAAATATATGTGGCTAAAAGACAAATATACGTGACCATATAATACCAAAGGCCACACTTTTTATATTTTAACGTGGCGGTTGCCACTCTTTGGCCACGCGTATTGGGACAAAATATCTGATTTCAACTATCCTTTGGCCACTTTTTTTTTTCCAAATATATGTGGCTAAAACACAAATATATGTGACCATATAATACCAAAGGCCACACTTTTTATATTTTAACGTGGCCGTTGCCATCCTTTGGCCACGCGTGTTGGGACAAAATGTATGATTTAAACTACCCTTTGGCCACTTTTTTTTTTTCAAATATATGTGGCTAAAACACAAATATACGTGACCATATAATACCAAAGGCCACACTTTTTATATTTTAACGTGGCCGTTGCCACCATTTGGCCACGCGTATTGGGACAAAATATCTGATTTCAACTACCCTTTGGCCACTTTTTTTTCCAGATATATGTGGCTAAAACACAAATATACGTGACCATATAATACCAAAGTCCACGCTTTTTATATTTTAATGTGGCCGTTGCCACCCTTTAGCCACGCGTATTGGGACAAGATGTATGATTTCAGCAACCCTTTTGGCCACGTTTTTTCTTATCATAAGTGGCTAAAAGATAAATACACGTGACCATATAATACCAAAGGCCATGCTATTCATATTTTAACGTGGCGGTTGCCACCCTTTGGCCACGCGTATTCGGACAAAAATTATAATTTCAGCAACCCATTTGGCCACGTTTTTTATAACATATATGGCTAAAACACAAATATACGTGACCATATAATACCAAAGGCCACGTTAAACAAACACATGTGGCCGTTGGGACCCTTTGGCCACGCTTTTCGGAAGAATTGTTTGATTACAACAACAAATATTGGTATCCTTTAGCCACGCTTCTAGGTGGCTTCAGCCACTGATATTGTAAGGTGGCCGTAGGGTACATAAGGTGACGGGACCTTTGGTGTCGATTGAAATGGAAAAAAAAGACATGACCAAACACCTTTGGTCACGGGTTTTTTTCCGTGGCCAAAGGTGTATTTTGACGTAGTGTGGTTCGTTTCTCTTTAAACTGTAATCTCAGTATTATTTCCTTTTATCACCTACTAATTGTTCTAGTTGGGTTTCTAAACTTGTATTATCATTACAATTAGTGATTCATTTGAATGGTGATACGCGTTATGAGTATCCATAACCCATCTATTAATACTTGGGATATGACTAAATATTCAATTTGTGTTATCATTTAATGGTGATTCATTCGAAGGATGATCCGAGTTATGAGAAATCATTTCTCTATAAATTGTTATCTCCGTATTCTAAATTTTAACACCACTCTGGTTCCGAATCTAAATTTTGTCGAGTTCACATACGATAGCATTTCTTGAAAAAAATACTCATTATCGTATGTTCCCGATATAACTATTTTATGCCGTTGCAAATCTATTTTTAAAAATATAAGGCCTAGCACATCTGAGACATTCAGAAATATTATCTGTTATTATTTTTGTACTCTAATACCCGAGCACGTCCCTACTTGTGGGGGTGACCACAAGCACGTCACTGCGGCATCAATGAGGTGGCAATTTCCGTGACAGTGAGCTGAGTTTATGGCGTCTCGTCTGTTTTACTCTACGGAGTATCTGTTATATATTTCGAGGCGTATGGACTGGTCCTAGGATATTATTACTTCTGGTGGTTGGATTGTATGAATGCCCATACACCAATTCACATCGGTTCTCGGGCTAGCTACCCGGTTCCGCCTGTTATATTATGTATATTATTATTCGGCTCGATGGGTATTTTCTTTCCTTATGATATGACACGTTCTGAAATTAGTTCTATTTCTGGATCTTCAATATTCATTATTATTCCTTATTATCATTCGTTCCTAGGCATGTTGCTCCTTCGCATTTCTTTTTTTGTGTAACAGGTTTCAGGGCTAAAGGGGGATGTGTGGAGAGAGTAAAAGTCAACTAAGCTTGTAAAATAGTTTTTAAATAGTAATGTACGATAATGAACCTTTTTTTTGTATAAGATCTGACTATTTTATAAACTCCTTCGGATATTATATAAAATGTCTTTTTGTTTCTGATTCTGTAATATTGACCCGTCAACCTTAATACCGGGTTGGGGTGTTACAGTTATGGTATCAGAGCAAAGGCTCTTTCCTGTCGAAAACTTAAACTAAAATCACACCTGTGAGGTAATGGGTAGACGCTGGGTTTGGATTTCATCTTCTGGATATTCTCTTTATCATCGATATTTGATATTCAGTTTATCGTTAATCGTAGGACCTTCCTTGCTTCATGGTATATAATTTTCTAGTGATTAAGTTAGTTCATCACATCGTCGTTCCCTCTTCGATTCAATGTTCTAGCTTTTATTAGATCTTTAGAAACGACTTCTGAAAACCTTAAGACACAAGTTAAGGCATCATGATCTCTGGTGAACCTGTTTACGCTTGATTAAGCCTTTGCCACCACGCTGTCTACATGACATATTTTGCAAGATTCATATATATAGACGAGATGCGTCTCTGTTAGATAGCACATAAGTTACCTATTAGAATTTGGCCATCTCTTCATCATGTGGTTATTATTCCTTCATTTTCTTGTCAGGTGGTCTAATCATTAAGATGCATAAAAGGAGTACAGTTATGGCATGATTGTAAGGTAAATTAATGATTACGGTTCTAGAACGTAATCGTGAATTTGCAGGTACACATGTGCGCTTCTGGAATCCTATTATGTAGATTAATATTCTTTAGAATGTTATAAGACACAACATGCTTGACTAATCAGTATAAACCAACTTCGATATGCATGACGTCACGTGTATCTGAACCTTCTTATCCATTTTTAGTTTTAGTTTTAAACATTTGTTGATGCACACACTTGACTAACATAGAAAGGTAATAACTTGAAAAAATATTTTTTTATTATCTCTTATTCATTGCTATACTCGGTAATTACTTATCACAAATTTCGAGGACGAAATTTATTTTAAGGGAGATAGAATTGTAATACCCGAAAATGAAATGACCAGATATAACAATTTGTAATACTTAAAATTTAAAATAACCAAACATACTAAATACTAATAATAAATTAGTATAATTTAAAAATGGAAAAAAAATTGTATGAATAATAAGTCATTAAAATGCAAATCATGTACATAGATGAAATAATGAATGTCGTAAATTAATGTAAACTAAGAACTTTAGGACAAAAAAAATAATAATTATACACACAAATATATGGTCCTATAATTTTCATAGGAAAGGAAATTGAAACTGATTTTATATGATAAAATTAGAGGTAAAAGAAAAAAAATATATGAAGCTGTCTTTTATTTTAATGACTTCAAATTGGCGATTCCATTTTTTTTCGACCGACAAAGCGGCCGTAATTTTTCTATGTTCACACATGAGAAGTAAGCCACGAGTCAATTTCCTTGGCCACGTTGGATTTGTGGTTGCCACGTAAAACATGACTCACGACCAAATATAGTTCCTGACCACCACCTCACCGTCTCTTACGTATAACTGCGGCGCCCACCATCGGTTGAAGTAAACTCACCTTAGTAACGAAGGATACTCGACTATATAAGCCAATTTAAATGTCTTCAGATATAACCATCTCTCTTGACATCTCATAAAAATCTCAATCCCGACTATTTCCCGGTGAGTTTGATATTTCTCCGGCAACTTCTGCGTTTGAAACAGAAAAGTTGGAGAAGAAAACCAAATATGATTATTATTTAGGCTCGTGAACAAGTTGACGTCACTTTGAAATATCACAATCGGATTAAGGTGCACTTTCTTCTATTCTCTACTATTCGTTTTAGTTGGGTTTCTATACCTATTTGTGCAATTCTTTCCCTGCTATTTGTTCTATTTGGGTTTCTATACCCATTTATTGATTCGTTTCTCTTTAAATTGTAATCTCAGTATTATTTCCTTTTATCACCTACTAATTGTTCTAGTTGGGTTTCTAAACTTGTATTATCATTACAATTGGTGATTCATTTGAATGGTGATACGCGTTATGTGTATCCATAACCCCTCTATTAATACTTGGGATATGACTAAATATTCAATTTGTGTTATCATTTAATGGTGATTCATTCGAAGGATGATCCGAGTTATGAGAAATCATTTCTCTATAAATTGTTATCTCCGTATTCTAAATTTTAACACCACTCTGGTTCCGAATCTAAATTTTGACGAGTTCACATACGATAGCATTTCTTGAAAAAAAATACTCATTATCGTATGTTCCTGATATAACTATTTTATGTCGTTGCAAATCTATTTTTAAAAATATAAGGCCTAGCACATCTGAGACATTCAGAAATATTATCTGTTATTATTTTTGTACTCTAATACCCGAGCACGTCCCTACTTGTGGGGGTGACCAGAAGCACGTCACTGCGGCATCAATGACGTGGCACTTTCCGTGACAGTGAGCTGAGTTTACGGCGTCTCGTCTGTTTTACTCTACTGAGAATCTGTTATATATTTCGAGGCGTATGGACTGGTCCTAGGATATTATTACTTCTAGTGGTTGGATTGTATGAATGCCCATACACCAATTCACATCGGTTCTCGGGCTAGCTACCCGGTTCCGCCTGTTATATTATGTATATTATTATTCGGCTCGATGGGTATTTTCTTTCCTTATGATATGACACGTTCCGAAATTAGTTATGTTTCTGGATCTTCAATATTCATTATTATTCCTTATTATCATTCGTTGCTAGGCATGTTGCTCCTTCGCATTTCTTTTTCTGTGTAACAGGTTTCAGGGCTAAAGGGGGATGTGTGGAGAGAGTAAAAGTCAACTTAGCTTGTAAAATAGTTTTTAAATAGTAATGTACGATAATGAACCTTTTTTTGTATAAGATCTGATATTTTGTAAACTCCTTCGGATATTATATAAAATGTCTTTTTGTCTCTGACTCTGTAATAGTGACTCGTCAACCTTAATACCGGGTTGGGATGTTACAAGTATGATCTTGAATCGATATTGTGCGAGCCACGAAACACACGTTTCTTGGCTCTGATACCAATTGTAAGTCCCGAATCAACGAACAAACACGATATCAAAGATCAATCGTAGGTGCGGAATCCTGACGATTGATTGATTCAAGCTAAGAAAGAGAGAATAAGAGGAACACAATAATATGAAACACTTAAACCTGAAATTGGGTGCACAGGGAAATCAAATAACTCGTCTGGTACACCAATGTAGAATGTCGAAAATCTCCTAGACACCCTTTCTCTGGTTCTCGAAATCCCTAGCTCCCCTGAATGTCTAACCCCTAACATAGAGGCATATGTGAGTTTATATACTACTCACATATCCATTTACAAGGCCTAAGCCCATCCCATGCCCAATACTAGAAAACTAATAGCTAGCCCACTATTCTATTGTATAAGCCCCATAAAAATGACCCTTACAGAGGCTTTGATCAAAGACTGCGAAGCTGCAGAAGCCGAAGCTCAAGATGCAGCCAACGACTTTGAAGCGTTGTTTCAGCGAAGCTATCCTTTGCAACAAATGTATGAGAAAGCACACACGAATGCTATGGATGCAGCTCACAAGATAATTGCTTTGCAAGAAGAATTGAGAAAACTATCTGATGAAAACAACAATCTGAAATAAGAGAATGGAGCTCTAAGAAGAAACAATCTCAAAGATTCTGTTGTGGCTTTAATGGTTGATTCGTCTAAGGTAGTAAATTCTTCTTCTCAGTGTGAAACTTGTGTTCAATTTGCAAAATTTAAGAGTGATCTCTTAGATGAGAAGTCCAAATTGTTTGATGAAGTGTCAGTTACCAAAGCAGACATGGAGATTTATAAGACCCGTTGGGAGGAAACAACCAAGGAATTGATGTCGGTCCACGAGCGACTGCGTATTCAAAAGTATGATTTTATTAAACAATCAGAAATGCTCGTGGCGGTTCAAAAGGAATTGGCTAAACATCAAAAGATTTTTTTCTGACTTAAAGATTGAAATTTCTGAATTGACTAACAAGATTGAAACTTTTAAAATTCCTTTGTCATTCACAAATTTTCTTTACAATCATGAAAAGGAAAACGAGTCGGAAAATCTTTGCCAAGTTCCTGCTCCAGTGGTCATAACAAACAGTCCATCTTGTGTTCCAATCAATGACAAATGTGACTATACTTCCTATAAGAAGGATGTATCTGTTTCATCAAACTCAAACACCACTGATAATCAATCAAAAGAAAAATATGCTCTTGATATCGGAGTTGATGATCTGTTTTACAATGTGTCTGATTTTGACAAAGTTGATTTGATTTATGATAACGAACCTGAGTCATCCAAAACTGTTTCAAACAACACTCAGGATGAGCTTATTTTTAAATACAATTTCAGGGAAATTAAATCTGAGCTTACAAAATTGAGTACATAAGAGCATAAAAAGATTGCTCGAGAAAAATCAGTTGGTGGCAAGAAACAAAAGAATGGTGATATTAGCTTTGACTCTGAAGCTAAAACTTTTGAACAAGGTTCAAGTTCAAAACCATCACAGGCTCAGTCTGAAAAATCTCATGTAAAAAACAAGCCTGTTGTTTTGATAAATTTGAGAAATTGACCACTTATCACTTAAAAGGTTCAGATATCATGTATAGTGATAAGGAATTCCCGTTAAAAATGATGAATCCAGATCTGATCGATAAGGTCTTTACGGGTGGTTTTGGTCCAAAATATGATCTGAATGTTAAAAGTGTGCCCATTAGGAGGGGAAATGGGAAAGTTATAATACCAATTGACACACTAGATTCGGAATATTCTGATCATCATTCTGATAATGGTGGTTTGATTAATTGAGTGAAGAAACCAGTTAAAAAATCACAAAATGTTTCTCAACCTCAACCACTGAAAGCACACAAACCAAATTTTCATGATAATTCAAATTTCAGAAGGCCAAATTAGTTTATAAGAAATCTCATTATCATGATGATGGATTCTATGATGACTTTGGTTATGGGCCATATCCTCAAGGTTATGGGAGGGGTTCTTATTGGTATGTTGCTAGTCCAATGGGACATGGTGGTCGATAGGTTGGTTATCCGAATGATGGATATTTTCATGATGAATTTTATTCGGAATGTGGCAATGGCTATGAATCAGGTTTTTATGATGATTTCAGTGATCATTATGTGTCTAAAACTCAAAAGAAATTTTCAAAATCTAAAAAATAAAACCTGTCATAGAGACCATTGTGGATGATGACACGGTTGAAGAGATTGTTATCGACGGACGTCGATGTTTCAAATGTAAAAACCATGGTCACACATATCGAACTGTCCTTTCAAGAAGGATACATCTAAAAAGTCCGGTAATGCATCTGATGGTTATCAATCAGATAAGCCAGCATCTGCTAGCTCACAGAAACATGTGAAATTTATTGATCCTAAAGTTTTCATCCACACTGATTTAAAACCGTCAATGTTAAGTTCTAAACCTGAAAAACATGATAAGACATGATGGTAAACCAGTAAAACCGATATTGAAAACTTCAGATGGATCGAAAATCAGCAGAATGACAAGTGGAAACCTAAGAGTTCATCCACCGCTGGAACTGATTTTGTTGAAGATGAAGGTCGACCCAAAGCTTCGAGCTTGGGTTCTTCCCGATCTAATTAATTTGCTTAATATGTGCAGGGAGCTATGTGACAATCCGTGAATAATCTATGGGTTGTTGAAAACGGAGCTTATCGACACATGACCAATGACATCTCCCTTCTGCAAGACGTTTAACCATTTAATGGAGGGAATGTTACATTTGCGGGTGATAAAGGCGGTAAGATTACGAGTATTGGCCGACTAAGCAATGGTGCAATTACATTTGAGTGAGTGGAGTATGTTCAAGAACTCGAATATAACCTGCTGAGTGTGTCCCAAATATGTGACACCCGAGAATTTCAAGGTTGACTTCCGTTAGACAAATCCGTTAGTTACGTTATAAGTGTTCACTTAGTAGCTAATGCATAACTAGGCCGAATACGTCCACGACCCTTCGTTGATCACCGAACCCGTCCATATGTGTTATGTGTTCATCATTGATTGTCTTTATGTGCAATGTGATTTAAATACATGACTTATTATTGTGAATAGCATGATTAATTGTAAATACTTGATTATGTGAAAATTGCCTAAATTTGGTAGTCAGCGAAACTACCGAGCGAAACTACAGATTCGCCCGGTAGCAGGCTAGACTGATCAAAGTACCCGAGGCCAGAGCTAGTTTCGCCTGGCCAGCGAAACTGCCAGCGAAACTAGCCTCTGATATAAATAAACTTAATGAACCCTAGTAGCCTCATTTGCCTCATTTCACAACCAACACACACATACACTTCTCTGGAATCTGGTCAGCCGAGAAAACCATCAAGAAAACGAGACCTCAGCCTCAAGACCATCACCTCATCTCATCTATCGATCCTAGAACCAACCGTGAGTCCCAAAAACTATGTTTTCTTGCTTTTTCTATGTGTTTCTTTATAAAGTATGCTCAAACCTTCATGAAAACTTGTATGCTTCTGAGATAGTGCTTAGGGATGCTAGATCTACCATAAAGTCAGAAACTTTACGTGTAAAAACAAACCATGATGATGATTTATGCAATTTTGGTCATTTTAGGGTTTAGAAGTGTTTTTAGAGATTTGATGATTAAAATGCATGTTAAACATGTTAAAGCTGCTTGATTTATGTTGGTAAATGCCTATGGATGCTAGATAATGAATTGCATGTATGATCAGAAGCTGTTAGGTTGATTTTTAGGCAAATCCGTATGTTTTTCGCGACCAGCGAAACTGTCTGTTCTCTGGGCGAAACTAAGTAGCGAAATTATATCTCCTTCCAGCGACACTGACCAGCGAAACTATAGTGTCGCCGGATAACCTGACCAGACCAGCTCGAGCGAAACTACCGAGCGAAATACCTGAACGAAAGTTCAAACCAGTTTCCCTGCGAAACTAGGCTAGCGAAACTGCGTCAGCAGTTTCGGGCGAAACTAGCCTAGCGAAACTGTGTCACCGGGCATTGCCTAGCGAAAGTGCTGCCCGTGCACCTAGCGAAACTGCCTAGCGAAACTATGCTAGCGAAACTAAGACCTGACCTAAAAACCAAACTTGTGAAATTTGCTTAAGTGTTATGCCATGACTTACATGATTATGCCATGATGAAACATGTTTGATATCTGATTCATATGAACCCTTGTTTATGATCAACCATTGGTGTCGTGTGTCGGTATGTCGAGTCATAGTTGCAACATGCTATGTTATGGGCCATAGTGACGTTAAGTAAAGATTAGACACGAAACTAATACTTAAGACCTAAACGTGTTCTAGGTCTTCGTTAAACAACAATATTTGGATTACTTGAAGTGTAGCAGTGCAACCAAAGGTGAGTGTCACTAACCCGCTTACCGTGAGTCCGTTTGGGCCACACCGAATAACTTAACGAAAACAATGCTGATAAACTCTAGAGTGCTAGGCACCTACTGATGAACATGAGAACACGGGATGCTTGGCACCCACTTGATGAACTGAAGTGTTTTATGGGAAACACTTGTGAACTCTGAACAAACTATTTTTGAAACAAAACTGAAAACGTTTTAATATGGCTAGTGTAGGTTAAAGTCTAAACCATATGATATCACATGTTTTCTAAGGATGCCTTATAACTTAAAAGTCCTCAACTAAAATTGTGCCATTAATTGTAAAGCGAGGGGATGTTGGGTAGATCTACTGGAGTTTGACAAACTCCGCCCCGTGGCACGGGAAGTGCACGGAGGAACAATATCAGCCTATTTGACCGTGGTCCCGAGAGGACACGGGGGAGGCAAAAACCGCGATGACGTAGGTCCGCACCGTACGGGATGGCTCGGCCCCCACAAAATAAGTCAGCTTTGGTACAAACTTCCTTAGAGCATGGAACAACGGATTAGCTACCCGCGATATCGGTTGAGTCCTTTAACTTTACGGAACTAGTACATACCCGATGACGTAGGTCACGGAAACTTCATTTATAAACAAAGAAATAATTATGAGCATTGCTTTTCACAAATGAATATTTTGTAAGTACCTTTTGACACGAACTGAGATTATGAGACCGGGCCAATGCATGACAAGCCCACTGTGAACTCACCAACCGTTAGGTTGACACTTGCGTGGTTTAAACTTTTGCAGATCGCTAAGGAGTATCCGGAGCGGGTTGGCATGGCACGTGAAGACTTTTATTTTAATTGAACCATTTGGAAATTTAATACAATGATTTGTAAAGCACGTGGTTAGTGCTAAGACAATATTTATTCCGCTGCGTTTGTATTTAAGACTTTAATTTATAACTTGTGTTTGAACTAACCCTGATTCGTTTAGTATTTGTAACTATGGTTGTGGATCCTGGTCTAGCTCGCGCCCCTTAACGGTATAAACTCCGTTAGTGGTATTTTGGGGGGTGCGACAAAATATGTGACAAATGTTACACAACAGTTTTCACTGGGACAAAATGTTTGATTTTTAAGCCAGGTTATAAAATTCCTAAAGATTGCTTCGTAGTGTGAAAAACCGAGGTGGTGGGAAAATACCTTGGTTGCGGAAGCGGATCGAGTCTTTGTGTACTTGTTTTTGTAGAAAAAATGAACACCCGAACAAGAACATCGATGGTGTTTGAGGTGTAATGATGATGAGCAAAGCTAGTAAACAAAGATAGATGATAAACAAGATGGAATGGTAGATAAATATTAACCGAATGATCACAAGTTACCTACCCCACACATCCCGGGTATCATGAACAAGTGTGTGTTCATGAACCCTTACAAACTTATAAAGATCCATGACTAACTCTCTCTATCACTCATCAATCATTCCTCTATGGGATATGCCTCTATATATACTAACAAATGACCTACCAAGGGCAATATAGTAAATACTAAACTAGTGATAATATAACAATAAATAATAATCACTAAATCCTTGAGTCGTTAGGATTGACTCGTCATGGTCTTCACCATGTTGTATGGACGGTATATGATAAGTGGTCATTGAATAATATATACATCTAACCAAATCTTGTTGGCTTGGTCTCGAGTTTCCCAACAATCTCCCCCTATTTGGTGGATGGTATACTCAACACTTGTGACATTGGTTCTTTGTATTCTTGCAACTTGGCTTCAAGATAATCTTCATGTAGTTTCAAATCTTTCGTTTAATATTTCTCCTTTCCGAAGCTCCCCCTACGATTAAGCATTTTCTTCTTCTAGCCCGAAACCAAACAAAAGGCCATAAGTGCTTAGGGTGTCTATAGCACTCAACACAACGGCTACTTGAGGATTCAATCATACTCACATGTGCCAATATTGTTGAAAGAAAACAAGATAAAGGATCCATGAAAAATTAGAGATTTAATCCCATAATTCAACAATCTTGAAGTTTTTGACAGTATACTAACCAATGTTCTTCACATAGGCAAACCACTTACTTCTTTGTGCCTCTAATCTTTGCCTTCAATTTTTACCATAATGGCAGTGTTGCAACTGTTACGGCTTGAGGACTCTTCAATGATTAAAATTCACATTTGCTTTGCTCATGGTTTGCAACAAGTCTCATCACATATCCACCCCCTAGACTTTTGCAACCAAGAAAAATAATAAGCATGTTCTGTTGTGATCAAAACCCATAAAACAACCTTTGCATCAGCTAAAGCTTGAAATGAAACAGTAGAAAATAATCATCTGATATCAAACTCGTGCACAGCTCTTATGATCAAATGTTACCTCATAACACGTATGCTATATAGTGAAGTAATCTGATATAGGAGTATAGTTTTAATGTACCTGATGAGAATACTACAGAATTATGGCTTCAAATGGTTGTTGTGGTTGTAGGTTGACAACAGAGGTAAATAACCGAGCCCGAACCCATAATCGAAATGCAAACATAAGTAACATCGAGCAAACCCATTGTCAAACCGAATCGGATATCGAACATGAGTATTATGTAATGGAAACAACTTCAATACTCCAACTTGTCAAATTACGTCCTCCAGACATAAACACTTATACGGAACAGCAGTCGGACACGAGATCATATACTCGAACGGAAATTTCTTTCTTCATCAGCATCACTGTAACATTTTAATAACTGCTTAATCAGATGACAAAAGAGAGTTCGAATATGATCAGAACTGACCTGAACGGATACATTTTTCCGGCGATTTGAGGCGAGTTCCGGCAAGCTGAGGTTGATCAGAAGTGAACTCCGGTGGCCTGAGGCATCTCCGGTGATCTAAGATATGATCAGAAGCATACTTCAGAAATCTGAGGCATCTCTGGTGATCAAAGATAAGCGGAAAACCGTATTTCCCGTGACTATCGGAATTTTGAACCAAATAGCAGCATATACCGGTTGATGCTTAGTTCTGGTTGAAATTCTAGTTGAAGCAGAACTAGGTTTAAGCGGATGAAGTTTTCGGCTTGTAGATGGAATTTCGGTTGAATTAAGGTTTTCCGCTTGAACATGAGTTGAGCCGGAACCTTCTAATTTTCCGGTGGAAGTTTCCGCTTGAAGTTGAGACGGAAAAAACTCTTCTCTTGAGTTGAACTGGAACATACTATTTTTCTGGTTAAAGATGATTTTCCGTTCCAAGTTAATTTCTTCTGGTTGATCGATGAAGCGAAGACAAGGTGAGAGAAAGGTGAGCTCTCCGATGCCTTTCTGCTTTCTCCGATAACTCTCAGCAGAAGGTAGATCTCTGCAACACTCCATCTTCAACAGAAACCCTAGAGATGTAAAGCAGCCATAGCCGAACAAGATTCATCTTCATCGCCGTCAACTTTCTTCATCTTTGTAGAAGCCTACTATGAACCAGTAGCTTAAACCCAGATTCCGACTGGTTTCCTTCATCACCATTATCAACCTTTTCACGATCAACCAAAAACCCTAATGTAGACCACTGTACCTTTCTTGAGTTCCCCAACTGAGTCTATTACCCACATCTTCACCGTCTTTCACCCGAAGTCACATAAACGAGGGACGACTGGACGAGCTGCAGTCTCGTATTCAATCTTTTTGAGTTTCTAGATTACCATCATCTTCACAAAATAACCTGTATATCACTCTTTTATGGGTTTCTCTCATGTTTTTAAAGAGAGAGAGAGTGTGTAGTCATCTTAGTTGTGAGATGAGAAAAAGTATTGTTGACAATGAAGATAATTTTCTCCAAACCGACGCGAAGAGAGAGAAACAAATGTGCAGAGAATAAAAAAATGGACTTTCTTTTCTTTTGAGAGAGGTCGTGTTTAGTCGTAACTAACGAACTTTCTCGATTTTCGTGGGTAGATTTTCTTGTTACAAAGGATGAAACACCGAGAGTCCTTATCAACTTGATCAACACACTTGAATCATTTTATAAGTTGAAAGTTAGAAGGATTCGAAGTGATAATGGCACGGAGTTCAAAAACACTGCTATGAGGTTATTTTGTCTTGAAAAGGTGATTGTACATGAATTTAGTACACCTCAGCAAAACGGTGTTGCGGAACGGAAAAATAGAACAATAATTGAGACGGCTAGAATGATGCTAGTTGATTCGCATTTTCCAGTGAATTTCTCTACTGAAGCGGTCAATAGAGCGTGCTACGTGCTAAATCGAGTACTAACAGTGAAACGACTCGGTAAATCTTGTTATGAGTTATTGAAAAAGAACAAGCCGAATCTCAAACATTTGGAACCATTTTGGTGTCCTTGCACTGTCTTACGGTCAGCTGGGAAGTTCGATGACAAGGTATTCAAAGGATTCTTTGATGGATACTCGAACCAGAAAAAGCGTATTTACAAAAAACAGACCGGTATAGTGGAGGAGTGCGTAAATGTAGATTTTCAATCATATACTTTTCCACCCAAAGGAGTTGGTCCAGACTGGATGTTTGATTACAAGCACATTTTTTATTCACTTGAGTCAAGACATGATACATCTAATGATCTTACAAATGTTTACATCAATTTACAAGATGAAGTTCCAGTGTTGAAAATTCCGTTTCCGATTGTTCTAGATGTGCCTGATCCTGAAGATTATCTGACCAAAACAACTGTTGATACCACAATTGCTGCTGACGAATTGTCTTCTGATGACGAACACGAATTTCATGAAGTTGTTTCTAAACAGGTTGAGATTCCTATCCTACAAGATGTACTTTCTATAAGTGGTGCTGGAGAGGTTATAGTAGAAGATGTTCCAGCTGTTTCACAACCTGAAACCAGTATAAGTAACAATGTTGTGGTGGAGAAAGATCATGTTCCTAATTTGGGAGAAACTGTCATTGTTCCCGATCATCAGACACTCCAAATAAACACCTATCATCCATAAGACAATATCATTGGTGATTTAGATGATGGAGTGAGGACGAGATGATAGATTGAGAATACTGTTCTGCTTTCAGAGAATCTGGCATTTAAGATGAAGTTTTCCATTCGTGCTTCTTATACCAGATCGAGCCAACAGACGTAAATCAAGCTTTAAAAGATGGCTCGTGGGTGGAAACGATGCAGGAAGAGTTACAACAATTTCAGAAGCTTAGCGTATGGCATCTTGTTGATTAACCAGAAGGAAGTAAACATCCTTGTGGTACCCGTTGGAACAATTGTTGCATTGAACTTTTGATTTATAAAATAGAAGCTTCAGCTTTGAAAGTGTATTTCTGGTATTCCTGCTTCTTTGGTTAAGAACATTCCCTCTCGAAATGACCAAAGTTGGAACAATTGTAGCATTGAACATTTGATTTATAAAATCCGATACATCCACCAGAATTCAAATCTTTTCGTCCTGTCTTCTTCAAAAACCTTTTCTGTTAGGATAAGTTTCTGTGTGTGTGGCCGTTACTGTGCGAATTAGAATGTAAATGTCTAGATTGTTGGCTAGGTTGCCAACTTACCAAGCTCCGTACCAAGTGGTACACAGCGTACCAAATGGTACGCTGGTCATGCTGGTACGTTGGGCAGTTTACCTATAAATAGGTGAAGCTTAGCTGGTCAATTTAAGTTTGATCATTTACTCTTTGTGAGTGTTTGAGAGAGAGGAGGTTCTGTCCAAACCTCCTCCAGAGCTTCAATGATGTATACTCTCTCGGTATTGTAATCATTCGACATTAATTAAATAACAAACTTTCATCTCTATCATTCTATGATCTGGAAACGATCCATACATGGTTTTACAACTGATATCAGAGCCTCTGGTTCAATTTCCAGATCACATTTTCGTTTTTGAGACATTAAAGAGCTAATTAGGTGAGATTCCTTGAGTGTTTAATCGATTTTTGGTAAATCGAACCTTCCTGAGTCATTTTCGCACCTAACAGTAGTATCTGAGTGAAGAAATTCAACAAATTCTGAATCTGGGGTGAAATTAGAGATTTTCAGTGTCGGTACGCTGGTAGAACAGTTGGTACGCCGTTGGTCTGCCGATTGGTCCGTATGTGTATCTTCATAAGTTCTTGGTACGCTGCTCATTGGTACGGAAGACAATCTTCAACAGTGGTACGTGGCGATTATGTTTGGTACGTTGACGGTTACACCGTACCAAAAGGTACGCCGTACCAAATGGTCCGCTGAACCAAATAGTCTGCTGACTTGTTTGTACGTGGTCAGTGGTCCGTTGTGGTTTATGGTACGCTGGTTGATGGTCCGTCAAAGCAGATGGTACGCTGGAGCTTATGGTTCGACGCAAATTTTCTAATGCATTTTTAGTGAAGCAATTTTGTTCAGCATGGCCCCAACCAGGGGCTCTACCCCTTGGACCCCGACAGGGGCTTTCGCCACTTGGACCCCGCTTCTCGGGGGTGCTGCCCCCGAATCCTCGTTAATTCAGACAAACAACGGTGGGGTATGGGGAGAGGTCGTGGGAATTTCAAAGATTTAAATCAGTTATCGGGTTTACCCTTGATTTGATAGTTATGGGTTGTTATGTTTGAAGAATTTCCAGATTCCGGTACTTGTCAAGAATTAGACGTCGAATTTCAGAAAAGAGATGTTTGTGAGTAGTCATTGTTTTTTAGGATGGACAGAGATTCAAAAACACGTGCTTTCTGATGATGGACAGAGATTTAGAGACATGGATATGATTACACAAACTCAAGAATATTGAAGATTTGAATATTTCACTTATTTAGGGGGAAATTGAGACCCTCGGAAATTTAAAAGTTTCATAATTGAAAAAGTGAATATTCAAAAGCAAACAATTCAGGGATGATGGTGATTTTTTGATCCTCATGGAAAGGTGGTGTATTCTAATGTTTGTGCTAACCGATATGTCAAAGTTTTCGATTATGGTTTGGAACTCTCTAATCAAATGAGGTGATGTTTGTGGATTTTGTTTTTTATTCATGAAGATTAATGAAATTATCCTGCATCTTGATGTCATATCCGGTGGTTGAGGTGTCCCACTAGGTGAAAGATAAGTTCTTACCGTGAATGTGCTTGAAGAAAGGGGAATTTTGTTGATTGTAATGATTGTACAAGATTGCAAGCTGTTTTCTGCATACCTGAAGTTTCAGTCAAGGGGAGTTTGCTAAAGATAGAGGCGTCTGCAGCAAACGGACTGAAGATTACTAGAAGTTAAAGACCTACATTCGATAGTAACGTCCAAGGGGAATTTGTTAGGATAATTTTCTGTGTGTGTAGCCGTTACTATGCGAATTAGAATGTAAATGTCTAGATTGTTGGCTAGGTTGCCAACGTATCAAGCTCCGTACCAAGTGGTATGTTGAAGCGTACCAAATGGTACGCTGGTCATGCTGGTACGTTGTAAATAGGTGAAGCTTAGCTGGTTAGTTTAAGTTTGGTCATTTGCTCTTTGTGAGTGTTTGAGAGAGAGGACGTTCTGTCCAAACCTCCTCCAGAGCTTCAATGATATATACTCTCTCGGTATTGTAATCATTCGAAATTAATTGAATGACAAACTTCCGTCTTTATCATTCTATGATCTGGAAACGATCCATACATGGTTTTATATTTCCACTCTTCTTGCCAACATATCAAACTGCCAGCTAATGTCCATCAACTCTAAATCATCTGGGTCCACTTGATCATAATCTTCTTTCGTTAGCTCAGCATTGCTAACTTTTCCAGTGATAACCCCATAGTACTGAGATACTAGAGCTGATACAAGTGCCATATAATCTTCTGTTGTAGTCACGGACAAGGCAAGTTTACTAGCATTCATTGTATTGCTAGCGGGAATTGACACAGGACATCCTTGTGATCCATAACTTGATTCATAACTTTATGATGTAGACACATTTCCAGCATGTGACCCATTTCCAGCTACAAATGTTGTTACTGGTGCAGAACTTGCATGTTTCCCAGATTTTCCAGATATTGTTGCAGCATTTGAACCATAATACAAATCTGGATTCTGAACTTCAGCAGGTGTGTTATTTACATTTTTCATCTCAAGATCCCTTGCTTGTAATTTTCCCAACAATTTCAAGAACATCAATGTTGAATATTCTTTGTCATTTGTAACCATCAAAACATAAGGTTCCCATTTTGGTGGCACTGCTTCGAGTAATTTTTCTTTCAACTCTTCATCTTCCTTCTTAATCTCAACATTATGCATTTCAGAGTGAAGATGACAAAATCAAGAAATCAACTCTGGAACACCCTCACCATCAAAATGTTTGAAATTATCAAATTTCTTTCGCAGAACCTTCTTCATGCTCTTTTTATATTGATTATTTCCTTCGCATCGTTCCTTCAAAGCTATCCACAAATCATGAGAATGTTTGCACGTTTTAAATTGATGTAACAATTCCTTCGGGAACGCTTGAGTAAGAACTCCATAAGCTTTTTGTTCACGTGTGTAATCAGCTTTTTGAGTATGATTCAGATTCCTTTGCATGATTGGTACATTATTGTTGTCAACCGGATAGACATATGGAGCATTCGTTGCAATCCAAAGATTACAATCCGTAGTACTGGCATATGCTTCGATACCTCTTTTTCCAGTTTTGATAATCTTCGAGCTTAAACAACTTAGGAACCTTTTGGCTTGTTCTTATTTCATTGTCGTAGTTCAGAATTGTTTGCATCTGCGATTGGATCGCTACAAAAGTTTGTAATTCAGACATTTCGAAATTTTTTAAATTCTTGTTAGAACATGTTATGATGTCTAATGCTAGGTTTAGGCGGTTTGTCATTGTATTAGTTGTTTTGTAAGTTCTGGTCCCAGCGTACCCGTGGACGGACCAGATGGTATGCAACCACGGACCATCTGGTACGTGGGTTAACTGGTACGCTGGGCAGAACCATATAAATAGTTTAAGCTCTTCTGTTTGAGAGTAGTTGTGAGAGTTGAGTTCTTAACTGTGTGTAATCTATAGTGTTTTCCTCTCTGTTCTCTCTTTGTAACCTTGAGCTTGTTATCAATCAAACGGAATGTTATTTACCTCGTGTATTACCGAATCGATCGTGATCATGCATTAGTAAGATCTGTTTCAGTGTTTTACAAGTGGTATCAGAGCTTTGTTGCTCTTTTGTTGTGATCTCTGGTCGGCTTTTTCGTTTCTAGAGAGAGAAACAACACTTTTGGTTCAAATTTCATCATTTCTTCTCGGTTTTACGTCCAATCTATACGAAATTTGTGTCCAAAATGATCCGTGAGTGTTTTAGTTAAGTGCTGTATCGAATTCTCGTCCGAAAAACTAAAAACATCAAAAATAAGTCGAGTTTTAGTTGGTACGTTTCTAGTCCGGCTCAAGAACACCGTGGTACGTCTCTGGTACGCACGGCCATCTTCATCGTGATCTTGGTACGTCGTATTTGGTACGTAAGGGAATCTCCTTCGGTGGTCTGTGACAGTTACTGACTAGTACGTTCGCAGTTACGCCGTACCAGTCTCATCCGTTCCAATTGTGGTACGTGAGTAAGGTGACCGCTGGTTGTACGCCTGGGTTATTCTAGTCCGAGTATGCTAAGTCGTGAGAGGTGGTACTATGATGAGTATACGGGAGAAGCAGTGATTGTTGTCAAGGAAGAGAACAAGGTGGTTAGGATATTTGATCCTATGTGGTTGATTAACCTGTCTAAAGCAGATATCGACAAGCTCTATCACAACAAAATTCTATACAAGGCTAAGGATGCTGAGCAAGCCTTGCAGTTTCAAAGAATGATCAGAGTTTGCTATGCTTTTGGTATTCATGCTGGAAATAACCGAAGACAGTATTGGAAAGAGACGAAGACAAAAGCTTCTGAAGACTAGCATAAGACAAGGGGGACTTTGTTAGAACATGTTATGATGTCTAATGCTAGGTCTAGGCGGTTTGTCATTGAATTAGTTGTTTTGTAAGTTCTGGTCCCAACGTACTAGTGGATGGACCAGATGGTACGCAACCACGGACCATCAGGTACGTGGGTTAATTGGTACGCTGGGCAGACCATATAAATAGTTTAAGCTCGTGTTTGAGAGTAGTTGTGAGAGTTGAGTTCTTAACTGTATGTAATCTGTAGTGTTTTGCTCTCTGTTCTCTCTCTGTAACCTTGAGCTAGTTATCAATCAAACGGAACGTTATTTACCTCATGTATTACCGATTCGATCGTGATCATGCATTAGTAAGATATGTTTCAGTGTTTTACAAGTGGTATAAGAGCTTTGTTGCTCTTTTGCTGTGATCTCTAGTCGGTTTTTTCGTTTCTAGAGAGAGAAACAACACTTTTGGTTCAAATTTCATCATTTCTTCTCTTTTTTACGTCCAATCTATACGAAATTTGTGTCCAAAATGATCCGTGAGTGTTTTAGTTGAGTGTTGTATCAAATTCTCGTCCGAAAAACCAAAAACATAAAAAATCAGTCGAGTTTCAGTTGGTACGTTTCTGGTCTGGCTCAAGAACACCGTGGTACGTCGCTGGTACGCACGGCAATCTTCATCGTGATCTTGGTACGTCGCATTTGGTCCGTAAGGCAATCTCCTTCGGTGGTCCGTGACAGTTACTGACTGGTACGTTGGCAGTTATGCTGTACCAGTCTGATCCGTTCCAACTGTGGTACGTGAGTAAGGTGAGCCGCTGGTGGTACGCCTGGGTTATTCTGGTCCGAGTGTGGTACGTCGTGAGAGGTGGTACTATGAAGAGTATACAGGAGAAGCAATGATTGTTGTCAAGGAAGAGAACAAGGTGGTTAGGATTTTTGATCCTATGTGGTTGATTAACCTGTATGAAGCTGATATCGATAAGCTCTATCACAACAAAATTCTATACAAGGCTGAGGATGCTAAGCAAGCCTTGCAGTTTCAAATAGTGATTAGAGTTTGCTATGCTTCTGGTATTCATGCTGGATATAACCGAAGACAGTATTGGAAAGAGACGAAGACAGAAGCTTCTAAAGACTAGCATAAGACAAGGGGGAGTTTGTTAGAACATGTTATGATGTCTAATGCTAGGTCTAGGCGGTTTGTCATTGTATTAGTTGTTTTGTAAGTTCTGGTCCCAGCATACCAGTGGACGGACCAGATAGTACGCAGCCACAAACCATCCGGTACGTGGGTTAATTGGTACGCCGGGCAGAACCATATAAATAGTTTAAGCTCTTGTGTTCGAGAGTAGTTGTGAGAGTTGAGTTCTTAACTGTGTGTTATCTGTAGTGTTTTGCTCTTTGTTCTCTCTCTGTAACCTTGAGCTTGTTATCAATCAAACAGGACGTTATTTACCTCATGTATTACTTAATCGATCGTGATCATGCATTAGTAAGATCTGTTTCAGTGTTTTACAATTCTGTTTATCGGAACTCAATACGAACTGAAATGTGCTTGTCCGAACTCTGCCGAACAAGAGACGAACTCACAAGTCAACCGAACATTAAAAAAAAACTGATAATGAACTGAAAACTTCCAAACCTCAAGCGAACTGTGTCTGAACTGAACCTTAACCGAACTTATCCGAACTCAAACAAACTGAACAGTATCCGAACCTATCTGAACTCTATCCAAACTTCAGACGAACTCCACCCGAACGATATCCGAACCAGAGATTTAAATGAACTCAAACGAACTGTTGGTTCAGAGTGGTTATTCAACCAAACTACCACTTCGGACGATGGTTAATTTCAGTCACACGAACTCGAACTAACTGGAAGGAAAAATGGACGTTTTGCACACCAAAACGATCAACCGAACTAGGAGGACTCGAAAATTAACATTTTGATGTGAAAAACACTCAGAACTGACCGGAATTTCGAAAATGAAAGTTTTTTTAGATGAAAAAGTAGAAGAAAACTTTGAAAACGTTTTACTTTTCAACAAAAATGACTAGTATCGAGCTGAGCAGCAACCAAATGCTCTGATACCACTTGAAAGTTGGCGGGAGGCGAATCATGCGCAACTCTAAGCCATTTTATCAACAAAACAAACAATAACGAGGTAAATAAGACTCAATATTTCATTCAATAACCAAGAACAGGTTACAAAAGACTCAGAGTACAGTTCTGGAAAACACCTCAGATTACACACACTTAAGGACAATCGTTACAAAATTCTAAACACAATCTACTATATATAAGAAACCGATCACCCGAACTAGACTTTGTCCAAACCAGTAGTTCGGGTGCCAGTTCGTCCAGATTTCGGGTGCAGTTCGGCTCAATAGGTTTAGACTTGAACTTTTCTTCTGTAATCTTCCGTCTGATCCAACATCTTGCCATATGCATGTATCAACAAAACAAAATATCTATTTCTTTAAATCTTTTGGGTTGTAGAGACTAGAATTCTATAAGGCTTTTGCATTAGAATTTAGGTTGGGCTAGTAAAATGTAATTGGGCTATGCTTTTGTAAATGGGTTGAATGGGTTGTAGGTTGGTCGTAATATGGGCCTAGAGTCCGATTTTTGTGACTTGTTTATCGAGTCTAGGTCACCCTATATATAGATAGCTAATTGATGTAATTAGGGTTGGTTGCTCCAAAAGGTGTTTTGCGATTGTGTGTGTATCGAATTTCTCTTTGAGGATTCGGCTTTCATCAAGGGTGTAGCAATCGAATTCTTCAAGTGCTTCTAATTGGTTTGTGTGATCTTTATTGCTTTTCTATTTGTTTATTATCAATTATATTAAGTATTCTTGAATCATCACTAATCACCGGATTCCGCACGGTGATTAGTCGACTTGATATCGCGTGAGGAGAGATTTTGATCCTTACATGGGTGCCCTGTTATCATCCTTATAACTAATGAGCTATTGCCAAAATTTGCTGAAAAAGCAGATGATGGATATTTTGTTGGTTACTCTTGTGTGTCAAAAGCATATAGAGTATACAACAAGAGAACTAAAGTTGTTGAGGAAAAACTAAATGTGTTCTTTAATGAGAAATCATGGAACAACTTTACTTCTCAGCCTACTTGGTTATATGATATTGATTCACTAACCACCACCTTCAACATAACTGTTGAGAAGCTTTTTAGTAATTCCGTGCAGGAACAGAAAAACAAAATGTTATGGGTCAGGTTCCAGGCGCCCTGCTGAAAAGCTCGATCATGCAGGAATCCGGGAATCCCAAGGATTCTCGACAGGTTATGTTACTTGTTATTTATTTGAATATCTTTACTCGCTAATAGCCACGTGATTAATTTCAATCGCAGGTAAACAAGGTCTAACCTCCCTAAAGAACCGGTCAATTAGGGCTGACATGGCACGAATGAACGTGGACGAGGTGGTGGATTTCCTCAAACGGCTCGTGAACATGGTCAAGAGGATCCCTGATTTTTCGGATAGTTAGTTTATTCTGTTTGTAACTATAAATAAGACATGATCGAATTAGGAAAACACACAACACACAGCACTCTGAATACTGTAACACTTAGCACTCGATCATCGTCTTCATTATTGTAATCGGATTCTTGATTTATAAAAGCTTTAGGTAGCAGGCGCTTTGAGCCGGCTCCCGAGGTTTTTACTGGGATTCTCAGAGGCAACTCTCAGGATTCCGGGTTTCCCTCGTATATCATCGTGTCACTTGCACTACTTTTACTTTGCTTTTGAACCAGATTTCTTAGCACCTCACCCCACATTCTAAGTTTGGAATACGAGATTGCCTCGTGCAATTTTTGACCAAAACAGTTTGGCGCCCACCGTGGGGCAAAACGGTGCAAAACTTCATTTACTCTATCATATTCTACATTTCCAATCGCTACAATGTCTTCCCAGATGAAGACTTCATCGGTATCCGTAGGATCTTCGGGCATAAGCAAGATCAACGCGACGTCCTCCTCTGAAAATCAACCGAGGAACACTGGAGTGTTCATACCAACAGTCACCACATCACTTCCTCCCATCCCAAGGAGAGATGCGGCGAAACAGAAAGGACCACAAATTCCGGTTTTCTCGGGATCTCAGGGTGAGCGTATTGATCCTGTTATTACTAACCATGATATTTTTGCTTTGATTCAACAGATGAAATCTCAAGCGGAGCAGCAGGAAAGAACCACTAAACAGGTGATGAAGGAGCTTGAAGAGCTTAAGAAATCTAGAAGCTCAGTCGATGAAGAAAGCCCTTTATATCCCAGGAATCTTGACTTTGGTACGTCGGGATCCCTGGCCAAAGATCGTCTCAAGTCAAGGACATCAGCTGCTGCTAATAAAGGCTCCTCGGCAACTTTCACAACGTGTCCTCCAATCGTCAGTCATCAGAAGCAGACATCCGAGATCCCGGAAGGCTATTATCAGGATTCCCCGAAGTCGCGTGATTATGATTTCTGGGAATCCCAACCAATGGGGTACCAGAAGTATTCTGCTTCTCAGCCCCGCCTTAAGGCTAAGGAACCCAAAGGATACCGCTATACTGATCCGTTCATCATCTCAGACGCCGGTCCTGCAAGACCTTCAGAAGTTCACCAAGGAGATTTCATTCCTATGCAGGATCCTGAAACAACCGAGTTTCCAGTATTCAGAAACTCACGACAAGAGCAAAGTCCCAGAACCAGGGACACATATGCAGGGAGAATTCCTAACCCTAGTTATAATGTGCCTAACACAACTGTTATGCAGGATACAGGAATTCCACCTCAATTTGTCAGGGAACTTCAGAAACTCAAGGAGATGATAGCTAGCGTCCCGGGAATCATCAAGCCTATTCCTGAAGTCCCTCTAGAGAGTCACAGGATATCAAGATTTACGTGGCCCATATGTGACGTGGAGATTCCGAAGCGTTTCCAGACCCCTAGCATGAAATTATACGATGGGACGACGGATCCCGAAGAGCATGTGGCTCACTACAGGGAGAGGATGGAAATCAACCCAATCCCCGCTGATATCAAGGAAGCCTGTCTTTGCAAAGGCTTTGGTTCAACTTTGACAGGACCAGCCATGAAATGGCTACTGAGTATTCCTCCCAATACCATAACCTCGTTTTCTCATTTAGTTAATTTATTTAATAATCAGTTTTCTTGCAGCAGAACTTTTGAGAAGCTCACAGGTGATCTTTACCGAGTGGTCCAGAAACCATCGGAGCCCCTCAGGGATTATATATCCAGATTTGGCCGGGAATCCCTTGAGATTCCAAATTTGGACATGGCGGCTGCCGTGGAAGCATTCAAAATGGGACTCTCTAAGGATTCCCGATTTTATGACGATTTGGTTATGACCCCATGCAGGAACCTCGATGAAGTAAGAAATCGGGCTCTGAGGTTCATTCGCCTAGAGGATGACAAGATAATTCATCAAAGGGAAGAAGCTGCGAAGAATGATCGGAATTCCAGGAAGTCTGAATCTTCCGGGAAATATTATAACTCCAAACCATACTCTCGAGGAGATAATCAAAGGATCAATGCCGTAGATGAAGAAGAAGACAATGAAGAATATCCTAAAATTTCTGAATATTGTTTCTCTTGTGATATTGCTGGTCTAATGTGTGCTATGCAGGACTTAGGAGAAAAGGCTAGATGGCCCAAGAAAGGTGACAAACAGGGATCCTGGAAGGATAAATCTAAGTGGTGTGCCTTCCATGAGGATTTCGGGCATCTCACTGATGAATGCATTGCACTCAGGAAAGAGATTGGATATTTGTTGAGCAAGGGGCATCTCAAAGAACTTCTCGGCAGGAAGAAAATCCGAACTCAAGAACCCGAGAAGTCCCAACAGCGAGCAGCTTCTCCACCTCCGGATGCTCCAATTATTCATTTCATATCAGGAGGCTCGGACATATGTGGAACCTCTTACTCGTCTGCAAGGAAGCATGTTAAGCAGTCGAAGACTGAAAAGAATGAGGGGCCTACAAAGACTTCACGGCTAACTGGGGAAAAACTTATCTCATTTGATGAATCCGACAGAAGCGACATCCAGGATCCCCATCATGATAGTTTGGTTATTACTCTGCATATTGCTAACTGTGTTGTACGCAGGATTCTGGTGGATAACGGAAGCTCAGTAAATATCATTCATTTGGAAGCATTGAAAAAGATGAACGTACCAGAAGGCGACATAATTCCAAGATCTTCAGTCCTTGTTGGATTCAGTGGAGAAACCAAGAATACGATTGGGGATATTCGGCTTCCTGTTTACATCGAGGGGGTAAACTGTGTTCAAAAATTTTGTGTTATTGATTCACTTTCTTGTTGCAATGTTATTTTAGGTAGGCCTTGGATTCATGAAATGAAAGCCGTACCATCAACCTACCACCAGTGCATCAAATTCCCGACGTCCTGGGGAGTTGTTCGGATAGAGAGCGACCAACAGGAAGCCAAGAACTGTTACCTCACTTCAATGAGAAAAGCAACCAAGCTTAATTCAGCATAGCAATCAAAGAAACTAGCACTTCAACTTCAGGAAGAAAAAGAATTAGACGTGAAGGAAGTTCAGCTTGATCCTGAGAATCCTGAAGTGAAGGTGCTAGTAGGAACTGGTATTCCCAGGGATACTGAGCAAGAATTGATCCAGCTTCTCGCGAACAGGAAAACAACCTTTGCATGGAAGCACGAAGATATGACAGGTATCCCAACTAATGTTATAACTCACAAGCTTGGTTTAGATCCTACTTTCAGGCCAGTTCAGCAGAAAAGAAGAAAGTTTGCTCCGGAAACTAACATTATCATACAAGAGGAGGTTGACAAGCTTCTCAAGACAAAAATGATTAGGGAAGTCAAGTATCCTAAATGGCTAGCAAACGTGGTCGTAGTACAAAAGAAAAATGGGAAGTGGAGAGTTTGTGTGGATTACACTGATCTAAACAAGGCTTGTCCCAAGGATCCCTTCCCATTACCACACATCGATGCTATGGTGGATGCTACTGCAGGACACGAGATGCTCACCTTTATGGACGCCTCATCGGGATTCCAACAAATTCGGATGGAACCCTGTGATCAGGAGCACACCGCCTTCATGACCCCAACAGGTATCTATTGTTATACTGCAATGCCTTTTGGACTTCGAAATGCAGGTGCCACCTATCAGAGACTTGTAAACATGATGTTCAAAGACCAACTGGGAGACACCATGGAAGTCTATATCGATGACATGGTAGTGAAATCCAAGAAAACTGAAGATCACCCTAAGGATCTTCAAACGGCATTCGATATCCTGGATCATTACAACATGAAGCTGAATCCTTCTAAGTGTCACTTTGGGGTTAGAGCAGGAAAGTTCTTGGGTTATATGGTAACTGAAAGAGGAATTGAAGCCAGTCCTGAGCAAATTAAAGCCATTCTAAATCTGAAATCTCCTACAACAATTAAGGATGTCCAGAAGTTGACCGGAAGAATAGCAGCTTTGAACAGATTTATATCAAGATCCTCAGAAAAAAGCAAAGATTTTTATGAGATTCTGAGAAAGAATAAAAGGTTCGAGTGGAATGAAAAGCACGAGGAAGCTCTCAAGTCACTAAAGGAATATCTCTCATCGGCTCCTCTATTGATGAAGCCAATAGACGGGGAGCCTCTAACCCTGTACTTAGCAGTCTCGGGAAGCTCAGTCAGTGCAGTCCTTGTCAAGGATCATGAAGGTCAGCAACACCCTGTGTACTATGTAAGTAAAACGCTTCTTGATGCAGAATCCAGGTATTCCTATCTTGAGAAACTTATTTTAGCTTTAATCATGGCTTCCACTAAGTTAAGACATTATTTTGAAACTCATACTATTATTGTAAGGACTAACTATCCTATTAAGGCAGTGCTCCGGAAGCCTGAGATGTCTGGCAGGTTAGCAAAGTGGGCAGTCAAGCTTAGTGCCTATGACATACAGTACGAGCCTAGAACGGCTATCAAGTCGCAGGCCCTAGCTGATTTTGTTGCAGACTTCAGCAGTGACGTCCTCCCGGAAGCTGACGAGGAAGTCAGGAAACTTGAGAGGCTTGATGAACTTGAAGAGCCTTGGATCTTATACACTGATGGAGCTTCCAATGTCAGGGGCACGGGCCTCGGAATCCTACTAAAATCACCTCAAGGGGACGTCTTACCCTCATCTATTTCTTGTGAATTTCAGGCTACTAACAATGAAGCCGAGTATGAGGCGCTTATTGCAGGTTTACAGATTGCTAGGGGCATGGGAATCAGGTGTATTCAAGTCTATGTGGATTCCTTATTACTTGCTAACCATTTTAATGGTTCTTATGCAGCCAAAGGAGAAAAACTCTCGAAATATCTTGACGTTGTAAAAGATTTGTCTTTAAAATTTGAAACTTTTAATATAGTTCAGGTTCCAAGGGAAGAGAACTCGGAAGCCGATGCCTTGGCCAACTTGGCTTCATCTCTCAGGATTCCAGAAGATGTCAAGATCCCGATCACTCATATTCTAACTCCCGCTATTTCAGATCGGGAATCCAACAAAGTGGACTGCGAGGATCTTATGGACGTCCAGAACCCTGAAAAGGCGTTGGAATCCTGGACTTCCCCTATTATAAAGTATATTCAAAGTGGGGAAATTCCTAAAGACGAGAGTCCCAGAGCTTTTCGCACGAAGGTAACTCCCTACATTATTTTGAATAACACCCTATATAGAAAGTCTCTTGCAGGTCCCTATTTAAGGTGTCTTGAGAAACCAGAAGCGCTCCAAGTGCTTCAAGATATCCATGCGGGAGATTGTGGAAATCACACCGGTGGAAGAGCATTGTTTTCCAAGATCCTCAGAACCGGTTACTTCTGGCCAACAATGAAGAAGGATGCTATGGACTTCTCACAAAAATGCGATGCATGCCAAAGACATAGCAATATCCTCCATCAACCAGCTGAACCATTGCATCCCATCGTCTCACCTTGGCCATTTATGAAGTGGGGGATGGATATAGTTGGGAAGCTGCCCAAGGCACCCGGAGGAAAAGTCTTTATGCTTGCGATGACCGACTACTTTTCCAAATGGATAGAAGCAGAAGCCTACGTTCAAGTCAGGGAAAAGGAGGTTATCTCGTTTATCAAAAGGAATATCCTAACGAGATTTGGGATCCCAGCAGAAATTATATGTGATAATGGCTCCCAGTTTATTGGCAAGAGGACTACGAGCTTCTGTGAGAGTTGGGGGATTAAGATGATCACTTCCACACCAGTACATCCTCAAGCCAACGGTCAAGCGGAATCCAGCAACAAAATCATCATCAATAATTTGAAAAAGAAATTGGGTGCCAAGAAAGGAAGATGGGCTGAAGAACTTCCGTTTGTTCTTTGGGCAGATAGGACGACTTCTAAGAATGCAACTGGCCAAACACCTTTTTCTTTAGTGTTCGGGGCAGAAGCCGTCATCCCTACCGAAATGGTGATTCCTACAGCAAGAGTTACGCTTCAGGATTCCCAGAATAACTCTGAGAATCTACTTCAGGATCTTGAAACGCTAGAAGAACTCAGGGATCTTGCCAAAATCAGAATGGCGTCATACCAGCAAAGGATAGCAAAGTCATATAATAAGAATATCAGGCTCAGGCGATTTCAGGTTGGAGACTTGGTATTGAGGAAAGCATTTCAGAACACGACTAATCCGGCTGATGGGAAGTTGGCACCTAAATGGGAAGGACCCTATCTAGTGGAATCCGAAGAAGGAAAAGGGGCATATAGATTGATGAACTTGGAAGGAGACTTATTACCGAGAGCTTGGAATGCCATCCATCTGAAAGCCTATTTTATGTAGGGATCCTAACAGGATTCTCACCCTGTCGGCAATCCAGGTAAGTATACTAATCCGATTTCAATTCATTTTATCAATTTCTTTCTAACCATTACTAACTTAAGCATCGGAGTGGTGTCAGCGAGGCTGACACCCACCCTTCACCAAGCATTTGAGTGTTTTGCAGAAGGTTGGGAATCCTACAACAGTTTTTTGGGTTAATCCCCAGTCAGAGGTTGGCCACCTCTTCTCTGTCTAAGATGTCCAGCACATCTTCTAAGGTTTAAAGGTATTCACCTTTCTCAAGTTCGGGTAAACGCCTGTGACGCACGACCCTCGCCTGGAGCGCAAGTAATCACTCAGGGTGCTCAAGGTGGCCGGACCAGTCCATTCTTAGGGGTGGCTGATAATCTTGTCACTGGAGGCCTCCGAGTGGATTCCTAAGGTTTTTAACACTTACGTGTTAACAATTGGTTTGGCATTTTCATGTCACTAAGTGGGTTTAACCCCAGTTTCCTAACTATTGGTTTGACATTTTCATGTCACTAAGCGGGTTTAACCCCAGTTTCTTTGGGCTAGTCCCCAGTTTATTCGGGAGTAACCCCAGTTTCTTTGGGCTAGTCCCCAGTTTATTCGGGAATAACCCCAGTTTCTTTGGGCTCGTCCCCAGTATTTAACTTGGAATCTAAAACCTACTAGATCCCAGTCGGGAGAAGGTTTAGAACATAAGTAATCTTAACTTATTATTTGAATTCCTATTTAACAGGTTTGAGAACCCTGAAGAATTGGGAATCCTGATCAGGAAGAAAAAGAATACTGACCTGAATGCCGGGAGAGAGCTTTTCTCTAGGGTTTTCGGAAAGACGATGAGAAAAATGGAAAACAAATGGAGTATTTAAGGCTATAACGACCTACGGAAATCTCGCATAGGGAAGGGTGTAAGCCGTCAAATCAAAAAAGGCATCTTAAATCTCGGCCGTCCACGTAGGCATGCAGATTAGCTTAAAACGATTTGAATTTCCCAGCTGTTATCCATTATCAAACACCCGCGAAATTCAGGGGCAATTGTTATGGGTCAGGTTCCAGGCGCCCTGCTGAAAAGCTCGATCATGCAGGAATCCGGGAATCCCAAGGATTCTCGACAGGTTATGTTACTTGTTATTTATTTGAATATCTTTACTCGCTAATAGCCACGTGATTAATTTCAATCGCAGGTAAACAAGGTCTAACCTCCCTAAAGAACCGGTCAATTAGGGCTGACATGGCACGAATGAACGTGGACGAGGTGGTGGATTTCCTCAAACGGCTCGTGAACATGGTCAAGAGGATCCCTGATTTTTCGGATAGTTAGTTTATTCTGTTTGTAACTATAAATAAGACATGATCGAATTAGGAAAACACACAACACACAGCACTCTGAATACTGTAACACTTAGCACTCGATCATCGTCTTCATTATTGTAATCGGATTCTTGATTTATAAAAGCTTTAGGTAGCAGGCGCTTTGAGCCGGCTCCCGAGGTTTTTACTGGGATTCTCAGAGGCAACTCTCAGGATTCCGGGTTTCCCTCGTATATCATCGTGTCACTTGCACTACTTTTACTTTGCTTTTGAACCAGATTTCTTAGCACCTCACCCCACATTCTAAGTTTGGAATACGAGATTGCCTCGTGCAATTTTTGACCAAAACACAAAACTTCTACTGATGAACATTGGAGGAGTAGCACAAAGAACCTCTCTGTTGATCCTCCATTCTTTTCTTCAGTTAGCATGAAGTCATTAAAGACAACTATTGTGAACAAAACTTATGATGTCATTCAAATTGAAGCGGATGCTGTTCCGGTTCAAAATCAAGTGGAAGAATTTCTGGCTCAAGTTCAAACGAAACCTGCTTCAACTAGATCTCCGGTTCAAGTTCAACCGGAAAATGATAGTTCAGAGTCTTTGGAGAACTCTGACTCTAAGATCATTAGCCTTCAAATTCAAATGGTTTAGCATCAAATGAGCTCTGTTTTGAACATGAATCCTATGGGTCAATGCCTATTTCCTAAGAATTAAACTCAACTTTCCCACCAATGGAAGAAGCCATGAATTGCCAATGTTTCAAGACAGAAAACTCAGCAGGTATCATCCTTTAGAGAATGTTATTGGATAATTGTCAGCACCTGTGTTGACAAGAAGCAAGTCTGTTGATGTAAACATCTGCTTAGATGCTGCCTTTCTGTCACAAGAAGTTCCTACCATGGTAACTAAAGCTTTAGAAGATAACAGTTAGGTGGAAGCTATGTAGGAAGAACTGTTTCAGATCAACAAACAGAAAGTACGGGAATTGGTTGATTTGCCAGAAGGGGCAGAGCCAATTGGTACCAGATGGGTGTTTAGAAATAAGAAGGATGATAGAGCAATAGTGGTGAAAAACGAAGCAAGATTAGTAGTGAAAGGGTATGCTCAAGAGGAAGGAATTGACTATGATATGCAGTTAGCTTGTAGCACCAAGACTCCTATCTCCACATCCCACAAACTTACAAGTGATTGTAGTGGTGAACCTAAGGATGAGCACCTCTATAGAGGAATGATTGGATCACTGATGTATCTCACAGCAAGAAGGCGAGACATTATGTTTAGTGTTTGCCTATGTGCTAGATACTAAGCATCACCAAAGGAGTCCCACATGTTAGCAGTTAAAAGAATATTCAGATATTTGAAGGGTCAACCTAAACTAGGTCTCTGGTACCCTAAGAATTCTGATTTCACCTTCAAAGAATTCACTAATAGTGATTATGGAGGCTGCAATTTGGACAAGAAATCAACTTCAGGCGGATGTCAGTTTCTGGGGGGAGAGACTTGTTTCATGGCAATGCAAGAACGAACTTGTGTTTCTATTTCTACTGCTGAAGCTGAGTACATTACTGCTTCAAGCTGCTGTGGTCTAGTCTTGTGATAAAATGCTAAATTATGGCATCCCATTCCTGGAAACTCCTATCTTTGCTGACAACAACAATGCCATTTCAATTACCAACAACCTAGTGAAGCACTCCAAAACAAAGCACATTGACATCAGGTATCATTTCATTAGAGATTGTGCTGAAAAACATTTGATTAAAATTCTTAAAGTTCACACGGATAACCAATTAGCTGATCTATTTACAAAAGCTTTTGATGTGGCAAGATTCTTCTACCTCATTACAGCTATTGGTATGATGAACTTTGATTAAATGTTTTCAGAAACCTTTAATAAATAAAAGTTTGTGTTAAACAGTCCGTCTCTTGATATGAAAAGAAAAAGAAAATCTTTGTGTTAATTAGAAACAATTTCAGTTCATAGTCAGTAATTTCTGTCAAACTATGAAAATTAACACAAGTCATTCTCAAAAAGTCATGTGTTTTGGTTTTCAGTCTCAAGGTTCTGGTTCAACCCATGAGAAAACAGATTTTCAAAATCTCCGGGTGAACAACAAACGGAAAAATGCCTTGTAATAAACATGATTTTTTTTTAAAACAATTCTTCCAAGTGGAAAACTTATCCGATTGAAATTCAAACGGAAGAAATTTGGTCTTTAAAATAAAGGAGAAAATGAGTTCCGCATTAACTTCCGGGTCAAAAGATCAAAATCACTTTACATTTAATTACCCGGAAGGCACATCTTTTTAAGCGGATATGCATTAAATTACCCGTTACGTTTTTAACCATTAAATATCGGAGGTTCAGTACATTTTCTTTTGGATAAAGACATGCTTCAAGGAGTTGTACCATATAAACCCTGAAGCACAAGTCACATCAGTTACTGAGCGGCTACTTTAAAACTCTCTCCTGCACGTCACCCATGTCAAAGGTAAAAAGCCCTAATTTACCATCATTCTTCCCATTTCTCATAACTCACACACCTAAATTTATCTCAAATTCTCCATAACCTCCAAGAAATTACTCACACTCTCTCTGTAAACCCAACAAACGATGGCTCCAAAAGCAAGCACGAGTGGCAAGAAGCCTGCAAGTGATTCCAAGTTTGCTGTTGAACACAACCTGGTGGCATGATAGAATTTCTAAAAAATTCTCATCTTCATCACGCGCTGACAGTTGAAGCGGTGATATTTTAAGAAATCCTGGAAGAATTTTGGTCAAACGCTGAAGTAATCGAAGATAGTAATGGTGGTCAAAGCATTGTGTCAACAGTTATGGGCACAAAGGTTGAAATTGATGAGTCAAAGGTTCGAAAGGTTCTGAAACTGAAGGACGAAGATGGCTACATATTTTTAAATGCCAAGAAGTACCTGCCACTGTTCAGAGCCATAGGCTACGACGGTTCTCCCACCAGCAAAACAATCAAGAAGGAGAAACTTCGAGACAAATGGAGATTCCTTGCCCACATGATACTGGTGTGCCTCGCTCGAAAGAAAGGGGGCTTTGATGAACTTGCGGCTGAATAAGTATCTGCATTCTACGCTGTGGTAAAGGGTGAAAGCTTTAATTTTTCCAAGCTAATTTTTCATGCACTAAAGTTAAATGCTCAAACTTTCAATTTTTATATATATCCGAGATTTCTTACCTTCATTCTCAAAGAAGAGTACCCTCAAATTGCTTTGGGTGGTACAATTTTACATCATAAACTTCTTAATGAGAAAACCTTTTCATACATGGCTGTCAACAAATCAGTATTTCTCGGAAGGGACACTGACCATCCCTTACCAATTCCAAGGAAATTTCCTGGTGAACCTTTATATGCTAAGGTTCAAACGAAAACTGTTGCTGCAACTGAGCAACCTGCTCATGATGACAGGGCTATTAACCCAATAGTTCCAGAGCCCACATCAGTCCCCACTTCCTCTACCCTTCAAACTTACCAATCCAAAAAGAGAGAGTATACCACCACAATCACCACCCCTGCCAACTCATCATCCGAATCCCCACCTTTTACTTTCAAAAGATAGAAATTTGTGATTTCTACGTCTCCTCCACCTATGCCCACTGACCAAACCCAAGCTTCTAGCCCTATTCGAGGCAAAAAGCCCAAACGGAATTTATCCAAATTGGGATTATCTCTTAGGGATGAACCTTCATTTGAGGGGGAGTCATTAGATAAGGATGCACAATCCCCATCCAACAGGTCATCACCCTACTTTCCTTATCACCCAAAAGTGACAATGCTTTCGATCCTAATCCAAATGAGCGTGTTATTAACTCACCCATCTCAATACATGAGAACATATTGATGGATTTGGACCCTGTTGCACTGAACCCCCACTCCCCATTGAACTGAATCTCAGTAGGACTAAATAAATTCATGTAGAAAGGGTTGTTGCTGCCCAAGAGTCCCCACTGGACCTTGGTGTCAGTAGTAACATAAATAAGAACCAATCTACGGCAATCTTCTCTGAATCAGCGCCTGCAGGTCCTTTATTGGAACCCAGAGTGACTGAAATAGATGAAGAGAATCCCAGGTGCCAAGAAGCTATGGGTACTAGGTCTAGTCAATCTCGGATTGACAGCTTAGTTGTGTCTAGGGATACTAGTAAAAAGCCAGTTGAGGACAGTTTGACACTACCTGAATTGAGGAATTTATACAAGTCACTACAACAGCAGGTTAACAATCTAAATGTCACTGTTGCATCTTTAGTTCAAGCTTAAGTCAGTTCTGCAGTACAAGCTACCACTCCACAGAATGAAGTAGGTCCTTCATTCCAGACATGGTTACATCAATTCAAGTTGATCCTATCAAATTGGGGGAGAAAACTATTGCCTCATCATCTCTACCTGCTGATCACAACCAAGAGATTGGAGAAAGTGAAAGAATTTCGGCTGAAGTTAGAGCCACTGCATTCGGGAGTTCAACCAATCTCAGTAGAAGAAAGTTGGGAAAAGGTTAGGAGCAGTAAATTAATTATGGTGTCACCATTTGAAGACCCTACTTTAACTGAATTGGTTTAATCTTCAATGCTCATTGCTGGTGCCCTCCCTGAGCATATCAACGTGATAACAAGGCTGCTGAAAGATGTAATTTTTTTGGCTGAAAATGCCTTTGCTCAAGCGGAAAAGAATTTGGCCTCTACTAGCAGGATAATAGCAGAAAATGTAGTTGTAGAAGAAGTTGCAGTAGAACAAAGTGGGACTGCAGTGTTAGGAACTGAAACTGAAGAAGTAGACGAAAATGTGTTGGGTGAAGGTGAAGGTACTGAGGTTATAGAATCAATTGACATAGGAACTAAAGTCACCAAACCACAAGTGCTGACAGATGTTCAAGCTGAAGGTCATGTTGAAGCTGAAATTGAGGTGATTGAAATTGATGAGAATGCACCTGATGTTGTGAGAACTAAAAGATTTGGAAAGAACTTTTCTATCTTTGGAACTGACCAGTTTCCAGGAGTTCAACTGGAAGGTTAACCTGAAGATGAAACTGAGGATGTGGCTCAAATGTTGGTAGCTATGAAGACAATTTAAGCTGAAGAGCGAGTTTAAGCTGAAGAGCCAGTCCAAGCTATAGAGCAATTTCAAGCTGACACTGCCATGGTCATTTATCAAGCAGTATATACAAAAGAATCTGAAGCTCTCAACAAGTATGTAGAAGATGCCAGAACTGAAGCTGAGAATGAGAGGCTGGCAAAAGAATATCATGATGAATTAGAGCTATTCTCGATGGATTTTGTGGTTGAGGGAACATTTGAGGAAGCCAAAAGGAGATTTGCTGAGTGGAGAATGCAGATATATGATTTGGTGAAGTTGGGTGACAAAGAAAAGGATAGATTGATGAGGATTGCCTCCAAGATGCCTACAAAACTGTGGAAAAATGATGACAATTTTGAATTCCTCAAGAAGGTGAAAAGAATTCTGGTTGTAAGGGAGTGGAAATCAAAAGAAGAGATGTTCAATATGATGGTCAAAGAACTCTGCAGCTACATTAACTACATTTATCAAAAGCTGAAAGGAGATGAGTATGCTTTTGATCCTACCCTGGTTATGCCTAATCCTTCTACAACAATTTCATGTATGTCAAAATTGCCATTCATTAAACCAGAACCTGATGTAGAAGATGCTGATACACCAGTGGCACCACCTCCCTTCATCACTGATTTGTTCCCATCCCTTAGACAAACTAGCCTTGCATCATTACCAAAGGGACTGTAAGGAAAAATAGAGCTTGGAAGATTTCCGGCTGAAATGCCAATTTTACTAGTTCCGGCTGAAGTTGAAGTTCAAGCGGAATTCATACTTCAAGCGGAACAGGCACTTCAAGCGGAAGGAAGCAATTTTGTCTCTTAGCGAATATTCCGGGTGAACTCGATTGTCCACCAGATAAAGAGTTCAACCTGACTTTTCGTGAGAAGTCTTTTCAGCAAGTCCAATCCTGCAAAAGCTTCTCGTATGCTTCTAAATCTGATTCAAGCCGCTCTCCTAAAGTAGATAGTTGCTGCCAACACGCAAGTCATTCCTATTGTCGATGTTTATTCTTTTGGTAGTTTATATTTGACTTTTATGTTTACGGTCTAGATTAGATCGTATGAGATCAATGGCTGTCATTGATCTCATCAGCACTATATATAGCATGTAATCTCTTAGTTTACAAACACGTTCATCACTTGTAATAGTGTAGCTTTGAGTTAATGCAAATAGTGCCGAATATTCGATATATCGCTGTTTTACTATTCTGCAAATCAAGCATTTACATTATACAAGAACTTAATATCGCTTAAGTAAAGTGAAATATAACTTTAATTCCGCAGGGTTATATTTGCAAGTAAAGGGCTTGGTTTTAGTTTATTCATAACTATTTTCGATCCTACAAGTGGTATCAGAGCTTTGGCTCTTACTTTGAAGACTTTCTGTGCTTCAAGGTTGATACTTTACTTGCTTACTTTACAAGCTCCGTTGTTTTATCTTTCTAAAAGTTTTCAAAATGAGTGATTTCAGTTTAAGTTGCCCAAATGGTTCCTCCAACAAACCGCCAATGTTCACTCCTGATGACTTTGGTACCTGGAAACTCAGGATGGAAGGTTTTGTTAGGATTTTGGACCGTCGTATTTGGAAATCTTTCACTGAAGGACCCTACTCACCAATGGTTGCATCTGCTGATGATGCAGAAGTCAAAATACCTAAGCCGTTAGATAAATATGTTGAAGCTGACTACACTGCTCTTGAATTTGACCATAAGGCATATTGGACTCTACAGGCAGCACTTCCTAATTCCATTTTAAGTGGGTTCAAAGGATATAAGACTGCATTTGATCTGTGGAATGCCTTAAGTGAAATGTATGAAGGAACCAGTGAGGTAAAAGAAAACAAGAAGGACGTTTTAAAGCAAAAATATGAAAACTTTACTTTTAAATCTGGTGAAACTATGACAAACCAGTACTTGAGATTTGTTTCTTTGCTTGATGAACTTCAAAAGGTGGATGTAAAACTAGAACAAGTAGATGTGAATAGAAAATTTCTCCGTTCCCTGCCTTCTGTGTGGACAGTTTACACAGTAAGCATCAGGGAATGCAAAAATTTGAAAAAGATGAGATTAAGTGAACTTCATGGCATACTCAGTGCCTATGAAATGGAACTAGATCTGAAACAATCCTCATCTTCTGAATCAACTCAGCTATTCTCATCTGCACTAGTAACCACTGATTTTAACAGTCAAAGATCATCTAACTCATCATCATACTCCTCACCTATAGTCAGTTTCCCTGAGACACCAAGGTGTCAAGAGAACTTTTCGAACTCTTTCGAAAGTTCTCACAATGCTCATGTAGCAGCTGACTCTTATCAAGGCTTCATACCTGAAGATCTTGAATGCATAGGTGCTGATGATTTAGAAGAAATGGATATAATGACCCAACTTGCAATGGTTTCTGTAAGAGCTCAAAGGTTTTACAAAAGGACAGGTAGAACCTACAAGGGAGCAAAAGGTGCTCACATAGGCCTTGACAAAAGCAAAGTCAAATGCTATAACTGTCACCAACTTGGTCACTTTGCAAGAGAATGCTCTCAACCAAGAAGAGAAGGACAGAACCAGAACCATGCTCAAGGGAAATCTCATGGAGGAAGCAATGTAAACAACAACAACTCTGGAAGCAATTCAGGTTCACACCCCACCCCACCAAAGCCAACCGGAAGTCAAAACCATCAGAATGTGGTAGCTGCTGTTGCAAATCAAACATCATGTGTTGAATGGGAAGACTTTGCTGCTGAGTTTGAACCCATCAACTATGCTTTAATGGCCAAACAGGACTCCATCACAGATCAGGTAAATTCTATCCCTGAAAAGGTCTTAGAGAATCTATGTAGTCCTGCCTGCATAGAACAAGTGGCAAAATATCGAAATCACAACACTGATTTGATTGATGAAGTTTCAAACCTAAATGAGTTAAAGGAATGTTTTAAGAAAACTGAATCATCATACATTTCAAAAATTGAAAACTTAACCAAAGAGTATGAACAGTTAAAACAAACCAACTCAGTGCTTGAAACACAGCTTGATGACTTGCTGACAAAACTTGAAAAATCAAGAAATGAAACCAAAGATGCTAAGGCTGAGGTTGATGTTCTTGAGATCAAGCTGAAAGATGCTTTGTTCACTTGTGATAAATTTCAAACAGCAAACAAAAAGGCTGAAAGATTATGGATGGGAGGAATGTATGGTAAAGCGGGTGTTGGCTATAACAATGTTGAGCCACCAATTGAATACTCACCGGTAATCAAACCCATTGAAGCTTTAAAATCAGAATGTAAAGTCAGTCTCACAGTTGATAACATTTCATCACAATCTAGTTCAGAAAACACTGTCGAGTCAAACAAAATTGAAGTCACAGCTGCTAGCACATCTGCTTCAGCTAACCAACTGAACATTTTGAAACCATCAGTTGCTGTTCCTCCACCAACTGTTTATGAATCTAAGGATTCAAAAGTTGGAGGAAAGCTACCTGAGCAATCAAAGGGTAGTCAAACTCAAAGATTTGGTCAATTAAAGTTTAACCAAGTAACCAAAATTGAGTCTCCCAGGAAATTTGAAACCAAAGTTGTTGAATGTATATGCTGTGGTGAACAAGGTCACCTAGCTGCTGTTTGTCAGTTCAACCCAATGAGTAAAGTCAAACCTTTTCAAAAGCCAAAACCTGCTTTGAAACCAAAAGCTGATTTTCAAAAGAAGCTCACAGGAAAAATTTCACCTGTGAAAAACCATACTTTGAAGCATTTTGGGTCAGAATCAAACAGAGTGTTAGTTGGTAATGATAGAAATGGTAGTTTCACTGTTTTAAAACAAAATCATTTTCCGGCTGAAGTTCAAGCGGAACATTTTTCCGCTCGAACTCATGTTCAACCGGAAAACAAAATTCAACCCAGATCAGCCACTGCTCCAAAGCAGAGACCTCAAGTTCGTTTTGCTGATGGGTTTGAACATTTTGAAGCTCAAGGGAGGAGAAACCCTTCTAGAGGCAAAGTCACCATTAGGGAAAACTTTTCAAGAAACAGCAAACAAAACCAATCTGAAACTGTCTTTGCAAATAGTTCAAGTGGAAATCACTATGCTCCACTTCAGGGGGAGAGTTCTAGCCAAATCAAACACTTTCCTCAAAGATTTTCAAAATCACCTGAAAGAACTAAGCTGGTTAATCAAGAAAGTGAAAAACTTAAGAAACTAACCAACAAGCAAAGAAAGTATAAAGAGTATAGGGAAAAGAAAATTGCTGCAAAAAGAAACACCAAAGGTGATAGGTCTAGTCAAACAAGTGCTCAGTATGAGAACTTCAGTTTGGACAATGATGATCTGCTGAATGAAGCTCCAGTAGTTAACACTTTAGTACTAAAAGAGTACAAGTATAATGATGCTTATGGCAGACCCAAGACCACTCAGGCTTGGGTCCCCTATAGAAATTAATCAATTCTGATGTGTGCAGGTGCAGAATAAAGGCCAGAATAGCCTATGGGTAGTTGACAGTGGTTGCACTTGCCACATGACAGGGAATAAGCACATTCTAGAAAACACAAAAAGAACTAATGGAGGACCAGTTGCCTTTGGAAGCACAAAAGGCCATATCACAGCACAAGGTGATGTGACAAATGGACTGGTAAAATTTGATAGAGTCAATTTTGTTGATACATTGAATTTCAATTTGCTTAGTGTCTCACAAATGTGTGACAAAAATCTGAATTTAATGTTTAATGAGAAAGAGGCAATAGTTCTCAAACCTGGTGTCAACATTCCTGATGAATTGATAATGCTTAAGGCACCCAGGAGAGATGGGCTATATATTTTGGATATGTCAGTTGCTACACCCACATGTGGCACTGCTTGCTTTGTATCCAAAGCCTCAGTTGACGAATCTGATCTTTGGCATAGGAGGTTAGGTCATGTGAACTACAAAAACATGAACAGAATTGTAAATTTGGGCTTGGTTAAGGGTCTTCCTAACAAGCATTTTGCATGTTCTGAAAACTGTGTGCCATGTCTCAAGGGCAAGCAACACAGAACCTCTTTCAAGCCAAAAGTTGAATCTTCAATCTCAAAACCTCTAGAGCTTTTGCACATGGACTTATTTGGTCCAACTAGAGTAATGAGTCTAGGAAAAAGGTCATACTGCTTTGTGATAATTGATGATTTTTCTAGGTATACATGGGTTTTCTTTCTCAAAACAAAAGATGAAACTGCTGAATTGTTGAAAACTCTTGTCATTAATTTAGAAAATCAATCCAATCTTAAGGTTAAAACAATCAGATGTGACAATGGCACAGAATTCAAAAATCATGTTCTAAATTCATTTTGTGAGGAAAAGGGAATTTTGAGGCAATTTAGTGCTCCTAGAACTCCACAGCAAAACGGTGTTGCTGAAAGGAGAAATAGGACATTAATTGAAGCTGCCAGGTCAATGTTGGCAGACTCTAAGCTCCCTGTGATTTTTTGGGCAGAAGCAGTAAACACTGCCTGCTATGTTCAAAACAGGATTTTAATTGTCAAGGGAAAGAATAAGACACCTTATGAGCTTTGGAGAAAAAGGAAACCAAACATTTATTTCTTTAAGCCATTTGGTTGTTCAGTCACTATTCTCATAACCAATGAGTCTCTGCCTAAATTTGCTGAAAAGGCAGATGATGGTTATTTTGTTGGGTACTCTGGTGTGTCAAAAGCATTCAGAGTATACAACAAGAGAACTAAAATTGTTGAGGAAACTATAAATGTGTCTTTCAATGAGAAATCAGCCAACAATTTTAGATCTCAACCAAGCTGGTTATTTGACATTGATGCACTAACTACTGCTTTCAACATAACTGTTGATAAGCCCGTGAGCTCTTTAGTGCAGGAACAAAATTTCAACAGGTCTGCTGATGAGCATTGGAAAAGCAATCAAACTGATAAAGAGAAGCCAATCTTCTTCTCTTCAATGAGCTCTCAACCTGTTTTCCCAAGGAATGACAAGAAACTAACTGAAATAATTCAAATTGAGGAAGAAATTGTTCCGCTTGAAGTTCAAGCTGAACCTATTTCTCCGGTTCAAGTTCAACCGGAAAATCAAATTTCAGAAACTGAAGAGAATACTGAATCAGAGTCAAATGAAGCTGGAAACTCACATGATAACACTTCAAATTTGCTTAATTTAGATCATTTGATCTATAATTCAGATACAAACTCTCTTGAATCAGTTGGAGTTTCAAATCCTGAGTCACAATTTGAAAATGTTGAGCTTGATCACAGACTTCCTCAGCTCAACATACCCTCAAATGGAAGAAGCCATGAATTTCCTATGTTCATTGATAGAAGAATCAACAGAGATCATCCAGTGGGGAATATTATTGGAGAAGCTTCAGCTCCAGTGCTGACAAGAAGTAGATCTGCAAATGCAAACATCTGTTTGCATGCTGCATTTTTGTCTCAAGAAGTACCCAAGAAGGTTGCAGATGCCTTAGAAGACAACAGTTGGGTGGAGGCAATGCAAGAAGAACTATTTCAGATAAACAAGCAAAAGGTTTGGGAATTGGTAGATCTGCCTGATGGAGCAGAACCAATTGGAACAAAATGGGTGTTCAGAAACAAGAAAGATGACAGGGGAATTGTTATCAAAAACAAAGCAAGATTGGTTGTGCAGGGCTATGTACAGGAAGAAGGCATTGATTACGATGAAGTCTTTGCACCAGTAGCCAGGTTGGAAGCAATCAGAATCTTCCTAGCCTATGCTGCATTTAAAGACTTCCAAGTATATCAAATGGATGTGAAAAGTGCTTTCCTGTATGGCCTACTGGAACAAGAAGTTTATGTCAATCAACCTCCTGGTTTTGAAGACCCTCACCATCCAAACAAGGTGTGCAAGCTGATCAAAGCTTTGTATGGTCTCAAACAAGCTCCTAGAACCTGGTATGAAACTCTTTCAAATTACCTTCTAGAGAATGGCTACAGGAGAGGAGCAATTGACAAAACTCTTTTTGTTAAAACTGTTGGTAAAGATATGCTAATGGTGCAAATTTATGTTGATGATATTATTTTTGGTTCATCTAACACTTTGTTGTGCAAGGAGTTTGAAACTTTGATGCAGTCCAAATTTGAAATGAGCTCCATGGGAGAACTAACATTCTTCCTAGGGCTTCAAGTGAAGCAAACTGCAGACGGAATCTTTCTGAATCAATCAAAGTACATTCAAGACATGCTGAAGAGATTTGACATGCTATCATGCTCAAGTGCCAAGACTCCAATCTCCACTTCCCACAAGTTAACCAGTGACTTAAGTGGAAAGCCAGTGGATGAGCACATGTATAGAGCTATGATAGGCTCTCTGATGTACCTTACAGCTAGTAGACCTGACATCATGTTCAGTGTTTGCTTGTGTGCTAGATATCAATCTTCTCCAAAAGAGTCCCACATGCTTGCTGTTAAGAGAATTTTCAAGTATCTTAAGGGGCAACCCAAACTGGGTCTGTGGTATCCCAAGAACTCTGACTTCTCTTTCAAGGCATACACAGACAGTGATTATGGAGGATGTGATATAGATAAGAAATCAACATCAGGAGGATGTCAATTTCTAGGAGAAAGGCTTGTCTCCTGGCAATGCAAGAAACAAACATGTGTTTCTACTTCAACTGCAGAGGCTGAGTACATTGCTGCCTCAAGTTGTTGCAGCCAAGTTCTTTGGATCCAAAATCAGATGCTTGATTATGGAATCACATTCATGGAGACTCCTATTCTTGCAGACAACAACAGTGCAATTTCCATCGTCAACAATCCAGTGAAGCACTCCAAGACCAAACACATCGACATAAGGTATCACTTTATTAGAGATTGTGCTGAAAAGAATTTAATCAAATTATTTAAAGTTCACACTGATCATCAACTGGCAGATTTGTTTACAAAAGCTTTCGATGAGGCAAGATTTTTCTACCTCATCACAGCCATTGGGATGATGAACTTTGAATAAACTTTTCACAATTTTAATAAAAGAGAGATGTGCTCAAAGAGCCCGTCTCTTGATACAAAAAGAAAAAGAAAAGGAAAATTTCTTGTGTTAAATAAAGAATGTTTCACTTCAAAACAATTAACTGCGGTTAAAACTTTGAAAAATCGACACAAATTTTCAAAATTTATGTGTTTTGGATTTTCCGGTTCAAGTTCAGGTTCAACCTGAAAGAACAACCTTTGAAATTCACCGGGTGAACTTCAACCGGAAAAATGCTTTAATTTTGACGTGAAAACTTATTTTTGAAAACAATTCTTCCAAGCGGAAAACTTGTCCGCTTGAAGTTCAACCGGAAGAAATTTTGTTTTTAAAATAAAGGAGAAAATGGGTTCCGCTTGAACTTCCGGGTCAACAAAGTCAATAACTCATTTAATTACCCGGAAGGCACAACTTTCTAAGCGGATGTCACATTTATTTTATCCATTGAATTTTTAACTGTTTTAAATCCGAGGTTTCAGTAAATTAACTATTGGATAAGGTCATGCTTTAATCTGTTGTACCGTATAACCCTTAAAGCACCTGTCCCATCCGTCAATGAACCGTCGATTTACAACCTCTCTCCTCCACGTCATCTCCGAAAAGGTAAAAAGCCCTAAATTACCGTCATTTCCCCATTTCTCGCAAACACATCCCAGAAGTTACTCCCCAAATCCTCTCAAACCATCTCCGATTAACCCCCACATAACCGTCAAAATTCTCAAATTCTGGTACAACAATGGCTCCAAAGGGAAGAGCAAGTGGCAAGAAGCCAATCGGCGACTCGAAATTTGCCGTCGAGCACAACCTGGTAGCGTATCTTGAACCCCCATCCAAAACCGACATCTACAATGAGATGATCGAGTTCATCAAAAGCTCACATCTCCATCATGCGCTTACTGTCGAAGCGGAAATCTTTGAAGAGGTGATGGAAGATTTTTGGGTTCACGCTAGGGTTACTGATGAAGCAAGTGGAAGCAAAATTGTGTCAACCGTCCAAGGGAAGGAGGTTGAGATAGATGAAGCAAAGGTAAGAAGGTTGTTGAAACTGAAGGACGATGGTGGATACGGAGAGGTAGATCATACCAAATACATCCGTTTATTCAGAAGCATTGGGTATGGTGGGTCCCTGCACAGCAAAACGATCAAAAAGGGGCAGTTACCATATAAATGGAGGTTCCTGGCACATACTCTTTTGGTGTGCTTATCTCCAAAGAGGGGAGGTTTTGATGAGCTCTCCAGTGAGCAAGCCTCGGCCTTCTACGCTGTGGTTAAGGGTGAGAACTTTAATTTCTCTAGACAAATTTTTCAAGCCCTAAAATCCAATGTTCACTCTGAATTTATTTACCTATATCCCAGATTTTTGACATATATTCTCAAAGAAGAGTACCCCCACATTGCTTGGTTGGGTACAATTTTGCACCAAAAACTTCTGAATGAGAAAACCTTTTCAAATCTTGCTTTAAATAAGTCTCCATTTCTTGGAAGGGACACTGACCATCCCATGCCAATTCCAAGGCAGCTTCCTGATGAGCCTGCTAATGCAGAGGTTCAAACTGAAGCTGCAGCAGCACCTGAGCCTCAAGCTCAAGATGACAGAGCTGTAGTCCTAACAGTTTCTGATCCCACATCTGTCCCTGCTTCCTCTTCACTAAAAGTTTTTCAATCCAAAAAGAGGAAAGCAACCACAAACACTTCCACTGCCACCTCCTCTTCCAACTCACCTCCTGTCATTTTCAAGAGACAGAGAAAAGTGGTTACTAGGTCTCCTCCACCTAGTGCCACCAACCAACCTGAAGCTTTAAACCCCGTTCAAGGCAAAAAGCCTAAACGGAAACTGGCCAAATTGGGATTTTCTCTTAGGGATGAACCTTCAGTTGAGGGGGAGTCATTAGAAGCAGATGCAGCTTCCCCATCTGAACATTTTTCACCATTGCAACCCCTATCACCTAGGAGTGACAGTGCTGTCAATCTTGGCTCAAGTGAAGGTGTTATTAACTCACCTGCCACATTACATGAGAACATCCTGATGAGCCAGGACCCTGTAGCATTGCAACCCCACTCCTCACCGGAGGTGAATCTCAGAGGTTCTGAAGAGATTCATACAGAAAGGGCTGCTGCTGCCCAAGTATCCCAACTGGATCTTGGTGTTAGCAGTAACATCAATAAGACCCAATCTGTGGCAATCTTCTCTGAATCAGCACCCGAAAGTCCTTTATTGGAACCAAGGGTTGTTGAAACAGATGAAGAGAATCCCAGGTGCCAAGAAGCCACGGGTACCAATGCTGATCAATCCAGGATTGATAGTTTGGTTATTTCCAAGGATACTGGTAAAAAGCCAGTTGAGGATAGTTATACACTACCAGAATTGACGAAACTGTACCTTTCTCTGCAAGCACAGGTTGAAGCTCTTAACTCAACTGTTGCCACTTTGGTTCAAGCTGATCCTACTCCAACTGAAGCAGGTCCTTCAAACCCTACCAGAATTGCTGATGAAGCTGACACTGTCAAATTGGGGGAGAAGTTATCATCAAAACCTGTTATTACTGAGATAGAAGAAGTTGAGAGGATACCGGCTGAAGTAAGAGCCACAGCCTGCCAAAGAATTGGTGTAGAACCTTTTTCTGTTGAAGAGAGCTGGGTGAATATGAAATGCAGTCAACTGATTGCTATTTCTCCTTTTGAGGACCCCAACCTCACTGAGCTTGTTCAGTCATCCATGCTGATTGCTGGTGCTCTCCCTGAGCACATCAATATGATCACAACACTTCTGAAAGATGTTATTTTTCCGGCTGAAAGAGCCAGTGATCATGTTGAAGGCAACATTGCCTCTACCAGCAAGGCAGCAGCTGATATGGAAGAAAGTACTGCAACTGTAGCAGTTGGTACTATGACTGAGGGAGAAGATGAAAATTTGATCGGTGAAGAAGAAGGAACCGAGGTACTGGAAATAGTTGACAAAGAACCTGAAGTCACCCAACCTCAGGTGGTGACTGATGGCCAACTACAGGTTCAAGCGGAAGTTCAAGCTGAACTTCAACCGGAAGTTCAACCGGTAGTTCAAGCTGAAGGAGATCTGAATGTTCAACCGGAACACCAAATTCTAACCCAGGTGGAAGTTCATGCTCCAAGCTCATCAATTTTTGGGACTGATGAAGCACCTGAGGTTCAACCGGAAGAACAAAGAAACAAAGAAGCTGAGGATGTTGCTGAATCACTGATAGCCTTAAGGAGTTCTGAAACAATTCAAACTGAGGAACCTGTTCAAGCTGATATAGCTAAAACTATTCAACAGGTAACTCAAACTCCTGAAGCTGAGGCTGTAGTGAAGATGGTTGAAGATGCAAGAAGGGTAGCTGAGGATGAAAGAATAGCCAGAGAGCTCCAAGAAGAATTTGACTTATACATGCAAGATAATGTGTTTGAAAATCTTCTTGAGGAAGCAAAGACCAGGTCTTTCAACTGGAGGCTAAAGGATTATGATTTGGAAACCATATCTGAAGCTAACAGGCAGAGGTTGATTGCCATTGCCTCTCAATTGCCTACCAAGCTGGTAAAGAATGATGAAAATTACCATCTGTTGAAGAAAATTCAGAGGGCTCTTGTGATCAGAAATTTGAAGAAAGAGGAAGAGCTAGCTCAGATGCAGGTTAAGGGACTTTGCAGCTTGATTGACGAAATATTTCATGAGCTAAAAGGAGAAAGTGCTGCTGTCAATCCTAACCTGGTGATGCCTTCACCATCAGAGCTGGTCTCAGGTACTATATCTGCTAATGTTAAACCTGAAATTGATGATACTGCAGATATACCACCTCCACCTTCATTTATTTATGATCCAAACCCAATGCCAACAACAACTTCATCCATTCTACAATCTCTTCCAATCATACCTTACAAACCTCCACACATCCCCAAGAAGCTTGCTGCTAAACTTGCCAATCCTAAGTTTAGATCAGACAACTTCACACCCATCATCCCTTTCAAAAAGAAGCCTCCACCAACTATGGACTTCTCTGATATCTTCCCACCATCTCCACCCTCAAGCCCAACTCCTGAAACCAATGAACCACCTCCAAAAACCACCCTACCTCCACTCACCATTAGAGAACCTTCTTCCACCACCATCTCCAAACCCACTGAAACTCAGCCTGGTCCCTCTTCATCTTCTGCCAAAGGTAAAAGACCTATTGTGCAAGAATCTGCTGGTGATTCTGATGAAGAAAGGGAAATTAAGAAGAAAAAGCTGATGCATGCCAGAAATAAAAGAAATCAAAGGCTAATGAGAAGAGGCCCTCCCAGCAAAAGAAGAATTGCTAGTTGGACAGTGGATGAAGCCACACTTGATTTTACTTTTACCATGGTCAGCGGCATAACTCAGGTGGTGAATGCTCGCAAGGCAACTTCCCAACTCACCCTGCAGCAAATGACTGACATCATTCTAAAGCTCAGAAAAATTATGAGCCCTTCAAGAGCAGAAAACATGCTAAGGCTTTTAATTGAGCCTTCTGTGCTGGAATGTGGAATGCTCTATCAAAGCAATTTAGATGATGATTCAGCAGGAGAAGAAGAAGAGCCTACCAGTGAGATCAAATTTATCATCTGGGAAGAAGAAGAGAAGCTCTTCTATGTTCATAGAGCTGATGGCACCTTTACAATCCATGAGTCCATTTCTGTTCAAGAAGAATGGAACGAAATGGATTGGGATTCAATCAAACATGTAAAGGTGACCAAAACAAACATTAAAGAGCTTTCTCAAAACCTTGATGCCAGCATCGGATCTTCTAACAAATAGGTTGTGGAGAAGAAAATTTTTGGGTACAAGTCAATTTTGAAGATAAACATTGAAGACAATGAATAATTTGACAGCATCAGCTTAGGGGGAGATTGTAAGGAAAAATAGAGCTTGGAAGATTTCCGGCTGAAATGCCAATTTTACTAGTTCCGGCTGAAGTTGAAGTTCAAGCGGAATTCATACTTCAAGCGGAACAGGCACTTCAAGCGGAAGGAAGCAATTTTGTCTCTTAGCGAATATTCCGGGTGAACTCGATTGTCCACCAGATAAAGAGTTCAACCTGACTTTTCGTGAGAAGTCTTTTCAGCAAGTCCAATCCTGCAAAAGCTTCTCGTATGCTTCTAAATCTGATTCAAGCCGCTCTCCTAAAGTAGATAGTTGCTGCCAACACGCAAGTCATTCCTATTGTCGATGTTTATTCTTTTGGTAGTTTATATTTGACTTTTATGTTTACGGTCTAGATTAGATCGTATGAGATCAATGGCTGTCATTGATCTCATCAGCACTATATATAGCATGTAATCTCTTAGTTTACAAACACGTTCATCACTTGTAATAGTGTAGCTTTGAGTTAATGCAAATAGTGCCGAATATTCGATATATCGCTGTTTTACTATTCTGCAAATCAAGCATTTACATTATACAAGAACTTAATATCGCTTAAGTAAAGTGAAATATAACTTTAATTCCGCAGGGTTATATTTGCAAGTAAAGGGCTTGGTTTTAGTTTATTCATAACTATTTTCGATCCTACAGGGACCACCCAGGTACAAACCCTATCAACCAAGAAAGCCAAAGTATCTCCATCCCAAATAAAAACTGACAAATTTCACACCAATAACTCCTTTTTTCCAAAAACCATAGCCCACTTTTGTTCTTGATATGTCTGATATCTTTCCTCCATCACCTACCTCTAACCCTGCACCTACAGCCAGTAATTTACCCTCCAAAAACCCAACTTTACCTCCTCTTACCATCAGAGAACTAACTGCCACTGCAACACCACCTATTACTTCTGTTGAGCCTTCTTCTTTAGCCAAAGGAAAGGAGAAGATGCTAACTGAGAAGAGAAGAATATGTCAATAGTTCATAGGAGAAAGAACAACCCTGGTGATAGTACCAGTGGGACTGAGAACTGAATATAAAGTGATTACAAGTCAATTTTAAAGATAGCTTCAAAGATGGATAATAATCGGACAGCATCAGCTTAGGGGAGATTTTAAGGACACTTTGATGTTCCGATTGAAGTCTATTTGTATAGCGGTTCCGGCTGAACAAAGTTCAAGCGGAAATCTGAGTTCAAGCAGAGAAGTCCATTTAACCGGAAGAAGCAGTTTTCTCAAGTAGTGAATATTCCGAGTGAACTCGATTATCCATCAGATAATGAGTTCAACCAGACTTTTCCTGTGAAGTGTTTTCAGTCTTCAATTCCCTGCAAAAGATTCCTCGTTGCTTCCTTATCTATCAAAGCCGCTCTCCCAAAGTATATTATTGCTAATCACATGCAAGATATCCCATCTATCGAAGATTATTCTTTTGGTAGTATAGTTTAACTTTTGTAATCAACGGTCTAGATGACCTTATGGAAATCAATGGCTATCATTGATTTATCTTAGCACTATATATAGCTTAGCTCATCTTCAACATTGTACACACATGAATCTATGCAAGACTTGTGTATTTCATCAATTCTATCGAGTTTTTGGCTATCATTGATTTACCTTAGCACTATATATGGCTATCATTGATTTACCTTAGCGTTTTTGGTGTTTCTCGAGTTTGTTTGTGAGTATTTCATCAATTCTATCGAGTTTTTGGTGTTCAATCTCCTCCTAAACCGTTTCTTATCAGTTTTACTGGTCCACAGTTGTGATTTTCATCAAAAACAGTCAAATTTTGCGTGTTTTTTTAAAATGAAGTTGAGGTTCGGAGTTTACTATTCATGTTCGGTGTAACAGCCCCGAACTTCAAGTTCGAACTGAGCTCGGTGAGAGTTCGGTCAACTTTCGGTCAAAGTTCAGAGTTTGGTATAGTTCGGTCAAGATTCGGTGTTCGTTCGGTGAGAGATCGGGGCTACTTAAGTTCGGAGGAAGTTCGGCCTGTTGATCTAAGTTCGGTCGACGTTCAGAGAGATTTCGGACGACAGTGATAAGTTCGGCCAAAAGAATTCATTTTTGTTTTCAAAAATTTCAGAATTTCAAGCATTTTTCGCAATGCAAAGTGCTATGAAAACTATGTTGAACTTTGATAATGAAATCGGAACAAGTCAGAAAGTTCCAAAGTTGTTAAAGTTGAAAGATTATCATAATTGGAAGCAACGATTTTCGGCTTATATAAGTACGAATGATATCGATTTGTGGATTCCGATCAAGAAACTTTATCAACATACGACTAATGCGGGAGATTTTAAGGAAGTTCATACCTTTGACAATGCTGAAAGGAAATCATATGAGTTAGAACAAAAAGCTTTTGGTTATCTAACAATGGCATTACCCACTGAGTTGCTACATCAATTTAGTACTTGCAAGAAATCAAAGCAATTGTGGGATGCTCTTTCAGCAAGGTGTGAGGGTAATGATGATTACAAGAAAAGTCGTAAGAAAGTGCTGAATAAAGAGTTTGATAATTTTTAATTTTATGACAATGAGAATATTACTGCTTTGGTTTCCCGGTCTTCACATCTAATCAGTGAGTTGAAGGTTGTTGGTATTGAGAAGACTGAAGCTGATTTGAAGGAAAAGATTATGGAAGCATTGCCTGAAAAGTGGAAAAACTATGTTTTGTTACTCACTCATGATAAAGATTACTCTACATTGACATTTCATGAGCTTACTGGTAAACTTCATGCTCGAAAGATGGAAATGTTAAATTCAAAGAAGTCAACTGCTACTTTACCAAATCCTAAGTTATATCATGGTGAGAATACGGCTAGTATGAATGCTAAATCTAAACCAATTTTGAGTTCTGTACCAAATATTGCTTTTATGGCTGGAATGTCAGGTAATTCTGATAACAATTCATCATGGGGTTGTAGTTTTACAATTCCAAATTTTTCAAATCAAAATGTTGTTTCTGCTGAATCAATGGATGATTGTGCAAAAATTATTGCTGCTTTAATTTCCTCATCGAGTAGTTTGATCATTAAGAATGTTGCTGATGCACAATTGACAAGAGATGATCTTGATGCTCTTGATGATGATCAATTAACTGAATTAGATCTCTCTTGGCAATATGCTATGTTGAGTCACAGATCTAAAAGATTTTTCAAGAAGCATGGGAAATCTACTTTTGATTTTAGTGAGAAATTAGGTTTTGACAAGTCAAAATTGAAATGCTATAAATGTTCAAAGCTTGGACATTTTGCCAAAGAATGTCAACAGAAGTCTGGTTTTCCTTTATCATCTAAGCCTGGTGTTACTTCACCATCTTCTAGTAACTCAGACAAGCCAATAGCTTTAACAGCTCAACATGATGGTGTTTATGATTGGGGTCAACATTTTGGGTATGATTCATCAGCCTTGATTGTTACTCATGATCAGTCAGATGATTCTTATTCAGATACTAGTTCCGATATTAGTTCAACACCAAGTTCCTATGCATCTGCTGAAAATTTGGAAAGTTTGTTGAAAGAAAATGCTTCATTGTTGCATAAAATTCAAAAGCTTTCTGAGGACTTCACTTTGATTAATATAGAGTTGCATGTTTCTAAAGAACATGAAAAGGAATTGGTTATGCAGAATGAGTGCTTGATTGTTGAGATCAACATGCTGACTGGAGTTTTAGAGATTTCTAAACAAGACAGAAGGGATGTTGAATCTGCAAAAGCAGAGTTATGTGAAGAAAATGATGAGTTGGTAAAAGAAGTTAAGAGATGGAAGGATGAAGCAGAAGATGCTGCTACTGATATTCAGAATTTGTTTGACAAGTCCAAAATCAAACTTGATCTGCTTACAAAGAATGTTGAAGAGTCAGATGCTAAGATTGAAGCTTATCAAGTTGATATGGAGAAGTTGTTGGATGAAAAGCGGGAGTTGCTTAGTGTTAACAAGGTTCAAGCTGCAAACCTGGAAATTCAAAAGAGAAATGAAGATAAATTGAAGAAAGAATTGTTTGAAGGATTAGATAATCTTCGCATGCAAAAGTTTGAAACCCACAAAGTTGCGAATCGATTGATAGCTAAAGAGAAGGAATTCGCTGAGGCTCAACAGCAAATTCCTGATCTCAATATTCAAGTTCTTGATGCTAACAGATTGTTCAATAATGTTTCAAATTCTCAAGTTTTCACAAGCTTCTTAGCTAATGATGCAAATTTTGAGAAAATGTTTGATAAACTGCATCACCCCCTGCTCAAATCAAAGAAGCTTTCAAAGAAGTGCAAGAGCAAGTTCCTGAATTTGATTATTCAAAGGTCTCATCATTTACTGCTGATGAAGACAAGGTTGTGAAGAAAAAGACGAACAAGAAGAATAAGAAGCAGAAGGAAAAGAAATCTGCGGTTTTTCTAGCTCCAACGTTTGTATCTGGTTCATTTTCTGCTGATAATGAGAAGTCAGCTACTTCAAGTGACAAGATTCCGTCTCAATCTGAGTTTGATGATAAGATCTTTTATGATCAGAAGAATGTGACTGAAGTGAAAGCTGAATTTTCTCGGTTAGCAAAGAATGGGCATTCTACATCTGAGGAGAAGGTTGCTGGAAAGAGGGTTGGCTTGGGTTTTCAAGACATGAAAGGTAAAACTAAGGAAGTTCCAGTATCCACATCACAGGGTCTGAAGAACATTAAAATGAAGCAAGTGAAGAAGGAGATTTTCAAAGATGAAATAGTTCAACCTGAGCGATTCTACAAGCTCAAAGGTTCAGATCAACTTTTCTCTAATAAAGAATTTCCTCTTCATTGTGTTGATGCTCGGAAAATTTCTGCTATGTATATGAAAGATAAAATTTCTTCTGAATGTTCTCAATCTCGAAGCCCAACATCCAAATGGGTACATGATCACAGACATCAGGTATATGATTCTAATTCTGATCATGCTAGAGATATTCATGTTTGTTCTTCGCAGGTACATCAGAAGTGGGATAAAAGAAAGTGAATTTGTTATATTTGCCGCCGAACAGGGCATATGGCAAAGGATTGTTCTGCTGATTCATCACAAAGGCTTCATATAAAATCAGTTTTTGGTAAACCTGCCAACACAAAGTTCTTCGATGAACGAGGCAGATTTTTTGATGAAGTTGAACATACATTCTTCTTAAAACAAAAACGTTTTGTTCCATTGTTTTCAAAGGTTCAAAATGTAGGTTCATCATCACAGTTACCTGTGATAAGTTCATCAAAACCAGAATTACCAATACAACATTGGAAACCTAAGGTGGTTTCGAAGCAAAACAAGGACACTGGTCGCCCAGAAGCGATTCACTTTGGGTCTTTTCTGAACTAATCAGTTTGACCAGTGTGCAGGTACTTCTAGAAGACCTATCGATGATTCAAAGTTGTTGATAGGAGTATTCTGCATAATTTAAATTTCATGATCAATTTTCTACTGTCTGCAAAATTTTCTGAAATTCTAAATCTGCCAAATATCCGTGTTGATTGATCATTTTTCTTTGCTTACACGTTTTTCTCAAAAACCCAAAATTAGTGTCTTGTTTTTGTGTAAAATGAAAATCCAAAAATAGAGTTTTCATTTTAAGGGGGAGAATTGTAAGTAAGGGGAGTAATTTGAGAAAAAGCATGTTATGGGAAGAAAGTGAATACATGCCAAATATATAAAGAAGGAAGGTGAATACATGCACAATATATAAAAATTGTGAGAAATTGATCATTGGGAAATGATGGTACATTGGCTTACGTATCTGACTCATGGATAGAGTAGATGAAAGGGCCATAAGATCATTGTTTGATATGTTTGGTAGGCTCGGCAAATCAGAAAGTATTCAGATGTGATATTCACTAAATACTAACGCTTGACCAAGTGGAATATATCTTTATGCGTATTTGATGACACAAAAAGAAAAATAAGTGTGATATAGTAATGAGAAGTCACTGTGTATTCATGTGTTCATTTTGCAAAGATTTAAACTTGTTTGATTTCTTTATTTTGTCAAACGATCGGACTTTCTCTACGTGTCCACAAGACCGACCTGATTGTTGTTCGTTTGACGTTCTGCTTTATTTTCTTTGGTGTTTCGTATAACTCATCGGACTTTCTTTGCGTATACATAAGTATCTACCTGATTGTTGTTGAGTTATACAATTTTAACTTGTTTTATTTTCTTATTTTGTTAAATCCGAGGCCTTAATTTAACGTTCTTATTTCGTTTTGCATGGAACACAGTTGACTATATTATGAAAAACATTATGCGTTGTGAAAAATCACAAGTGCAATCACACAAAGAAAAAAGTACATGAAAGAAAAATAGAAAAATGTCTGAATATGTCTGATAGTGTTGGGTACACTGGTTGAAAATCTAATCAATATATTATCATATCCAGATGGTATGAGTATGATTCTGTCTGAGTTTAAGATGGACAAATTATACCCGCAATTAGCATGGCGTGTGAGCTTCAATCAATTGAAATTGAAGGGTAGTTCAGTGCGTTATGACCAATATGATCCCATATAGTGATCTTTCTCATATCAAAAATAGTGTTTGATTCTGGATTATGGTTTCATTTTATTTCAGAAAAGAACAAAAAGATTTTCGGTGTGTTTTAGCATATACTTTGAAAAATCAAAAAGATTTTAGGTTTGTTTTGATATTAATTTTCTAAAAGTCAAAAAGATTTTATTTCTGCTTTATTTTCGATCAGATCAACACGTGATACAAAGTCATTTCTCAAAAATCATATCTTGGAGTCTCGAGGAGACGTTTTGCGCCAAGATTATTTAAATGCTAATGCAGGTTGCTAAAGTGCAATATATCATCACTTCAAGTCTTCTGAAGTTATTGATAAAGACCAAAGTTACACCAGATGTCATCAAGTATTCAAGATCAAGCTACGATCGAGTTGTGAAGGAGTTTGTTCGAAGTTTCATTTCATCGGACGAATGGATTTTACACTTGAGGGGGAGCTTGATTGAAGATACAGATTTGATGATATTGAAGAGATACTGCACACGACGAGGGGGAGTTTGTTGATACCTGATATGTGCGTCGTGTGAAGTATCGAACAATGTTCAAGTTCAAGCCAAAAGTTCACTAGCCGAACTAGGTCCGAACCTGGAGTTCGGACTGGCTGAACCTGAGGTTCGGACATGGATCGACCAGCTGGGTATATATAGAAGTTTGGGCGTTGTAATTCGGGGTTCTGGGCGTGTGAGACTTCTGTTAAGTGTGTGTTTCTAAGTGTGTTTCTCTGAGTCTGTTTCTAAGTGTTTACTGATTGTAATTGTTCTTCATTGATCAATAAAACAATCGGTTAATTATATTTCTATGTACGAATAGCTAGATCGAGTAGACGATCCGATGCTCACGCATTTTCAAGTCTTCATGGAGAACCAAAATAGTTGGTTAAATATAGTGACCTAGAAGTTGAGCCTAGGGTCATGGTTAAGATAATAGGATATATTATCATAGTTATACGTGTTAGGATTTATATGCGATTTATAAATGTGTTGTGAAAACCAGGTAAACACTTTAGCGGTTTTGAACTAAACGGTAGAACTCACCAGCGTAAGCTGACTTTTTAAAAGTATGTATGCTAGGTTCTGCAGAGACGTTTAGAAGTAAAGGCACGGATCTCATGAGGGCGGGATAATCTGGAAAGCTATCAAGGAAGAATTTCTGGCAAGCTGGCTTAGTTATAGATTTCGTTATTATAATTAGTTGTAGTTATGTACAATATCTTACTTACTGTAGTACTTGGCTTATATAAATAAAAGTTTTAAATTTTCCGCTGCTTATTATCTCTGTTGTTACTTTGTGTTCATGAGTAAATTCGATATGTGACCCCTCCTGGAGCCAAGTCAGGGAGCGGGCGTCACAAGTTGGTATCATAGCTTTGGTTTAAGAGATTTAGGTACAAGCGCGGTACCTAGACTTAAACTAGCACTCTGGGTAAAGTAAGTTGAGATAGGAAATATAGATGCTAGTAAGAATAGAACGCATAAGGAACATAATATGTAGGACTTGTGGTATTTGAATATGGAAAATACACGATTACGGTTGGCCACTGCAATTTGGTATTCGCCATATTAACAAATCCTAAGTACTAACTGCTATGTGGCCAAGTGCGGGGTAGGTTAAATAATAACGAGATACCTGATCCGAAGAAGATTTTAACTTAGAATTATCAGCGAAAACGAATGAGTAAACTATGGACACTAAGGTTAAGTGCGGTGAAAAGTATCTGGGTTTTGAACGCATCATAATTATAATTGCACCTATAATTATCATGAATTCAAAATTTGGAGACTCTACATCGCATAAGTTCTGAAATGTCACCTTGAGCAAGACACCTGAAGACACGATTGAAGATAGACGCAGTCACGGTGAAGAAGAAATGAGAGTTGCTATGGCCGGAATAGTGGAAACAACGTTCCAAGGTACGTTGCTATCTTCGAAAGACCATAGGAATTCACTATAGGCGATAGGCCAGAAGGCTTGAAACGGAAGCAGTTGAAGCTAGGAATAGGTCAAGGAAGAATGGCGGAGGTTACCACAAGATGGATCAAGAATCAACGGTGAGCTTAGGAAGTACGAGTGCAAGGATAATCAATTCAAGAATACAAGGACTGGAACGACTTACTATTCTAGGTATAAGAAGATGCATTGCAAGGATGGAGGCCTGGTGTAGACCAAGAAGAACTTACGTCATAGAGATGTTGCACTTCAACAAATGGCAGGAAAAATCCACATGATGATTAGACGAGCTACATAAGGAAGAATTTTAGCACAAGATAGGAGAAGCATTGTCAAGGAATCCAGTAATTAAGCTACCTTAGACAGCTTAGGATTACGTCTTCCTTAGGATAATTACAAGCCATCGAGCTAGATGATCCCAAGACAAATGATGAGAAGCGGATGAGCCTGACGATTCAGATTTGCAGCAATGGCGTTTACACTCAAAAGACGGAGGCAGTATTTATACGAGATTGCGCAACAGAGGTTTAACTAGTTTATTAGATAAATAAAAGGTATTAGGACATGCACTATGGAGGCAGTCGTTTGGCGTGCGCAAAGCTGAGCATTAAGAATCTCACGGAGATGCATCTTCCTAAAGAATTAGCAAACTTATTCGACCGAAGAATCATAGCAGTTTTGAAGAAATTCCACGAGCAGACAATTCAGAATAAGAAGGAAGCTCGGAATGAGATAGTTAATACGTCTAGAACTCCATAGATACGCAGGTAAGTTCTGCATTAGCCTAGGAAATGAGAGTGAGTTAAGCGATTTCCATCTTGAGTTGATTGCGGGTTAAACAGGTTTCGAGGACGAAACCTTGTTTAAGGGGGGGGGGGTAGAGTTGTAACACCCAAAATTTCACGTTTACATAATATATATAGTAAAAACATGTTTACATTATAAATACGTGACTTTAATTGATAAATGTGGTACGCTATGCATTAGATAGGTTACATGCATTAGAAATACGTGTTTTATACCTAAAATGATAAAATATGCATAAAATGGATGTGTTAAACGTTAAAAGAAGTAAAATATGAGATTAATATGTGTTTATATGAATAACATATTGATACATGAAACATTTGATGGATATATACATGTAAATACGTATGTTAATAGTTAACGGAAAAGTAAAAGGGCTAAAAGCGTAATTATTATAACAATATAAACGTATACAAGTATTATACGTGTTTATATTTATTATAAGTATTTTAAAGCTTAGAAATTAGTAAAAATATATACTAATATGATTCATAATATAAACTGATAAGTATTGTAAAGTTTAAGGGGCTAGAACGTAAATTAGTGAAAGATATATAGTATTTATACGTAGATATATAAATATATTTCTTGTTATATGTAACCAAACCTTAGTAAATGTTAGAAACATGTTTAGATATGTTTTAGGACTTGAAACAAAAACCACATCGAAAGATTAGGGGTTAATATGCATTAAATAGAAGTTGGGGGACTAAAAGTGTAATTTATGTATGTATATATATATATATACACACACACATGTATATGTATATAATCGAACGTATCCCGAACCTTAGAAACCTTTAAGTGTTTTATAGCATAAAATAACAATCGGGTAGAAGTCTGGGGGCTAAAATGTAATTAAAAAGCAAGAGGGACCAAAACTGCCAAACTGTCATAGTTGGCTAAAGTTCCGCAAAGCCAGTATCGCGTATTGCGAACCGTTCAGCGGCCAGAATTCGACCAGCAGCTCGTTTTTGCGACTTGCATACCACGTTCTTGACTAATTAACCCTCCTAGCGTGTTTATTTCAAGCCTGAGTCACCCTAGTACGTGTACGGATCATATTTTGTAGCTAATAGTATAAATAGGAGCTCGAATTCACAAAAAATCTACACCAATTCACTTGATCTTTAACCCAAAAACCCTCTTCAAGAACCGAAACTTTTTCTGCGAAATTGGAGCAATCCAGGAGGAATCAAGAGCTGAATTTCTGCAGTCAAGCATCATTAGGTAAGGTCTAAAATAACCTCTTTCAGTTTTGGCTAAACTAAAAATATCTAAGTATGTTTTCTAAAAATGTGCTAAAATTAGGGTTCTTGACCTTGTTTTGTCAAAATTGGATAATCGGGTGGGAATTAGGGTCTGAATTTTTGTAGGTAATCCTAAAATGATGTATTTTAAGAAAGCCCTAAGTTTATTTTACAACTGGAAAAGGTTTGGTGATGGATTTATTAATGGGTTAAAATTAGGGTTTTCGTAACGTTGTTCTCCCCAAATTGAGTAAACGGTTTCAAACTAAGCTTTGATATTTTAAAGGTAATTATAAAATGCTATAATGGATAATACCCTAAGTTGGTTTGAAAAAAAATTAGTTTTGATAAAGAAACGAGAAAAACTGGAAATTAGGGTTTTGAAATATGATTAATTAATATAAAATAATTCAGAGGGTATGGGGACTTGATTTTTGGTCCTATAACATGTTTATATACATATATTAAGTATATATGAGTTTAGAATGAATAAATAATAAAGTATTAAAGATACTGAGTTAATTGGATATTTAGAAGTTCGTGCGGACCGGAAGGGTAGGCGTCTTTACACTAGGGTTTCTAGCAAAGAGGGGGTGTCGCATAAATCCCAATTAGGACCTTGCATACCTCACTGGGCGATCCCAGGGTGAGAGTCTACTTATAGGAATGTGCTTCTTCATATTATCAATAAAAAAAGGTTATTTTGGTCATTTTGGTCATTTTGGTCATTTCGGCCTTGAAAGAGATAAACCCTAATAAAATGTTATTAAGATAATAAGATATAAATAAACATAGGTATTGTTTATAATGACCTTGCATTAATGCAATCCAATACGCAATTAGGTTAAATGTGGACCAAAATAGAGATTCTGTTTGGATAACCGATTAATGAGATGAGGTGAGTTTCTACATGCCCACTTTTAAATGTTTTAATGTTTTAAATGTTTTCGGGCTGGTATACATACCATATTTGTGAAAATATATTCAAGATAATTGGATATACGTGTTATATGATGAAAATGTTATTGTATTGCTTATACATGTTATGCAATTATGTTGATTATAATGTGATGTGTATATACTTGCTTTGACATTGAGTAGCCAAGTGACGAGGGAGTTGTTAGTAAACATATAGTGAATATGTATGATTATATAAGAATAGGTGGTGCATTTTCTTGTATTAATATGTGGTGGATATGTCGTCGGTACATCTTATATATATACATAGTAATATAAGTTATCCGGTATATTGGAAGTGTGGAGGATACATCGCTGGTACATCCTGTATACATACGCTAACGGTAATTTGAGGGATGTCCATTTGTTGCAGTATATGAATGCCTTATTTAACTAGGGATAGGTAGTATACATGATCGGTGACTAAGTCATTAAGATGAGAAATTTACTAGGGATAGGTAGTATACATGATAGGTAGTATACATGATAGGTAGTATACATGATCGGTGACTAAGTTCTCTATGCTTCAAGATGAAAATGTTAGGGATAGGTAGTATACATGATAGGTAGTATATGAATGCCTTATTTAACTAGGGATAGGTAGTATACATGATAGGTAGTATACATGATCGGTGACTAAGTTCTCTATGCTTCAAGATGAAAATGTTAGGGATAGGTAGTATACATGATAGGTAGTATATGAATGCCTTATTTAACTAGGGATAGGTAGTATACATGATAGGTAGTATACATGATCGGTGACTAAGTTCTCTATGCTTCAAGATGAAAATGTTGTTTATCGTGATAAGAATGAAGTTTTGATTGACGATGTTGAAATTTACAAGAAGAAAAGAGAAAGTGTTCTTGAAGAATTGTTTGCTGAGTATGAGATTCGTAAAGTGCAAGCATATGAATATGATGAGCTCAATGCAAAGTTCATAAAGTCACAAAAATCAGTGTTTGATGCTCAACAGAAAATCTATGAATTGAAGTTGGAAATTTTGGAGTTAAAAAGGCAAGTGAAGAATTGCAATTTGTCTCTGACATTATTGAATTTTTTATATAAACAGGATCGGGGTGAAGATAGTTCTAAGAAAGATGATATTCACATGGTTCCTCAACCAGTGGATTTATCTGAGGATACATCTGCTCCGATTGATCCTAAAGATGAATTGCATAATTATTCGAAGTTTGCCACTCCATCCAAGAAGAAGAAGTCGAAGTCTAAAAAAAGGAAAAGTCTTTGGGTGAAGCTCCAAAGTTTAGTTCAAAATCTACCTTTCTAGAGAATGAACAAGTTTTTGCTAAAAATGATTCAAGTGCTTCATCTGCAACTGAAGAAGAAACAGGTTTGGTTGAAAAGAAGAAATTGAAAGATATCAAAGGCAAATTCACTAGAGAAGCAAAAGAAAGAGAAGCTTCTGGTTCTTCTTCAAGTTCTTCGAAGACTCCAGGTTATAAGCACAAAGGCTTGGGTTATGAAGTCAAGGACGCACCGGCTCAAACTAAGAAGCCAGAAAACGCTAAACAGAATTCCAAAGTTAAAGTTCTAAAGAAATCACCTCCTCTGAAAGAAAAATCTTATTATTCTAGAAGGTCATCATCTTCAAGTAGTCCATTTCCTAGGTATGATTCCTATGATGAATTCTTTGATCACTTTGATTCTGAACATTCATCTGGTTTTCACAAATCAAAGAATTTTTCAAATATGCTTAAATTCAGAGAAAGACTTTGTTATGCATGTCGTCAAACTCGACATCTTGCTGCTGATTGTCCGATGACTGCATATATCCACAACACGGCTAAGTATGTGGATAACACAGGTTAAATTTTTTATGAACCATGGTCTCCATAGGACAAATCAACTCCTAAGTCGTCTTGGTCTAAACCGAGTACGCCAGTTGATACTGATTCTGGTTCTGATTAAAATTCAAAATCTCCAGAATATGGAAACCAAAAGTTGTTTCCAAGGCCAACAATGACTATGTGGAAGACACCGGGCGACCCGACGCTGTTGAATCGGCTCGATCCCAGAGCGACTAATGCTTTATTTGGTGTCCGCAGGTATTTTAGGAAGACCTTTTGGTGATTGGAAAATTGCTAATTGTGAAATATCTGTGATAACTAAAATTGAATTTCAAAATCAATTTGGTTTTCAAAATGCTTAACTGAAAGTATTTGTGTTGGTTGATCAATTTCTGATTTGTTTTTCCACTCCGTCTCACTTTGAGGGGGAGTTTGTTTTTGCAAAAATACAAAAATAGTGTGTTGTTTTCAAATAGTAAAAATGAAAATCTATAAATAGAGTTTTCATTTTTAGGGGGAGAAATTTGAAAAGGCAAAAACATTGAAAAATGCAAAAATCCAAAAATATTGAAAAATGAGAAATTGTATCCGACATGATTGGGAAATAATGGTACATTGGCTTACATCGTCTGACACATGGATAAAATAGATAAAAAAAGCTATAAGTCCATTTGATCGATGTGTAAGGTAGGCTCGGCAAATCAGAAAGTATTTAAATATGATATACACTAAATCTGATGTTTGACCTAGTAGATAACATCATGATGCATATCTTATTATATATCAAGAAAAAGATATGTGAAAAATAAAACGAGAAGTCACTGTGTATACATGTGTTCTTTTTGCAAAGATTTAAACTTGTTTGATTTTTTTATTTTGTCAAACGATCGGACTTTCTCTACCTATCGAAAGATCGACCTGATTATTGTTCGTTTGACGTTTTGCTTTATTTTCTTTGGTGTTTCGTATAACTCATCGGACTTTCTCTGCGTGTCCACAAGACCGACCTGATTGTTATTGAGTTACATAATTTCAACTTGTTTTACTTTCTTATTTTGTTAAATCCGAGGGCTTATCTGTGTATCGAAAGATTGACCTTAAGGTAGACGATTTAACGTTCTTATTTCTTTTTGCATGGAACACAGTTGACTATATGATGAATACAATCACTATGTGATAAATCACAAGTGAAATCACAAAAATGTGATAATCAAAAGCATATCTAAGTATGTCTGATAGTGTGGGGTACACTGGTCAAAGCAAATCTAATCTATATCTTAACATATCCAGATGTTATGAGTATGATTTTGCCTGAGTTTAAAGTTGGAAAAATTATATCTACAATCGACATGGCTTATGTGCTTCAATAATCGAAATTGAAGTGTAGTTCAGCATGTTATGTTGAATTTGATCCCAAGTTGTGATCTTTCTTACAAAAGATAAAAATAGTGTCTGATTCTATATTGCATTTACTTATTCATATCATAAAATACCAAAAAGATTTTAGGTGTGTTTTGATGTAAAGTTTCTAAAAATCAAAAAGATTTTATTTCTTATTTCTTTTCGATTGATCAACACGGTATACGGAATTAAATTTCAAAAATCAAATTATCTTGGAGTCTCAAAGAGACATTTTGCGCCAAGAATATTTATGTTGGCAGGTTTCTAAGTGGAAAGAGATCATCACAACTTAAAGTCTTCTGAGATTGTTGATGCAATATCAAGTATTCAAGATTGAACTCATCGTCAAGTTGAGGGAGAGTTTGATTAAAGATACAAGATATAAGTTTTAATGGAAGGGAGTTTGTTGACACCTGATTCCTGATCGTCATGTGAAGTATCGAGTACAAGAAAAGATGTGCAAGATTGGTTCTGGCCGAACCTTGGGCGAACCCCAAGTTCGAACACTAGTGAACCTGGTCCGAACCTGAGGTTCGGCCCATCGAGTTTCAGCATTATAAATAGCATGTCTTGTGTTTTTTTCTGTAATAGTTTTAGAGAGCTTGAGTGATATTCCTATCTGTGTACTCTGTGGTTTCTCTGTGGTTAATACAAAAGTTTTTGTATTTACATCTCGTGTTCACTCTCGTTTAACATTAATTACTATACGATTGAGTAGACGATCATACGTTCACGCATTTACACCATTTACAAGGTTTTACTTTAGAATTAACCAGGCGGAAACAAGTTAATTCGTATGCTCTATTTAAGGTAAAGTAATATGAAATCGAATATATGACAAGTATAACAATAATATGGAAAAAACTGAGCACTATCTTATACTTGCAGATTTCGAAGTACATATCAGAGTGATTTACACTTTGCTTGTTTAAAGCATAGTTACAAGTGTCTATGTATAGTGCCCTAAGAAATCAGGAGAACCCCTGATTTTTCTAACGATCATCTCGACCGTCAAGTAAAGATACATGAATTGGAATAATATTAAGCTAGTCTATAAGATAATCGTGTCAGCTTCATGTCAGGAGAATGGCGGGAAGCTGAATCAGATATGTCAGAGACAAGTGAAGCAGGTCAAGTTGATGTTCGAGATAACTCGCCTTACCGAGGTAACTTGAGTTATCTCGGGCGTATCCACTGTCCGAGATAAAACTGTGCTCCCAAGGTAAAATAGGCTTCCGAGGTAAAATGACCTTCCAAGATAACTATAAGTTATCTCGGGCAGTCTGTTCTTCTGAGGTAACTTATCTCGGGCCTTCTATTCTTCCTAGATAACATATTTAGTCGATCAGCATCATTTCTTCAGGATAAATAATTCCTTACAATCTCCCCCTAAGATGATGCTTCCAAAATCTTCCGAATACCATACTAAATGAAAAACAAAAAGGCTTAAACTATCTTGAACCAAAAACAACTAACATCTTCAGAAAAACTGACTTCTTCTACTGATCTTTTGTCATATCAAATCTGAACATCCTGTTTGTGAGCATTAAATCCACTATAGTTTTCTGATCATTAAAGTTCCATTCACGTGGATTTATCTCTTTGTGTCGTGTGAATGACCCATTAGCTCTGTATACAATGTATCTGTTAGTAGCTAGATCCAATTCCACATGAGTAACAAGACAGTCAGTTCTGATAGGTCAACACATGAAGTTTCCCTTGTAGTTGTGTCAAAGTGCATCCTTATCTTCATCATGAGGGACTGCTCTTGAGCACTTAGTCTTTTGTCATCACCAGCAGAATTTCTTACATCACCAAGTTCTAAGTCAGATAAAGTACTAAGCACTTCATTGTTGCTGAGTCTTAGAACTTCATTGATGGATGTAGTGAACAGGTAGAGACTTGAGTCTTCATCAAATCTCCAAGAAAGAATTCTTCTTCTCTTAGTATGCATATCCTCGGGTTCTTTCTTGTATGAAGATGAGTCAGAGCTAGAGGAAATGACTTGAGACCTTTTTCTTTTTTCCATTGATTTCTTTCTTCTTGGTGTACCTGTAGTGGATTCTGGTGGGTTCACAGGGTTGGTTGCTTCAGTGGGTGCTGAGGTTGGTTTGGCAGAAGGTGGTGGTGTGGAATGGTGAGTTGATTTTTGGATTGAAGGAATATGGGATCTTGTGGGTTTTGGTTTGGGTTTGATGAGAGGTCCAATGGGGGTGAAGTTATCAGCTCTGAATTTTAGTGGAATGGGTTTGCTAGGTTTGGATCTTTTGGCTGGTGGTTTTGAGAATTGAGGTCTGCTGGCCCTGGGTGGGTTTCCTTTGGTAGAAATGGTGGAAATTTGTGTAGTAGTAGGTGGAATTGATGGGTTATTGCCAAGAAGTGAGTCTATGAGACTCATAGATTTATGAGGAAGAGAAGGTGTACCTGAGAAAGCTCCTGGAGGTCTAGGAATTCTTATTCTTTCTGATGTCCTTGATTGGTCCTTTCTTATCTCATCATACCTATCTCTTAGAGTGTTCAAAGAACATGGATTTATTGATTTCTTTTCTTCTGCTAAGAACACTATGAAGTATCTCTTGAGTTCTCTTGTCTCCTATGCTCTGGTAAGAGGAGTTTTAGCAATTTTCTGTGTTTCAACAGCTTTTAATTGCTCATGGATGGCATTGTCAGCTTCAAGTCTTTGACTGAGCCTGAGATTTCCTTCTTCTTCTACTACTATTGACATTAATCCACATAAGTCATTAGCAGAGGTTAAGCTAATAGCTTCTGCTGTGACCCATCCTCTGGCTAAGATTATGTCTCTTTATCTTTTTAGTAATTCCCAGTTGGCATCATTTGCAGCTAGCCTGATCTTTTCCTTTTTATTGTTTACTTCAATGTCAGCTTCTTTGGAAAATGACTGATGCCTCTTTTCTTTGGCTTGGTCTAATTTCTTCTTTCTCTATAGACCTTCTTTTAGCTTCTTTTATCAAATCAAAAACAACTTCATTGTTTTGATAAATTTGGAGGTTGTCTTGAAGTGCAAAAGCTTCAGCCATATCTCTATCCAGTCTTTCCTGTTCCACTCTTTCAAGTATATCAACTGCAAGTACAGAGTTTTTCATACTTACATCACTATCAGGTAAGGTGGTCTCTTGCCCATCCAGAAGCCTTGTAGGTTCTGTGGCCTTTGCTTTCACTGAATTTCTTCAGTTGAGCCATGTGACTCATCCTTCTTTCATTAAATTCTCTTGATAATGCCTTGTCACATTCTCTTCTGCCATCACGATCTTCACCATGCCTGTCAAGAATAGGAATAAATACTGTTCTTGAACAGTCAATTTTGTTTTCAGGAGTTGACACATTCTTGTAGGCAGGTTTGAACTTCTTCTCATAATCTACCTGTAGGAGTTCATCATCAGTCATTTTCTTCTTACCCTTCCCAAGATTTGGATTGTCAGTAGGGTAGGTTATGACTTTGTCACTGATGGCATCTCTCTTGACAAATGGTGGCAGTGGATTGATCTCTACTTCACCTGTTCATGGCTTGTATTTGGCCCAGTAGTTGGCCAAATTATCTCTTACTATATCTTCCACAGGGGTTGAAGGAGCTATAGGAACATCTTCTGAATAGTCTTTTGTTGGTGGGAAGTAAGGTCCAAATTCTATGAGATATCCTCTTTCATCTCTAACCCCTCCCAAATCTACTGGAGGAGCTTCAATCATCAGTATTTGTTCAGGTTCAACAGGAGGTGAAGGAGCAGAAGTTAACCAAGAAAAGTTGATTCCTTGATAAACTCTTTTTGCATGTAGCATCACCAGTGTTTCTGCTTCTTCCCAAATGTTTGCTCGAGTGAACTCGAACCTGATTGGTTGCTCTGTGTCTGCTGCAAAGAACATAAGAGTGTTAATTTCATCCTCCGGTGTAACTGTTTGCTCCGAGGTAACTTGATCAGCAGCAGTAACAATAGCCAGTTCCGAGATAATCTGATCACCTGAGATAACATTTTCTCCCGAGGTAAATTGTCCACCCGG
>JBCNJP010000009.1:11254097-11310372 GCA_039602395.1 Deinandra increscens subsp. villosa | reverse complement strand
AAGGATCATGCGTAAACACATTTATATTGCGAAAACGCGTAAACACATATTAAAACCTCTATAACTTCTTAATATGTTAATATTTATAAAAAAAAATTGCACCAAAAGTCTTAGAATTATGTTATCTTTAATTCTGGGAATTTTTAAAAAAAAAATTAACGTTTCGGTTTTTTTTGTGTGATGCACATGTGCAGCCAAAACAAAACTCATACTTTTAGCATAAGTTAATATATTTTTTTCTAAATCGCACCATATATCATATATTTTTGTTATATTTTCGTATTTTTGGTATTTTTTTTAATGATGCACATGTGCATCACACCAAAAAAAACCTCATACGTGTGGTATACATTAATATTTTTAATAAGAAATTGCACACTAAATCTTATAGTTGTGTTATTTTTAGATCTAAAGAAAAAAAAATAACATTTTATAATTTTTTTATTCTATGTTGCACATGTCCACTATGTACCATTATCATTAGTACGATAAATGTTTTATTGTTTTTTATAAGTTTTTAACATAAGGAGTGTTTTTTCGCATGATAATTCGTCTTTGTGCAGTACTAATGATAATGATGCACATGTACAACACACGAAAAAAACATGAAACATTAATTCTTTTCTACTTTTTTTTCCAGAATTAAAGATAACATCTTTCTAAGACTTTTGGTACAAATTTTATGAAAAAACATTAACGTATGAAGAAGTTATGTAGGTTTTAATATGTGTTTACGCGTTTTCGCAATAAAAAGTGTTTTCGCATGATCCTTACCCTATATATATATATATATATATATATATATATATATATATATAGGGAAGGGTTCCGTGTAGACCCCTTAAATTTTGTAGACCCGTAGACCCCTATAAAACTCAATAAAAATAAAACTCAGTGTTGTAAATTTGGTTTTTTTATTACGATAAGCTTTTAAGAACCAAATAAATAAATAAATAAATTTAAAAAAAACAAAAAACATTAAAAATCAAACATTTTAAGACAATGAGTTTTAAAATAATGAGTTTTAAACGCAACACTGAGTTTTGTTGAGTTTATTGAGTTTTAAACTCATTGATTTTTAAAACTCATTGTCTTAAAATGTTCAATTTTTAATGTTTTTCGTTTTTCTTTTTTTTAATTGTCTTTTTTTGTTCTTAAAAGCCTATCGCAAATAAAAAAAACTAAATTAATAAAACTGAGTTTTATTTTTAGTGAGTTTTATTGAGTTTTATAAGGGGTCTACGGGGTCTACAAAAAATAAGGGGTCTACACGGATCTTTTACCTATATATATATATATATATATATATATATATATAGGGGTCGGATCAAATGCGGCAGGGGCATTTGCCTAAGTCCGGTGCGGCCAAATCTGGATCACTAGATCAATTTGATGGATGGATAAGATTAAAAGAGATGAGAGAGAAGGAGTGGAGGAATCTTAAAGCTGGAAGGGTAAATGTGGAAAACAATATTTATTCAAGTTCCCCCTCAATTTTTAAACGACCATAACTTTTTCATACGACGTTATTTTTGAAAAACGAATTTCACCATATTTCTAGTCGTGATTTTGTCTTTAATTTGAGACTAGGTTTGCTTGATTTGGAGAAAAAAAAATTTCACGTTTTTTACGACGCTGGTCTGTGCTGGCTGTGCTGGTCTGTGCTGGCTGTGCTGGTCTGTGCTGGTTGTGCTGGTGGAATTGTGCTGGCTGTGCTGGTCTGTGCTGGCTGTGCTAGTGGAATTGTGCTCTTGTGCTGGTAGACTGGTCTTTCAGCGCTGGTCTATGCTGGTATGTGTTGTGCTATGCTGGTGTACAATGTCAATGTTTTTTTAAAAGTTAATAAAAAGATGTCTACGCTTCGAATTAAAATCTGAAAATTTTTAGGACCCTAAATCGCAGCTAGTACTACCCAAAAAAAAAAAAAAAAAAAAAAAACTAGAAAAAACCCGGTTAAAACGTCAAAAAAAAGTTTCTTCAAATCGAGCAAACCTAGTCTCAAATTAAAGATAAAATCACGACTAGAATTATGGTGAAATTCGTTTTCGAAAATAACGTTGTATGAAAAAGTTATGATCGTTTTAAAAACTGGGGGAACTTGAATAACTACCAAATATACCACATATGGGGAGAAATCTGGACATTCCTAATATGCCCCTGTGTGTACCGGATGTAGGCAACTTTGCCTGATGCACGGGAACCTTCCTCTCTCTCTCTCTCTATATATATATATATAGGGTTAGGTTCAAATGAGAACTTTTTCTTTGAGAATTTTTTAGAACCATTCTGAGCCACTAATTTTCAGGGGAAGCATTCAAATTCATGGGGGGATTCCCTTATATATAACTTGGCTCAGAATGGTTCTCAAAGTTCTCAAACCCAATTGGTTCTCAAGTGATCTTCTCCCTATATATATATATATATATATATATATATATATATATATATATAGGGCAGGGGTATAATGAAAACCTCTCCGAGTTTGGAAAACCGTGAAAACCAAGCTAAAAAATTCGTTTTTTGTTCCGATTTTTTGTGTGGTGATTCTATAAGTTAAAAAAACCCCTTTATGCAAAAAAAAATAAAAAAAACGCCTAGTAAATTTTTTTTAAAAAATATATATTATAACCGGGGTTACATATGTAACAGGGTACTCTTACATATGTAACCTCGGTTATAAAATATTTTTTTTTTAAAATTTTACTAGGCGTTTTTTTTATTTTTTTACATAAGGGGGGGGGGGGGTTTAACTTAGTGAATCACCATAAAAAATCGGAACAAAAATCGAATTTTTTAGCTTGGTTTTCACGGTTTTCCAAACTCGGAGAGGTTTTCATTTTATCCTTCCTCTCTCTCTCTCTCTCTCTCTCATATATATATATATATATATATATATATATATATATATATCTATTACTATATATAATACATATTGCCCTAAAGGGTATTTTCGTCATGAAAAATGCTGAATCCTTAAGACGCGTACAAGGATTTATGCAGTATGTACAAGTGTTTCAAGCATGAAAAACATATCTCTTTAAACCCTCGATCTTTTAACAACAACCTGACTTCATAAAAGAGGGTTACATAAGGAATTTAACATCAAAGGCACGCCAACCTCTCCTCGAATGATCCACAGCCGCCTTTGAAAACACCGCTTCTCCTCCCTCTCTCCCTTCCATTGGCCATCGATTATCCATGCGCAACCTCCACCTCGATATCCCTTTCGAGAAACCATTCACAGATCAGTCGGAGAACGATTCGATAATAGTTTTCTCTATCTCGGAGAACGATTCGAGAAACCATTCAAATAGACACCTACTTTCAAAAATAGGTTCAAATTTCTTTCCCCTTTAAATTTCTTTCTGGATTGTTGGGTTTGATTGCTCATTGTTCTATTTTGTTTGCAGATTTTGGAGAGATTCCAGTGGCGGTGCATACGGATCTCGATTTATGTTCATAGGTCTCTTAAAATCCTTCTAAAGCGGTACTAAAATTTGATAGTATGAGTTCGTAACTGTAAAACCCTACTTTCTCTCTATCACCGCAATCGCTTCAAATACGTTTAAGCTCACTTTCGTCTTCTTTTTCCTTTGTTTGCAGCTCTTTCGTCCTCCATCTCCGTAGTTCCATTTTTTTTAAACAGATTCTCCTTAGCTAACATTCATTTCTATGTTTTAGGGTTTTTCAAGAAAGCCAGTTCAACGAACCGACCGTTGCTCTTTCATCGAATCCTCACACAATCGGAGTTCTTTCAACCTCGCATTTCAGTTTTCCAACTTATATCGAAAGTTGCTTATCCTTTCTTGGCAAATCGCGAAGGCTAAGGTATATTCCCAAACACTAATCGATTTACCGGTCATTAAAATGCTCGATTACCGCTGATCTGTGATTGTGTACTGTAAATTTAATTCCAAATCAAAGAATCAGACATGGCTTCTTAAATCTCTTTTTAGGTACAGGTACTGACTCCGGCAGTAATTATGATTCGTCTCTTAGGGTTTACAGTAATTATGATTCATCTAATGCTAATAATGTTATATTATGAGGATTTAATTATGATTTGATTCATTTTGATTAGAGCACAATTATGCTTTGAGTTGCTTGTTGTCCCTTACAGGTTTACTTAATTATGGTTCAATTGCTTTTAGGCTTGATTAGTAGTGTGTACTTAGCAAATTTTTAACTTTTATTATACATATATGATGCTGAACAACTGATGTTGAATTTCTGACCTCTAAAACGATGTCATATGCATCATTTGTTATAAATATGATGCTGAAGAACTGGTGCAGGTGCGAGAGGCTATGGTGGCACGATTCAAGTCGATGGAATCTAAGGTCTCTAGGTACAAAACGAAACTAATTTTGCAGCAATTGTTCCATGCGTCTCATTCATAAATTGTATTTTTCATTGTTCTTTGTATATAATTTCAGCAGTAGTGCCATATTGTTGTTCAGAATGAAGTCACCACGGAGGCCATTGCAAAGCCTCTTAAGAACTACTATGATTGAGGGACTATACTTCATTATCCTTCGATTTATATTTCTTAGAAATAAGGTTGCTATAGAATTCTGGTTCAGATTGACGAGTTCTATATCTATTTAGACTTTGTATAATTGATCTTTTTTGTTTAAGTGTGGAGACAGGGAGGGTTTCATGAAGCCAAGTGGTATCCGCCAATGTATCAAGGTCACTCTTATGGTAGGAAATTGTCGATTCTTCTGAAATATCAAGGTAAACAAAAAAAATGTACTTTCAGTTTGTGGCTTAGTTCTATAAATGCAAGTATTATGTTGGAATCCTTCACATAAAGATAACCCACATTGCGTCTATTTTAAATTGGATGCTAAAATCAGGATTAAAAATAAATTAAACATCGTTTTTATTTCGTGCAGTTTGCCCTACTTTATATGCTGAATTGAACTGAGATGATATAAAGAACAGGTTTCTTTTTTTACAATGTATAAGGACTTCTTATGAGTGGATGAATGAGAGAGCGTGTAAAGCATTGTCGTTTGGTTCTCTTAAGAAGCTTGTTTAAGATAACTTACCACCTTTTCTAATGAATCAAACACAAGGTATGTGCTTTATAGTTTCTTATGTTTTACTTCGTTTATATCAGTTATTGTTACTATCGTGTTTGCATATTCAAAAAGTTGTCAGTTGATGATGTGTGTGATCTATGGAACTTGAGAACCTTATCCGTGATTAATGAGTAATTTTCTACCATGTGTCTGATGAAAAAATAAGAACTAAATTTATGGTTTTGTTATCTATCACTACATCAGGTTAATTTTTTAAGGTCAAGATTAAGCTGCAAACCCTCAGGTTTTAGGGGTTTTACCTGTGATGCAGATTTAATAGTTGCTGAAGCTTCTTAAGTTTTTGATTAATGTGTTTCATGTACTGATGGCGGATTGATTCAATTTCAAGCTCAAATCTAATTTAAATCTAATGATATTTATGTAGGCTCGCAATTATGTAACACAAATAGGGAAAATATTAATTCAGTTTGTGACAAAAAGTATATAAATATTTGAGGTTTCAATCAAATTATTCCTGCCTATACAATTTCTAGACCAGTGTGTTATATAACTAAGGGACATCACATGTAATTTTTATGTTTAACTAATTGATGTTAACTATGTAGGTTTGCTACCATATACAAAGAGGGTATGGTTTTTTAATTGGGTTGAAGTCAGGAGATGGTAGCACTTTTCCCCTAATTTCATGTTTCCAATGGTATTGCCATATCTTCCTCACTTCTTTTTAATTTTCATTGTTTTGTGCTCTAAAAGTTTTGGTTAAGCTGGTGTTGATGGCTCGAGTGTCAATTGTTTGGTCAGGCTGGTTTTCTACACTTTTAACTTTAATTTCATCCTGAAACTACTACTTAAATTTTGTATTATTTTGACCGACATGTTGACTTGTGTAGAATGGATACCTTGAAGAGGTATCTTCCATTCTCTGTGCATGAGAGGGACTACAGAAACTTAAGAAAATAGTAATGAGATTTGAAGAGATGATTTATGCTACTGGGATGAAATTGTTTCAGTTGGGTTGTGGATTTATGTTTCAAATGGTCTAATTCACACAAAATCTGAAATGGAACACTTGTTATTTGAAAAGAAAGGATTTAATTCCACTACTGAAGTTATCGGCCAATCAACTTTATATATTATAAATTGTCACTTTTAAACATATTTATGAAAAGCATGATTCATTCTATAATGTACAGATATGCCATGTAGATTGCAAGGCCATTGATGGGAATATTTCATTGACTTTCTGTTAGCTTATCAAAATTTGATCCAGATGGTTGTCTATTGGACTGCTCAAGACCATCAGACCATGTGAAAGTATGTCCGTCCACATATGAAGTACGAGGTTTTTTGATCATTTATGTAATTATTTTATATAAATACGTATTTCTCTTTAGGTCATTTGAATTCTAACAAGATCTAGATGGGTCGATATTTAGTTATAAATTTTGAAATATTAAATGGATAATTTATCATTATATCATCATCTTGTATACAGTAGCTTAGAATTATCTATGATGTTAAATATTTTGCTAGATAGCCTTGGGGATGATTTCATTGTTGAAGTGCTAGACTCAAAAGGAAACCACCATTGCTGTGTCTTGGTCCAAGTGGCCACTATTTTTCAAGATCAGGTATTTTTTTTAACTTTTTATCATTCATGCTCCAACATGTACCATGAGCGATTTGGGTAGGTTGGGTGCATTTATGCTCCAACATACTAGGACATGCCACTGTATTCAAATTCAACCACCTTTTTTTCATTTACATTTTAAAAAATAAGACCACATTTAACAAAAAGCGAGAATTTTTACAAATATAAAGCAAAAGCGTATTGACCCATGTCTTTCGTGAGACTTGTTGGATTTCCTAAAATGCATTCACCTTGTATGTCTATAAACCTAAATAAAATAACAATAAAGAGCCAATTGTTAATTGTGTCTACGCAACCTTTATAGGGTTACAACACTGCTTTTATTATATTTGACGTGACAAATATACCGGTTATGTTATATCATCACCCTCGGTGAGGTTTGTCGATATTAATCATGTTATTAGGAAGTTATGACCTATGGGTACCATGACCTGTCGACCATTTTTTAGTTGTTTTTAAAACAGTTCTGGTTATACCCTAAGTTCTGTTCTGTGTTATGGTATTTTTCAGTTAAATAATAATTGCAATTTAGATGCACAAAATATCATAGTAGCTGGTCTATTTACATGCCTTTCAATTGATTTCAGAATGCGTTTTTTGACGGGTTGAACAGGTCGAATTGCACGTTGCATTTCTTTGCTAACGGGTCATGGGTCAAATTGTTGTCGGATTGTACTTTCAGGCAGTTTAAAGGTATCTATAATGGTGGTTGTAGCAGCATTTTTCTAAAGATGAATCTGTGCAAACTTTTACCAATTAATTAATTTTAGTTTATTGCTCTATTAGTAGCAATCTATTTAGTGCTTTGTGATTTTGTTAGCTATTGATCATGTGATACTCTCCTTTGGTTACTTGAAGTCTAATTTCAACGGTTCAACCAACATAAATGCCCGACGAAATTGAATACTCTAAACTTTAACACTTCAAACAAAATTTGAAGTTGGGGTTATCTTTTGTTGAAAAGGATCTGATCTATCTCACACATCTAATTTGACATTGCCTGGGAATTATAGCTATATGACTATAGTGCATAGAAGATGGGTATGTAAAACTGATTGATTTTCTTCAGGTGGCAAACTCTAGAGGTTCTAATTTTCAGTGAAGGAATGGTATGTAAAATTGATTGATAATCTTCAGTTTTACCTAATATTAAAGGCCAAGTATTGGCTGTTTCTGAAGTTTAGGACTATGGAGCTGGGATTTTGGCTGCAAATACGACAATAATTAGCACTTTCCTTTTAGTCTTTGTACCTTAATAGTATTAGAATTCATTTTTTCTCCACAAGTGGTAAGTAACAAGTTTTGACACATGTTATTGTCTTTGTACAGCTTCTGATTAACGTCTTCACTTCTTGGAGTCATTGGTGGTCAAAATTCAATGAATCAAATGGTAGTAGCTTACGGAAGTATAAAATATGTATTCAAGATGATGCTTACAGGACTTTCATCTTTAAAGTGTTCCCCATCACATGTATGTGTTTAAGACCAAATAGTTAACATTTTTTCAGTTTTGACCATACCCATTAATCGATCCTGGCATAAGAACCCTGTCTCATACGTTGTGCCCCCCCCCCCCCCTTAGATTCTGCCTAATTGGCACTTAGCTGCACATTTTCATCTTTCTTCATTTTTACTCTAGATGCACATTTTCATATTATGAATTTCACTTTCATGTACTACAATTAGTTTTCATCAATTACATATTATTTTATGTTATGTTCTTTTGTGTTATGTACTTTAATTTTCTGTTATATACTTTGAAATATGATTGCTTTTTATGTTATGTTCTTTTGTGAGATATTCTTTGAAATATGTTTCCTCGCCTCGCAACGCGGGCGGGTCAGATTTCTTATTATTATGACGGACAATTTTTTAATGGATTAAGGATTGTCTCCATAAACAAACTTTACCAAAACTTAATCTTCACGTCTATGATGTTTCCTAAACCTTTTAGATGTATTAGTTGGTGTTGCTTTACCAAATGTGATGTTTGGATCTCATAAAAAGGATAGAGATTGGATTAAATCTGATTTTTTATATTCTAATAAAACGTTCCATGTTCTAATAATCTAGAAATTGAGTCACTCTTTTCAAATAAAAAGACCCTCGAACAAATAACGAATAATGCCCTTATAAAATGTCATCGAAATGTGCATGGCCTACGACAAAGATGGACTTTCTCACTGTGGAATTCATTGACACTCGGATTTTGATTAAAAAGTACTATGTTATTACTGATATCTTAAAACTATGTTGATGACTTCTATCTTACAACTCTTTTGGTTTTAAATTACTATGTTTGTGACCAATATATATTTCAATTTGGGTGTTTGTTGTTATTTGATTGAGTTCTAAAAAACGAGTACCTCGATGTAAATTGTCGTGCCGCCATAACAAGCGAACAAATAAACAAATACCGCGTTGTAGTTTCTTGTGCCGCTCAACGCGCGAACAGAAGACGAATAACACGCTATACACTGTCGCCGCCGCAACGCGCGGGCACACGGCTATATATATATATATATATATATATATATATATATATATATATAGGGTGGGGAACTATTAATAACCCTTGCTTGGAGCAAAAACCAAATAACCCATTTGAACCACCAAAATTATGACAAGTGTCTCTCTCCCTCCTTTTCCAGAAAGGGTATTTTAGTCATTTAACTCAACCAATAAAGTACCCTCTCTATTTTAAAACGGCTATAACTTTTTTATTCGATGTCGGTTTTTTATAAAAAAAATACCTTTGGACTCGTCGCATTTTATCTTTAATTCAGATGTGGTCCCGACATTTTTTGACACTTTTTTTCAAACTTCCGTAGGACATGTAATGTTACAAAAAGTAGCACTGATGCCTTTTTTGGGTAGCACCGGTGTCTTTTTTATGTAGCATTGATGTTAATACGAACGTTTGTAAAAAAACCTTCGAAAAAAGTCGGCACCATATCCGAACTAAAGATAAAAAAAGCTATGAGTCCAATGGTGTAATTTTTATAAAAAAACGACTTCGGATAAAAAAGTTATAAGCGTTTTAAAAATGAGAGGGGTACTTTTTTCTTTTGGGTAAAATACTCTTATACCCTTTCTGTTAAAAAAAAGAAAAAAAAAGGAATGCCACATGTCACTAATCTATAGCACCTGTTTTTTCAAAAAGAGATTAGGATGTGGTTATTTGGTTATTGCTCCAAGTAAGGGTTATTAATAGGGTGTGGAACTAATAATAACCCTTGGTTGGAGTAATAACCAAATAACCCATTTTAACCACCAAAATTATGACAAGTGTCTCCCTCCCTCCTTTTCCAGAAAGGGTATTTTAGTCATTTAACTCAACCAATAAAATACCCTCTCCATTTTAAAACGGCTATAACTTTTTTATTCGATGTCGGTTTTTTATAAAAAAAAAATACATTTGGACTCGTCGCATTTTTATCTTTAATTCAGATGTGGTCCCGACATTTTTTGACACTTTTTTTCAAACGTCCGTACTGACATGTAATGTTACAAAAAGTAGCACTGATGCCTTTTTTGGGTAGCACCGTTGTCTTTTTTATGTAGCATTGATGTTAATATGGACGTTTGAAAAAAAACCTTCGAAAAAAGTCGGCACCATATTCGAATTAAAGATAAAAAAGCGACAAGTCCAATGGTATAATTTTTATAAAAAAAACGACTTCGGATAAAAAGTTATAAGCGTTTTAAAAATGAGATGGGTACTTTTTTCTTTTGGGTAAAATACTCTTATACCCTTTCTGTTAAAAAAAAGAAAAAAAAAGGAATGCACATGTCACTAATCTATAGCACCTGTTTTTTCATCAAGCCATTAGGATGTGGTTATTTGGTTATTGCTCCAAGTAAGGGTTATTAATTGTTCTCATTTCTATATATATATACATATATATATATATATATATATATATATATATATATATATTTCATCCTAATAAAGCAATAAAGTTGTCTCCATATGTCAGTTCACTAGGGTGTTCACGTCATCATCCACCTCAACAATCCACTTGTAAAGCCATTAGGGTGTGGTTATTTCATCAAGCCATTAGGATGTGGTTATTTGGTTATTGCTCCAAGTAAGGGTTATTAATTGTTCTCATTCCTATATATATATATATATATAGGTAAAAGATCCGTGTAGACCCCTTATTTTTTGTAGTCCCCGTAGACTCCTTATAAAACTCAATAAAACTCATTAAAACTCACTAAAAATAAAACTCAGTTTTGTTAATTTAGTTTTTTCTATTTGCGATAAATTTTTAAGAACAAAAAAAGACAATTAAAAAAAAGAAAAACGAAAAACATTAAAAATTGAATATTTTAAGACAATGAGTTTTAAAAATCAATGAGTTTAAAACTCAATAAACTAAATAAAACTCAGTGTTGCGTTTAAAACTAATTGTCTTAAAATGTTCGATTCTTAACGTTTTTTGTTTTTTTTAATTTATTTATTTATTTTTTTGGTTCTTAAAAGCTTATCGTAATAAAAAAACTAAATTTACAACACTGAGTTTTATTTTTATTGAGTTTTATAGGGGTCTACGGGGTCTACAAAATTTAAGGGGTCTACATGGAACCCTTCCCTATATATATATATATATATATATATATATATATAGAGGGTTAAGTTCAAATAAGAACTTTTTGTTTTGAGAACTTTTGAGAACTAAATCTCTACCACAAATTTCAGGGGGGGGGGGGGGGGACCACTACAATTCATGGGAGGGGGGATACATGTAAATAACTTGTGGCTCAAATTAGTTCTTTTTAGTTCTCAAATCAAATTGGTTCTCAAATGATCTTCTCCCTATATATATATATATAGGAAAATTGGATTTTATTAATCCAAATTAATACTAGTTGGCCGATATTAATCCCAATTAAGAAATTGGCCTACATTAATCCCAATTATCATGGTGTTGGAATTCATTGGACCGCCGTTAGTTTTTGTTTAACTCCGTTAGTATTTTGCTGACGTGGAAGTCTATTTTGCTGACGTGGCATCACCAAAATCTAACGAAGTTAACAAAAAACTAACGGAGGACCAGCGAATTCCAACACCATGATAATTGGGATTAACGTAAGCCAATTTCTTAATTGGGATTAATATCGGCCAACTAGTAATAACTTGGATTAATAAAATCCAATTTTCCTATATATATATATATGTATATATATATATATGTATATATATATATATCACCCTAATAAAGCAATAAAATTGTGTCCATATGTCAGTTTACTAGGGTGTTCACGTCATCATCCACCTCAACAATCCACTTGTCAATCCCTTATTCAATATAAAAAAATTCCATGTTTTATTTCAACTTTCCAAATATAAAATTGAACTTTACATATAATAAATTTTTAAATTTAATTAAATATAATGAAACTTCAAATCTTTTAAAATTTCTATAATAAAATTTTGAAAAATTCAAAATTAAAAAAAATTATTATTTTAACTTTCCTCATATTAAATTCAATATTACATTTAATAACTATTAAATTTATTATTAATATAATGTAATTGTGAGATCTCTAAAACTTCTAAATTTATATTTTACAAAATTCAAATTCGGAACTTTTATCATAACTTTCCACGTATAAAGTTCAACAGTATCCACTTTCTAATTAAATACATTTAGTAAATTTTAAATTTCTAATTAAAAAGTTATTGTAATGTTTAACAAATCCTTAATTTTTATTAACTATTGTAACATAACTTATTACTATGCTGCAACAATTAAAATGTCAATGGTGGTGGTCCTACTGTTTTACGGCTAAAAAATCAGGATCATGGCAATATGGGCAGTAAATGGTCGACTATCTAACTTAAACTACAACATCGAAAATAAAACATTAGATCAGACAAACATGATTAGTGTGATTATTGAATATATTACATGATTAATGAAATTCATATTTATATAGCTATTAAATTTGAACAAACTCAACTCATTTTTAACAAAGCCAAAATTGATTTAAAAATTTATGTCATTCATTTTTTTCAAATTTCTCATCATTTTTTTTCATTCATTTATCTTATTTTATTAATCTAAATTCAACTCGTATATTACGAGTTACTAACCTACTATATATATATATATATATATATATATATATATATATATATATATATATATATATATATGGTTAGGTTCAAATGAGAACTTTTTATTTTGAGAACTTTTGAAAACTAAATCTCAAACACTAATTTCAGGTGGGGACCACTATAATTTATGGGGAGGTTTTCCATATATATAAACTAGTGGCTTACAATAGTCTAAAAAGTTCTCAAAACTAATTAGTTCTCAAATGATCTTCTCTCTCTCTCCCTCTCTCTCTCTCTCTCTCTCTCTCTCTCTATATATATATATATATATATATGGTTATGTTTAAATGAGAACTTTTTCTTTTGAGAGAACTTTTAAGAAGCATTCTAAGTCACTCATATTCGGGGGGGGGGGGAGCATTCAGATTCATGGGGAGGATTTTCTTATATATAACTTGTGGCTTGTGTCTTAGAATGGTTTTCAAAAGGTCTCAAAACCATTTGGTCTCAAATGATCATTCCTCTATATATATAGGGAATGGTTACGGTGAAAACCACTCCGAGTTGGGAAAACTTTCGAAACTCTTTAAAAACAGGGTCAAAAAGTTTTTTTTTCATTCAATTTATTTATGGTGATTCTTTAGGTTATAGGCTACCCCTAGGTGGAAAAAAATCAAAAAAACGCCCCGGCATTTTTTTTTAAAAAAATCTCAAAAGACGGTTGTTACATATGTAACCAATATATGTATACAATGTTACATATGTAACAAGATCGTTTTTTGATATTTTTAAAAAAAAATCCCCGAAGTGTTTTTTTTTTTTCCACTAGGGGTAGCCTATAACTTAAAGAATCACCATTAAAAAATTGAGTGAAAAAAAAATAGTAAATCAGCAGCCAACTACCCAATATTAGGTTGGCAGCAGGGTAATAGGCTATCGGCCTATTAGTACTTGCTCATCCTATATTGCATTTTTAACTTCTTTTTTAACTTCTTTTTGTCTAACGAAGAACATGATGCTTTTATATGTTTGTCAAAAGAAATATCATATATGGATATGTAGTTCTGTACTAAGTTCAAAAATTTGTAAGTGAATTTACAAATAAAGTGAACCAATGTAATAGCTTTTCATAGGATCCTAAATCCCAACTGTTTAGAAAATATTGAAACACATTACACGTAATGTTTTCATCCACATCACTTTTACACTCGGATTTAGCAAATATAGAAACACATTACACATATTGTTTTCATCCGCATCAATTTTGCACTTGGATTTAACGGTAGGTGTTTCCATGGCTTGAAGACATGGCCTTTCTTGTCTTGCCAAGACTCACATCAGAGGATCAAATTAGGCCCGTATTTGGAGCATCTTCAAAAGGAGGAAAATGAAAAACACTAATTTCATCCGTTCATACAGACGTTGATTCAACCAAAGTGAAAATTAGGGTGGATTTGGAGCATCTTCAAAAGGTGAAGCCGACAAATGACTTCAAATTAACTATACTGTTACTCGATCTAGAAAAATGAATTCAAAGAAGAAGAAGAATACCGTCAGATTTAGTAGGAGATCTGGAACGAAACAGACCAACAGAGAGAAAATGAAAACATGAGGGAGTGGAGCAGAGGCGGAGCTATTTGAAGGGTAGGGGTAGCGCCCGCTACCTCTGAACTTTTACTGCGATGTGTAATTTTTTTGGTTTTCGGTATTTCGCTACCCCTAAAACGAATTTTCCGCTACCCTCGAATAAATTTTATGGTTTTTAGTTAGATCCTGACTTGAAAATATGATCAAAAGCCCGTTGTTTACCTAAATTTTTTTCCGGGGGCGCTGCCCCCGAACCCCTGTTAGTCCTGACAAATATATTTTTTTAACGCTACCCCTGAAATTTTTTTCTAGATCCGCCCCTGGAGTGGAGGTGGTGCTTCGAGGCAACGACGTTGGATTTTGGGTTTGCGGGAACTGATATTGCTTGTGGAGCTAGATGATGGGAATCGGAAAGCTGTGAATGAGGATTAGGGCTTCTGCTTGTGGAGAGGGAGCTGAGAGATGTATATATTAAAAGCGGGAATTGATTTTTATTGGAGCGCGAGATGAAAATATAAGGTGACAATGGGGCATGACGTACAATTCTAAAAGTGTATTCCGTGTTTTTGTTTTTTTTTTGTTTTTTCGTTTCTTTATGACATTTTTATACATCATACGTCACGTATAGCCCTATAGATGATATGTATGACATGTGCCAACCAAAAAACCAGCGGTGTCGCTAAGAAACGACTTGATTAAATCAAACTCATTTTACACCTTTAAAAACACGTTGGCACACGTCACCAAGTGTACATTATTATAGTTTATGACGCGGGCGATCATCAATACAACATAGCTTTTTCTTTTTAGTTTATTCATATATATATTTCTTTTTAGTGCCTCGATGTGGTATCTGACATGAGACTTGCTCGAGTATCAGAATAAAAACGTAGATATTGCATTATATTATGCAATAATACCCATGAGTTAATTTAATTATTTATGCATATTGAGTCTGATTTGATCAAACGGTAAACACTCGTGACCGCCGGTCATCATTTTGATTGTATATGTTCTGTTTCCAGCTGGTGTTTTATTCTAAATTCATTCATAGTAACAGACTTACAATTAATATATCATAGATGACATATGACATGTAGATAGAGAATCAACCAATACAAACAAACAAATTATTATTTATTCACAACCAAACCAGGCATGCAATTTCAGAGATAAGACTGAACCGGCCGGCCAGCGTTACTCGATCTCAGTTCAGGACCAAACCAGTGCCACTTAGTTTCTGATCCACCAATTTATCTATCTTCCTCACCATTTCATCTGTGAAGTACTTCTTCCAATCTCCATCTTTAGCCTTCCTGAAATAAAGTCTGTTTTCAATTGAAGTAGATGTTTCTGGTCTATGCTTTCCACTTTTGTTCACTTCCAAGTTGCTCAAATTCTCAAAACTACACAACTTTATGATGTTTTCAATCGTACCCGCTTCCTCTTCTTCCATCGAAAACGGATGCCCAATGAACTCCGCAAGGGTCTTCACGTTGCTCGTGGGGTCTCTTTTCATATCTTCATACTTTAAGAAAAGAATTTTGCCTGGTCTCTCCATGCTTGCTTTCCAGTATCCCAAGATATGATCCCAATATGGTCCGCACCACGAAATGCCTTGATAGAACTCCAAAAAAGCCTCCTCAAATGGTGCATCTTCGACACGCATGTTTAACCATTTTCGAATAAAATGGTAGTAAGAAACTATGACATCCTTTGTGTTCCGGTAGATGTAAACAATCTTGCAGTTTGAATCAATGATTGATTTCGGCAAACAAGGGTAAGGAATGTGTGTGGACACGAGCGGGAAGTTTGTCTTCTTGTGGTTTTCTTCGATTTGTCCGAGGTCTTCCTCAAGGAAAGGAACGCATTCATGGGGCAAGGTTGTGAGCAAAGGACTCATGGATTCATCGAATGTTTGGCGGGTTGTGATGGCGAAAGCCAACGCTTTTAGCCAAGTGGTGCCGGTTTTGGGGAAACTGCAGATAAATACATCACTTGGTTGGGCCTTGAAGCTTTGTTGAGCCAAAACTGTTCCTTCATGGAGGTTTTGTACGTTCCAGAAGCCTTGGTAATTTTGCAGCGTTAATCTGCCTTGTGACCAGCTACTAGTGTGTTCAGCAACTGTTTCTTTTAACGTCAGCTTTTCCATTGCCTAGCTGGCCGGCCGGGATAAAATTAAAGAACGAAGTTGTTATGGTTTCGGTGTGGAAGATGAATTTGAGGATGATTGAGTTACTTATATATATAGATAGATACTTTAGGTGAAAGGGTAAAATGAAAACTACTTTAAGCGGAGGAAATTGTGAAATCATTTTTTAATCGAGGTTAAATTGGGGTCAAAAATCCGTTTTTTTTTTCCAAATTTTTTTTCTGGTGTTTTCCTAGGTTATAGGTTACCCTTAGATGAAAAAAAATAAAAAAACGCCGAGTAGTTTTTAAAAAAAAAAATAATCAAAAAATGTCTTGTAACGTATATAACATTTCGCAGTTTATAATTAAATACAGTGAATGTTACATATGTAACATTTACTTTTTTGATATTTAAAAATAAAAGTCTACTAGCCGTTTTTTTGAATTTTTTCTATTTAAGAGTAGTCTATAACCTAAAAAACCGCCATAAAAAAACTGAGAAAAAAAAAACGATTTTTTACCCGTTTCTATTTCTTTCACTCAAGAGGGTTTCAATTTTAACCTTCCTGATACTTTAGTAATTAACTCCATTTCTCTTATTAGAAAATTAATTAGTTAGGTTTCTTATTCTTTTAATATGAAAAGCAAATAAGAAGCCTTTGGACTTAGTGATGTCTAGTCATGAGTGGATATTAATACGTCGTAGCTAAATTAAATAAAAGATTACTTACAAAGTTAATCAGGTACCTTCAGACCATAGTTAGCGTGAAAGCCGTGTTTGTTTACATGGACATTATTCTCACGAACATATTACTTTGCAGAGGGTGCGTGTCACTGTTTGGATCATGTGTCGTCTCCCCAGTCGGGTGTCACAAGTCCGACTGATGAGCTTTCGACTCCTCAAATGGTCTATAATACGCAAGGCACGTTTGTTTAGAAGAGTTAAAAATACACTTTCAATAGAAAGAGTTTTTACAAAGTCATTTGTACTCACCTTAAGGTGAGCTCATAGACTCATTTTTACCAACCCGCCAAAGACTCGTTTTCCACAAGTAAGTGTAAGAATTTAGTCAAGCATAAGCATGATTTTAGGGTTTTGCTTAGAGTAAATTGCACCGGAGGTCCCTGAACTTTGCAAAAATCTCATATTGAGTCCCTGAACTTTCGAAAGTGCAGGGGAAGTCCTCAAGGTTTCACTTTTATCTCACCTAGGGTCCCTTGGTTATAGACCTAGGGACCCCAGGTGAGATAAAAGTAAACCTTTGGTGTTAGACCTAGGGACCCCAGGTGAGATAAAAGTGAAACCTTAAGGACTTCCCCTGCACTTTCGAAAGTTCAGGGACTCAATATGAGATTTTTGCAAAGTTCAGGGACCTCCGGTGCAATTTACTCTTTTGCTTAAGAGAAGATGAAAGATTCATAGACAATTACAAATCAAATTATACTTAAGTTAAAGTTTTTACAATCTTGACGAATAACTAGGACACCAAAAACAAGAACTCAAAAGATGATATAAAATAAGTGAGTGTGAGTGAAGCTGAGCTTAAGTTTGTGGAAGTGAGGGCTTGAGGCTGGATTTTATAAGAAAACTTCAGCATTGGGAATGGGTCGTGCCTGGCAGGGGATCGTCCTTCTTCATGTTCTGTAAGTCGGGGTCGTGGCTTGCAGTGAGCATGGGCCGTGTTTCTCATATTTCAATGGCACGAGTCGTGTTGGCTCGGGAGGACGGGCCGTGTGTGGCAGGGACGAAAGTCAATTCTTATGGGATATTGCTAAAAGAGAGGCACATATCGTGTCTGGGGAGGTACGGGCCGTACCTGAGGCTAGAAATCTAGAACATGACATTTTTCTTCATGCTTTCTTCATTTTATCATTCCTTTTGTGATTTAGACCTAGATAACACTAAAAAAAACTAAAAGGGAAACATTATCACTTTGTTTCAGTGATAGTTAGTTACTTTTAGTCCATTTTGTGGGGGATATATGTGTTGGGTTTTACAGTGGGATCCGGGTTACCGATTTTAATTTTATTAAAACCGATTTATTAATTAAATTAATTCTCAATTAATTTGGTAGCAGAAACGATTAAAACGCGGATGCAACCGTAACAGGATCAATCACCGGAACACGACAAACACAGAAAAAATATATTTATTTAAAATAAATAAATAATTAAATATCTAATAAATTAGATATACCTTGGCGGGATCCGAGCAACCACTCGAGACACCCGGATTCAACGGGCTCGCGCTAGGACGAACTGAGACGTCTGACTCGAACCTTCGAGACAGATCATCGACAGCGGCATCGGCGGCGGCGACAGGCGGCGGCGGTGGTAGCAGGATACCACCGGTGGTGGTGACAAAATCTTCTCCGTCGGAATGCCCACCGGGACCGATCCCACGACGAACGACTCGCCGGAGATCAGAGGAGGGGCGGCGGCGGCGGCGGACGGGTAGAGCGGCGCCGGAAACGACGACGCGATCGGACGCGGCGGTCTCGGCTGCGCCGGCAGCGCGAGAACCACCGGTCGGTGGTCGCGCGGCGGCGCGTGAGCGGCAGCGGCGGCGGCGGCTTGAGCTGCGGCGGCGGCTCGGGCTGCGGCTTCGGCTTCGGCTCGGGCTGCGGCTTCGGCTCGGGCTGAGACGGCTTCGCTCTCGAGACGGGCCCAGATATTGGCAAGACGAGGATCCATCGGAAATCACGAACGGATCACGGTGGTGGAGGCGGGGCGGCGACAGCTGTCGGCGGCGGCGGCGTGAGCCGGCTTCGGCTTGGCTTACGGCGCAGAGAGGGAGGGAGAGGAGATTAGGGTTTTGTTTTGTGACTTGTTGTTCAATCTATCTCCCTCCTCTCATTTAATATAAAATTCGCGGACCGGGGCCTGCGAACTGGGACCGGTCGCGATCCACCTTTAGTCCACCAACCGATCAGTCTGTTAATCCGGTAACAACTGATCGGTTCGTCCTTTAATTACCGAGTATTTTGAACCGATAGATTTTGTCGATTTAAATAAATAGTTAATATTTATTTAATTCACCATTTAGTTCGTTTATTTCTAATTAACAATTAATTAGATATAATAGTCCGTTGACCCAGGTGTAACTCTTACGGGTCAATATCGGTCGGGTTCGTTAATTTGTCGGGTCAGGACACCATATATCCAACAGTCTCCCACTTGGACTGAACGCGACAGTTTAACGAGCGCAGCCAGAGGCACTCTAGCTATGCATAGCTACACCAACTAATATTGACACTTTAAGTCGTTTGCCAAAGTATATCTAATTGACTATCAAGCAGACTCACGACTTGTGCATTCATTGTCATATGTTCCTTTCTGTATAAGACATTGATGAATTATGGGACATGGACTCCCATGTTTTTATTCATCGATTTTCATTCTCGATACAATTCGAAGTGATCCAACAAACACACAGTAAGTTTGGGTGAGGCCTCACACTTATTACTTGGAATCAACGAGGGCGCCTTTATGTCTAACTGTTGCCGAAGCAAGAGTACAGAATCCCTTGTTGAAGCATACAGCTCCCACTAAACTTCAGAGCCATTCCCAAAAGTAGCCGTTATGGCTGGCAGTTACGCGACAACGTTAGGCTACAATCAAAGAATGTTCTTTAGTAGAAAGGAGTTCGAATATGCGTCTCAGGTCTAAGGATACATTAGAGCATGCATTTAATCAAGCAAGCAAGACTTCCATGTTTGCGTTGCATGATGCGAGTTACGTCCAACGTCATTCACCAATGAGGTCTGTGAGTTTGAACGTTAAACAACTTTAAAGTTCAACTAGTCACAATAGTCTTTCTTTAGTATAGCTCCCACTATCTAATCGACTACGGACATTTAGGACAAGCACTTATTGTCCATGGATTAAACGTACAAATATTGAACACAGTTATGTAATTCTTTATTGCATAAAACAGATGGAATAAGAATAATATAGATAACTGTTTGTGTTCATACATCCAAATACTGAATCAAAACATGTCTTTAGCTAATCTAAGCCCTATCGCTTCTCTGTGGCGTATATGAGTCTCCTGAGTCATAGGCTTAGTAAAGGGATCAGCTAAGTTTTGATCTGTGTGTACTTTGCTTATCTTTATTTTATTTCTGTCGACTACTTCTCTTATGTAGTGGAATTTCCTCAGGACGTGCTTGGCCATCTTATGGGACCGTTGCTCTTTGGCTTGAGCTATAGCGCCTGTGTTATCGCACATCATCTCGATGGGCTGCCTAATACTTGGCACATCATCGAGATCGGATATGAACTTCTTCATCCACACGGCTTCTTTAGCAGCTTCTGAGGCGGCTATGTATTCGGATTCAGTAGTAGAATCAGCTACTACTGGCTGTTTTGAGCTTCTCCAAGAAACAGCCCCTCCGTTAAGAGTGAATACGAATCCCGACTGTGAGCGAGAGTCATCTCGGTCAGTCTGAAAACTAGCGTCAGTGTAACATCTTACAGTGAGCTCCTCATCAACACCCCCGAATACGAGAAACATGTTAGTGGTGTTTCTCAAGTATTTCAGTATGTTCTTTACAGCCGTCCAGTGAGCTAGCCCTGGCGTCTGTTGGTACCGACTTGTCACGCTCAGTGCATACGAGACATCCGGTCGTGTGCAGAGCATGGCATACATGATAGATCCAATAGCAGAGGCAAATGGGATCGATGCCATTTGGCTTATCTCGCGCTCCGTTTTAGGTGCTTGAGATTTGTCCAATATTGTTCCCTTGGTCATGGGAACTGCTCCTTTCTTGGAGTTGCTCATATTGAACCGAGCTATGATCTTATCTATGTATGTGCTTTGACTGAGTCCCAAAAGGCGCTTAGATCGATCTCTGTGAATTTTGATTCCCAGAATGTAAGCGGCTTCTCCAAGGTCTTTCATAGCGAAACAAGATGAAAGCCATTTCTTAACTTCGTTAAGCATGGGTATGTTGTTCCCTATAATCAATATATCGTCCACGTACAGTACGAGGAACGATATAGCGCTCCCACTTGCCTTTCTGTAAACACAAGGCTCATCTTTGTTTTGTTCAAAGCCAAACTCTTTGACTTTCTGATCAAAACGAAGATTCCAGCTTCGAGATGCTTGCTTGAGTCCATAAATGGACTTGCTAAGCTTGCAAACCTTGTTTGGATTCTCTGGATCGACAAAACCATCAGGCTGAACCATGTAGACATCTTCTTCGAGTTGTCCGTTCAGGAAGGCGGTTTTAACGTCCATTTGCCATATCTCATAGTCATGGTATGCGGCTATGGCAAGGAGAATCCTGATCGATTTGATCATGACAACGGGCGAAAAGGTCTCATCATAATCAATCCCTTGAGTTTGAGTGAAACCTTTCGCTACAAGCCGTGCCTTGTAGGTTTGCACATGTCCATGCATGTCAGTTTTTCTTTTAAAGATCCACTTGCTCCCTACTACCCGTGTACCGGGGGGTAGCTCAATCAAGTCCCAGACGTGATTGTCACGCATGGATTGCATCTCAGCGTTCATGGCTTCAAGCCATTTATCAGATTCCGGATCTGATATAGCAGCTTTGTAATTAATAGGCTCATCGTTAGAATCGGCTATTAACAGAACATCGAAGGCCTCATGATATCCAAGGTATCTATCAGGCTCATGTCATATTCTTTCGCTCCTACGAACGCTTGTGCTTGTGTTTGGGTCTGATGGTGCGACAACAACTTGTCGGTCAGACGCAGCAACCGTTTCAGGGTTAGGTGTATCTCGAATTTCTTCAAGATCCACTGGATCACTATTTGTTCCTCGAGCAAGGAATTCTTTCTCAAGGAACTTACCTTTCCTTTTGATGGAAACGGTGTTTGCATCAGGATGGTAGAAGTGATAACCGGTATTACCATAGTATCCAACGAAAGTTACCTTTTCGCCTCGGGGATCGAGCTTATTATCAGAATCACTGCTGACATAAGCATCACATCCCCATACCCTGAGGTATGAAAGTTTAGGAAGAGAACCATGCCATATCTCATATGGGGTCTTCCCCACTTTCTTGGTCGGTGCCAGATTTATTAGGCGAGTGGCGGTCAAGATGGCATATCCCCAAAAGGAATGTGGCAAGGTGGTCCTGCACATCATCGATCGAACCATGTTGAGCAAAGTTCGATTTCTCCTCTCACTAACGCCATTTAACTGGGGTGTGCCAGGAGGAGTAGGTTGTGAAACGATTCCACATTCCTTCAGATGATTCAGGAATTCAGCGCTTAGGTATTCTCCGCCTCTATCGGATCGAAGTATTTTAATAGTTCGATTTAACTGATTTTGTACTTCGTTTTGAAACTCTTTGAACTTTTCAAAAGTTTCATGTTTGTGTTTCATCAGATAGACATAGGCATATCTGCTGTAGTCATCGATGAAAGTCACGAAGTACCGTTCACGATTTCTCGTTTCGGTTCGAAAGGGTCCACACACATCGGTGTGAATAATGCCTAACAAGCCTTGGGCCCGTTCACCTGTATGGGTGAAGGGTGACTTGGTTAATTTACCAGATAAGCATGACTCGCATTCATCGAAGGAATCTGCGTCTTGGGATTCAAGAATGCCAGCAGTTTGCAACTTCTTGATGCGGGCCTTACTTATGTGACCAAGTCTATGGTGCCATAACGAGGATTCGTTACTATCAGTTTTGTTTCTTTTAGAAACATGATAGAGGTGGTCGTTTGTTTGAACATCTATCTCATATATGCCATGTCGAGGTTTAGCCTCGAAATAAAAGATATTATTAAGGTAAGCAGAAATCGCATTTCCACTAAATTTATACCGAAATCCTTGTTCAAACAATGAAGAGACAGAAATAATGTTTCTGGATAAACCAGGTGCATATAAACAGTTAATCAAATTAACTACAAGGCCAGAAGAGCATGAAAAAGAGTAAGTTCCAGCGGCAAGCACTGGGACTCTCTTCCCGTCACCAACGATGAGGTCCATGCAGCCTTGTTCTGTCTTCTTCCACTTCTCAGGTTCCTGCAAAACATTAACAATGTGATAACCACATCCAGTATCAAATACCCATGAATTGGAGGAAACAGTGAAAAGTTCAATAACATTTATTGAAATACCTGATGAGCAACCCTTATTAGGGTTCTTGGTCATCTTCAGCTTTGCAAGATAAACAGGACAGTTGCGACGCCAGTGTCCCATTTTGTTGCACTCATAGCACAGGCGCTCCTCGGGAGGCTGCACCTGTGGTTTCTTGCCTTTGCCTTCTTTAACCTTCTTGGCCTTGGAGATCTTTGTATTCGTAACTCTGAGCACGTTCGGCATGGTCCTGATCTTCACGTTGGGTATCAACGGAATAACCTCCTCGATCGACTGAGCCGAACAATTAATCGCAAGAATACGATAATGTTCTGGCAAAGATCTGAGTACTACATCAAGAGCCATCCCGTCAGAGATGGAGTAGCCAAGGTCGATCAGTCTGTCACGATACGCTTTCATCAGCATGACATGATCCTATGGAGAGGAGTCGTTAGCCATAGAGCAGTTCACAAATTGTGAAAGTGCATCAGCTCGCTCAGTCCTCTGACTCAATTCAAATAAATCCTTGAGTTTACGAATGATGTCATAAGCAGACATCCCCATGAAATTGTACCGATAATCCTGAGTCATACTAGACAACATCAGGTCAGTGACGTCCTTATCATCGTCAGTGTGCTTTTGGAGCTCAGACCGCGAGTTCTCATTTAGCAAGTAAGATGGAATGCTCGCGATCGGTCGGTCAATGACATAGAGTTTTCCGAAGAGCCTTAAAAGGTTCCTCAGGGTTGTCTGCCATGCGAGAAAGCCAGTCTCAGTGAAGGGGTCGAGTTGTACCATTGAACTTAATGGAGGTGAGTTTTCTTTAGCCTTCTGAAAATAAGCAAAGTAAATTTAATCAGTATTTTCGATGTTTATTTTTCTTTAAAATAAGTTGGTAAAGTTTATTTTTAAGAAAATGAGAATTCGTTTAGACGACATTACTTGAGACCGCCAAATGAGCCTCAGGAGCAAGGCCGTGTAAACAAACTGACAACGGTTGTCAATTGTGAGACTCAAGTCACAATTCTCGGTATGAGGCCGCTATATACATACAATTGTATTTTGCGGTACGTTTAGCCTCATCCGTGCCCACTCTAGCAATACACATCCGTGGCGCGGTGTTGAAATACTCCAACACCACGAACATGCACGTCTAAAGCGATAGTAATCCTAAATGGTCGATTGTGATGACACGGTGTTGAAATACTCCAATGTCCTCACCTTAGAAGGTACCCTCGGCACCAAGTGCGGTGTTGAAATACTCCAACACTGATGCTCCGGTAAATACGTTCCAAGTTCAACTTGAGATAGGATGGCACGAACTATCAGTTTTTATGAATTACCCAATAGGGATATTAATTACTTTTAATATTTAATTACCGTCAGACACGAACGATAAAACCCTATCACCACTCAGGACAAGTAAATTAATTTAACCTAATTAAATTACTAAGTTGTCGTGAATGGCTTATTGTGTGTTAAACGGCATAAGGTCTTGATCTCGCTCGAGCCATACAAGCGAGATCATAAGGGACAAATTTAAAATAAATTAAATTAAATAAAATGGTGAACGATCGAGATGGCAACCCTATGCAATCTGGAATCCTGTTCAGCTCCCACTTGCTTCGACATCCCTCTGGCGTGTGTCCAGTCTTCGACATTTGGTTACATACAAATTTACAATTACTAAAACTACTTCTAGTAAACTAGCTCTAAATTTGTACAACTTTGAAACCCAAAATCCGGGTCCAATAAACCAAAACGAAATACAATCAATTGGGCCAACAACTTGGGCCAAACAGAGAAAGACAAAACACGCCAAACACATGCACACACATGATCACAAAATATAGAGGGGTCGGCCGTAACACACAATATAATATATAGAATTAAAATAAATAAATTAATTCTAATTCGCAATTTGGATTTAAGTCGAAATTGCGAACTACCGGTCGCGAAAAGACCGGTTCTGGTTTGCGCGCGGTGATAATGGCTCTGATACCACTGTTGGGTTTTACAGTGGGATCCGGGTTACCGATTTTAATTTTATTAAAACCGATTTATTAATTAAATTAATTCTCAATTAATTTGGCAGCGGAAACGATTAAAACGCGGATGCAACCGTAACAGGATCAATCACCGGAACACGACAAACACAGAAAAAATATATTTATTTAAAATAAATAAATAATTAAATATCTAATAAATTAGATATACCTTGGCGGGATCCGAGCAACCGCTCGAGACACCCGGATTCAACGGGCTCGCGCTAGGACGAACTGAGACGTCTGACTCGAACCTTCGACACAGATCATCGACGGCGGCATCGGCGGCGGCGACAGGCGGCGGCGGCGGTAGTGGCGGCGGCGGTGGTAGGGATACCACCGGTGGTGGTGACAAAATCTTCTCCGTCGGAATGCCCACCGGGACCGATCCCACGATGAACGACTCGCCGGAGATCAGAGTAGGGGCGGCGGCGGCGGCGGACGGGTAGAGCGGCGCTGGCCACGATGACGCGACCGGACGCGGCGGTCTCGGCTGCGCCGGCAGCGCGAGAACCACCGGTCGGTGGTCGCGCGGCGGCGCGTGAGCGGCAGCGGCTTGAGCTGCGGTGGCGGCTCGGGCTGCGGCTTCGGCTTCGGCTCGGGCTGCGGCTTCGGCTCGGGCTGAGACGGCTTCGCTCTCGAGACGGGCACAGATACTGGCAAGACGAGGATCCATCGGAAATCACGAACGGATCACGGTGGTGGAGGCGGGGCGGCGACAGCTGTCGGCGGCGGCGGCGTGAGCCGGCTTCGGCTTGGCTTACGGCGCAGAGAGGGAGGGAGAGGAGATTAGGGTTTTGTTTTGTGACTTGTTGTTCAATCTATCTCCCTCCTCTCATTTAATATAAAATTCGCGGACCGGGGCCTGCGAACTGGGCCCGGTCGCGATCCACCTTTAGTCCACCAACCGATCAGTCTGTTAATCCGGCAACAACTGATCGGTTCGTCCTTTAATTACCGAGTATTTTGAACCGATAGATTTTGTCGATTTAAATAAATAGTTAATATTTATTTAATTCACCATTTAGTTCGTTTATTTCTAATTAACAATTAATTAGATATAATAGTCCGTTGACCCAGGTGTAACTCTTACGGGTTAATATCGGTCGGGTTCGTTAATTTGTCGGGTCAGGACACCATATATCCAACAATTTGACCATCAAATATGTATAAATTAGTGTATATCAAACATCCCCACACTTAGATCTTTGCTTGTCCTCAAGCAAAACTTGAATGGTCAAGGATCAAGGATAGTGATTCCTACATATATTTATAAATCTGCGCTTTGGTCTTGTGTCGAGAAACTAGTCCTTCAATTACTTTGATCTTTTATCTCTGTTTGCCATGTTTATTCTACTTTTATTGAAATATTAAAATCTACAGACAAATTTATTGGAAAGTTTAGACTTATTCAACCATGTACACCTCACAAAGGATCACTCAACTCTCGGGGTTAGTGTATATACAGACACTTGAGTGGTCACTCATACCAAAGTAAAATAAAGCAAGGTACATAGGCTTGGTATTAAATCAAGACTCCGTAGATCTCACCAGATTCCACATAACATCATGAGGGCTTAAGGGTTGAAATGGTAGGTTGTGGCTAAGGGTTTGGAAGTGTTTGGGTAAAATGGCTAAAGTTGCAAGTTATGATCCTTTTTTGAAAGCTTTATTGTGACTCGAGAATTTATAACTGCAAAAGCTTCTTTGGCTTGGTCTTCTTTATTCAAAATATAGGAAGATTTATTTTATTTTATTTTATTTTTTAGACAATTACGTATGCGGATTTGCATACTGCTGGGATAGACTGGTCGTCACTTATTGTTTTTGAAAGCTTTGTCGAGGATCATAAGGGGTAACTTCGTGGGTAGGAAGAGAATATAAGTAAAGGGGTAGAAAAATGGTTTAGTCCTAGGTGTCTCAATGCTGTGAAAATGTGTTCCCGACTTTGTTCATCTTGGGATGTATACTCATAACAAGTTCTAGCTTGTTGATTTACTTGGTTTCTCATATTTTGACAAGAAAAGAGCATGTTAGTTATGTACATATGGTTAGGGTCAAATACTCACCGAAAATGTACGAGAAAGGGTTTTAAGTACTGGTTGAATAAAAAATAAAATTTTGTTCTATTTGTTATAACCAAAAATATCTCAATGTATACTCGAATAACGCAAATATATTTTTGGTCTTTTCTGCTTGGAGATCACACACTGTCAAAAGTTCAAATTTTCAGAAGTAAAGTTATTCTGGAAAGAAGTTTGAACACCCGACAAAATTTTACCTCGGGAATTCGAGTAATTACTTAGAATCTCGACAATCAGGATCTACTAGCAAGCAGAGACCAATTCTCATTGATAATTATGACCATGAGAAACGGGAATACAATGTATCTCCAGGATCTTATGCAAATTCAAATCCTAGGAGAATGTCTACTCCTAGAGAAAGAAATTGGGGATCCAAGGTAAGTATTACCTCAGACGGCCAAATTTAAACATGGAGTTTACACCAAATTTAAGGAAATACAAACCTGAAGTTTATTTTGAGAAAGAAAAAGTTGTTTTCAATGACCAAAATCAATATATGTTTCAAAGGAATCGGTCTAAATTTTATGATCAACCTTCTAAATCTAAAACGGAATATTTTGAATCATCAGAGGTCTGAAAACAAAGGGAATATGAGCAAAGAAAAGCTTCTAAAAGATCAACACTAATCAATTTTCAGTCAGATCAAAGTGCTTTTCATATTCCTAAAGTGAGTCAAAATCTTCCAAAATGATCAGTCAAAGCTGAAACATCAAATTCAAAGGAAGTAACACACACCTGTACTAGAAAAGTGTAACTATAATGATGCCATGGGCAGACCCAAGACCACAGAGGCTTGGGTCTCCCTAAGAAAATAACTCATTTGTATCATATGTGCAGGATACATCCAATAAATCTCAGGATAGCATCTGGGTTGTAGATAGCGGATGTTCTTGCCACATGGCAGGAAGTAAAAACCTACTGAAAAATACAAAAAGCGTTAATGGTGGACCAATTGCTTTTGGAAGTATTGAGGGACAAATATTTGGACAAGGGACAATAAGCAATGGAAAGTGTAAAACACGCGTACGATATTGCTAATGCATGATGTAATCGGATTCGGTAACAACGAGGTAAATAAACGATTCGTTTATAGATTTCAAGCTCGTACACTTAGAGAGAGAGTATACAGGTTACACACTGAGAAACACACAGTTTAAAGCTCACAAACCTCAAAACTGAACTCTCTCTAAACAAGCTAACCTATTTATATAAAACCCATCCAGCAGACCAACTAACCAGCGTACCAGATGGTCCGACGTACCATCTGGTCCGCCCCTGGTCCGCAGAACCAGAATATACAAAACATTCTATTACAAATACATATCACCAAGACCTAGCACTAGACATCAAAACATGCTCTAACAAACTCCCCCTTGTCTTGTGCTAGTCTTCAGAAGCTTTTGTCTACGTCTTCTTCCAATGTTGAGTTCGGTTATTCCCAGCGTGGATACCAAAAGCAAAACATACTCTAATCACGCGTTGAAATTGTAAAGCTTGTTCAGCATGCTCAACCTTATACAAAATCTTATTGTGATAGAGCTTGTCTATATCATCCTTTGACAGATTAATTAACCACATCGGATCATACAGCCTAACCACCTTGTTCTACTCTTTAATCACCACCACTGCTTCTCCAGTATGTTCGTCATAATACCACCATCTTAAAGTTTTAATAAAATCTTGTTCAAGCTTCTTCAACGGGATTTTCTTCAGTTGAATTGGCTTCTTGTACTTTAAGATCACAACCGGTTTTCCAGTAATTGGATGAATATCGGTTGAATGATCAACATACTTAGGCCTTTGTGGAGTTAAAAACCTGAACTTGCTTTGACATTCTTCTACCAGTTTGTTCTTGAAAATATTAGCCAACACATTACTTTCATAATTGATAAATGGCTTTCTTGACAAATCTCTCACATCACAAACCGGTAAAGTATTGAATCTTGTAGCATGTTTCAAATACATCACCCCAAACTCCTTCTTAATTGCATAACACTTCAGCTCCGAGTCATACATCCAACTGATTATTCTACCAGTAGCTTCACCACCTTTTCTGTCGAAATATTTCTTTTGATCATCAATCTTGGTTGGTTTCACTATCGGCAACTTCTTAGCTCTTTGTTCTTTCAACCAAGCATCAAATAACATTTTCTTCTCTTCTTCTTCTGATAAATTTTCAGATTCATTTGACTCTGGTTGATCAGTTTCTGACTCTTTCTTCTTCAACTCCTCATCCACTTTTTCCTCATCATCATTACCAAAGAAGTTAAATCCTCCAGACTGATCATCAGCAGTAAAATTTCCAAAAACCTTAGGATCATCTGGGTATTCTTCAGCCGTCATATCTTCTACTTCTACATGTTCTTCTTTAAAATCCATATTCTCATCAGAATTTTCTTCTCCATAAGAATCAGCAAAAGGAACGTTATCCACATCATCCACATTTAATGCAAATATAGCCGCCAATTGTTCTTTTGAATATGGATTAATAAATTCTCCTTCTTTCAGCTCAACTCTAGAAATTGGAGTTACATCATACACTTCTCTCTCCGAAGACTCCCCCTGAGCAGTAGTAGATGGTTCAGCAGCAGCAGACGAAGTTCCAACTGCACCAGCACTAGAACCACCACCAACCCCACCTTCAGGATCTGGATCCTCATTCAAAAATTTCATCATATCATCACCATCTTTACAACTTTCTTCAGGATCTGGTCGTCTCTCCCCCTGAGCAGGTAAAGATTTGAGTACTAGATTTAACTGCTCACTGAGAGATAAAGAAAGTTGTTGCTGTTTAGCAATCTCCCGATCTTTCTCCTGATCCCGAGACACCAATTCCTTTACCAAATTCTTCAAACCCCTGATCTCAGTAGTTTGCTGACGATTAGTTGATTCTAACTCATTGAGTCTTGTTTGATGTAATGCCAGTTTCAGATCAGTAGACGAAATGGTTGAAGTTGTGGATGCAGCAGTAGTAGAAGCAGAAGCATCAATCGAAGAAGGCTTTCGAATTACAAGCTTTCTAACTGGTGGATTACTCGAGCTTTGAACATTAACAGACTTTGTGGTTGGCTGAACTGGAAGTGAAGACGAAGTAGACACTTTCTGCTTATTGCTTGGAGGACTAAGACCTGCTTTTCTAGCATCAGCAAGAAATGAACCCTTTTTCACTGGCAAATTCCTCTGAGCCATATGTTTAATGTGCCTGCCTTTATATATCATAGGCGCTTTTCCTTTATCAGCAGCAGTCTTAGTCTTTTGAACAGGTTCCTCCAAAGCAGGAGTATAAGTTGGATCATCATCTTTATCCTCTACCTGTTTGGTTCTATTCTCATATTTAGAAGTATCCAGATTCTTGGACTTCAAATATTCTATGTGTTGCCTAGAACCTTTCTTCACTTGAATTCCTCTCGTATTATGTAATATTGTGACATAATCACCAGAGTCTGAATCAGTATCCGACGAGCGTTCACTAGTATCATCATCAGAAACATCAACAGCATCATTCATTTTTTCATCCTAAGCATTCACAGCTTCAGGTTCATTAATATTCTCTTGAACAACTGGCTCTGGTTGTTGTTGCTGCATAGGTTGTTAGTCATTTGGTGCTTGATTTGCTAGTGCATTTAAATCCTCTTCTTTATTCTCTTCTATCTCAACTGGAAAACCTTTATCATCATACTCCAATTCATCATCCGAACTATCAGAATGTCTTGGAGCACCATCAGCAGGAGCTACATAATTTGGATTAGCAAGATCACCAATTAACCTCTTAACCGGTGGAGGTATATTATCTCCTTTGCGCTTTTGATAAACCGGTATTTTACCAATCGCAACTTGATTCATGTGCTTCATTTCGATAATTGCAGCCGGATTCTTTGGAAGATTTGGATGTAATTCATCTAAGATCATTTGCAGAAACCGCGGATACATGAGACTTTTGACTTGTTTTGTCAAGATATTCTCCTTCATATAATTGAATATCCATTCAGAAAAATTAAACTGCCGATTCATCACTAATGCAGAAAAGAATGATAGAACTTTCAAGTCGAACTCCTCTTGACCTCTTGTTCGATTTCCAAAACACTTGATAATCACGTGCATCAAGTATTTGTATGGAGGACTTAGATTTGCCTTGAGATACCATGAAACGTACAACTGCCCATCATACTTGATTCTTTTAATTCGTAGTAAAGCCACCAATTCAGCTTCATCAAATTCTATTGGAAAATCAACTTGATCATTCAACCTCAAAACCCTTCGAACATCATTTTCAGATATAACTACATCAGTTTGAAGAATTCTTGCGCGAATAGGAACCACCGAACAATCTACTTGAGCCGAATTCCAAAACATTTTAAGTAGATATTTGTAAGGTGTACACACATGAGTAGCAGCTTACAAAATTCTCGATATTCGTATAAAATCAAATATGCCTAGAAAATGAGGTCTCCAACGTGCAGACGCATCTAGAAAAGCACAAACATTATGTTCTCCATTCGATTTGAAATCAGTCATATCTGTACCAAGCACAAACACAAACTATCATTAAAATCATAAAATATAATCAAAGTTACTAACGAGCAACTCTAATTTTACTTGAAACGCTCAAACAATTAACATTATTTGAAAAATCAATCAGTGGACCATTCGCGGACCAAATCGGTCATCCGGACCATCTGGTCCGGCGGACCAGAAACGTTGACCGTGTACCAGATTTGGTTAAACGGACCAGATACGGACCAGTTTCAAATGTGGTCCGCCGCGGACCATGTGTTCCGGCGGACGAACAGTTCACCGAAGAGTCATCGACTAATTTCATGCATCAAACCATGTTTGTTTTGAAATTGAACACTGAGGTTTTGTTCTAGACTAAAATCCGACCCAGTGCATGTGCTTAAAACATATTAACACCATCAATAGCCCATTTAACCCCTTTGAAGTCAGTTTTTGCGAAAAACCGAGAGTTAAAATTCAAAAATTGAGCAAATGAGGACACCATATCGCAAACCAAGACCATCAATCGATGCGGAATCAAGATTCCTACCTGTAGCAACAAGAATCACGAGCAACAGTTCGTTATTCACAGAGAAATCAATGAAAAACTAGTGTAAGTGATTTAAGGGTTTTTTTAGAGGTAAAAGAAGGTGGTCCGCGGGTTATGAGAAACCTGGACCAGAATTAGTTATTTATACCCAAAATGGTCCGCCCAGCGTACCATATGGTCCGCCGGACCACATGAATTACCATTTTGCCCCTTAACATCCAATTCTCACACTTTTCACCCAAAACTTCACCATTTTCAATTTTAAACATGATGAGCTGATTTTAGCACCGATTGTGGTTCTTGCAATCCAATATTTTTCCATTTCTGAATTCAGTTGATCTAAAACAACGCAGAAAGAAAATCTTTTTGACTTTTATCAAATTTTATATCAAAACACACCAAAATCTTTTTGAATTTTCGAACTTATGCTAAAACACACTAAAAATCTTTTTGAACTTTTCTGAACTAACAGAAAGATTACCTTTGATAAGGTAAATTTTGTTGATGTACTAAACTTTAATCTTCTATGTGTCTCACAAATGTGTAACAAGGAATTGAATGTTTTGTTTAATGAGTCCGAGGCTATAATCTTTAAGCCTGGTGTTAAAATTCATGATAAAATGAATTTAATCAAAGCACTAAGAAATGATGGTCTATACATTATGGATATGGTACATACTATATCTAAGGATGGTATCACCTGCCTAATATCCATGGCCTCAGTAGATGAATCGAAACTTTGGCACAGAAGGCTAGGCCATGTAAACTTTAAAACCATGAATAAATTGGTAAAATTTGGGTTGGTTAAAGGCTTACCAAACAAAATGTTTGCATGTGTTGAGCAATGTGTTTCTTGCCTAAAGGGTAAGCAACATAAATCTTCTGATAAGCCCAAAGTTGAAAACTCAATTTCAAGCCCTTTAGAACTATTACATATGGATCTTTTTGGACCCACAAAGGTAACGAGTTTGGGAAAGAAATCCTATTGTTTTGTAATAACTGATGATTTTTCAAGATACACATGGGTCTTCTTCCTTGCAACCAAGGATGAAACTCCTAAGCTTTTGAAAACCTTAATTACTCAACTTGAAAATTAATCAAGGTTAAAAGTCAAAACAATTAGAAGTGACAGTGGTACTAAGTTTAAAAACCATGATTTAAACTCATTTTATGAAGAAAAGCGAATTGTTAGACAATTCAGTGTAGCAAGAACTCTTCAGCAAAATGGTGTTGCTGAGAGGAGAAACATAAATCTTATTGAAGTTGCAAGATCATTGTTGACTGAATCAAAATTACCTGTTACTTTTTGGGCTGAAGCTAGTAAACACTACATGCTATGTTCAAAACATAATTTTGATTGTGAAAGGACAAAACAAGACACCTTATGAAATTTGGAGAAAAAAGAAACCAAACATCTATTTTCTTAAATCATTTGGCTGTCCTGTAACAATATTAACAACCAATGAGCTTCTGTCAAAGTTTGCAGAAAAAGCTGATGATGGCTACTTTGTTGGATATTCTAGTGTGTCAAAGGCATACAGAATATACAAAATTAGATCTAAAATTGTTGAAGAAATAATTAATGTCTTCTTTAATGAAAATCAAAGAACAAGTTTAGATCTGAGCCCTTATGGTTATTTGATATTGACTCAGTAACCAATGCTTTCAACTTAAGTGTTGAGAAGCCTTCTAGTGATGATGTGCAGGTAAATGTACCTCAAGTTACTGCTGATAATGGTAGGTTCAAAGGTGTTGATCCTCCATTCTTCTCATTAGTAAGGACAAAGCCTTTTATACCAACAAAGATGTTCAGTTTGGCAACCAGGAGCAATCATAAAATTCAATTATGATGGAACTCTGAAAAAGCGTCTAAGGATTTATTTCTCCTGAAGAAATGATGTTGATCGACAAAACATGTTATCTAGGAAGAATAGAAGGCCCGAGATAAGTTACCTCAGAAGAACAGACTGCCCGAGATAACTTATAGTTACCTCGGAAGGTCATTTTACCTCGGAAGGTCATTTTACCTCGGAAGGTCGTTTTACCTCGGAAGCCTATTTTACCTCGGGAGGACAATTTTATCTCGGACAGTGGATACGCCCGAGATAACTCAAGTTACCTTGGTAAGGTGAGTTATCTCGGACATCAACTTGACCTGTCCCACTTGTCTTTGACATATCTGATCTAGTTTCCCGCCATTCTCCTGCCATGAAGCTGACACGATTATCTTCTAAACTAGTTTAATGTTATTCTAGTTCATGTATCTTTACTTGACGGTCGAGATGATGGTTAGAGAAATCAAGGTTTCTCCTGATCTCTTAGGGCACTGTATATAGACACTTGTAATTATGCTTTAAACAAGCAAAGTGTAAATCACTCTGATATGTACTTCGAAATCTGCAAGTTATAATACAGTGCTCAGTTTTATCCATATTATTGTTATACTTGTCTTATATTCGATTTCATATTACTTTACCTTAAACAGAGCATACGAATTAACTTGTTTCCGCCTGGTTAATTCTAAAGTAAAACCTTGTAATTGGTTTAACGTTGTTACCAGAATTCGATCCTACAAGTGGTATTAGAGCCTTGGCTCATGTTTTTAAAACTTGAAACTCATATTAAGTTATAAAACTCTGTTTTACCTACATACTCTATTTTTAGTAAAAAGTCACTCTTTCCACTTTTTCATCCTTAATCATTGGAGAATCACGAAATGCTAGTTCAAAGAAACCACCATCATTCATGCCCGATGATTTTGATACTTGGAAATTATGAATGATAAGTTATCTTTATCATTATGATTACAGAATGTGGAAATCTGTTATGTATGGCCCTACTGTCCCTACAGCAGAATCTGCTACTACACCAAGTGTAGATATAGTAAAGGCTGTTGTTGACTATTCCGATGATGACCACAAGTTGGTTGAGGGAGATCACTAGGCTTTATGGGCATTACAAGTAGCACTTCCAAGTTCTGTTCTCGTAGGTTTCAAAAACTACAAAACTGCTTTCGATTTATGGAAAGCTTTAAATGAAATGTACGAAGGAACTGATGAGGTTAAAGAAAATAAGAAAGATGTTCTAAAACAAAGATATGAAAACTTTTCTCACAAAAATGGAGAAAGTTGAATGCTCAATATCTACGTTTTGTTCAACTTCTTGATGAATTACAGGGAAATGATGGAAAATGGCAATGTGATCAGAAAATTTTCGAGATCACTTCCTGATGTCTGGATAGTATATACTTTAAGCATCAAGTATAACAAGGATCTCAAAACTTTAAAGTTGAGTGAACTTCATGGAATGCAATTCCAACATCTACTGCACTCATTACTGCTCATGAAGATAGAAGTCACTACAGTGAACAAGCTCCTTTGATCACATATCCTACATTACCAAGAGGTAATGAAATCATGCCTCTCTTTTATAACAACTTTGCTCATATTGCAGATAACAGTTAGAATGGGCTCACTAGATCAGATCTAGAATGCTTCAGTGCTGATGATCTCGAAGTGATGGACATCAACACACAACTAGCGATGATCTCCTTACGTGTACAAAGGTTCTACAAAAGAACATATAGAAAGTTTAAGGGAGATTGAAATGCTCAAATTGGGTTTGACAAAAGCAAAGCCAAATGCTACAACTGTCACCAATTAGGACATTTTGCTAGGGAATGGAAGCAGCCCAGAAGAGAAAACACAAGCCAAGATGGAGGAAACAAGTATCAGAGACCTCACAATGCATACACACTAGTTACCTATGCATCACATGACATAGGCTCAAGAACAAAACCAGCAACACCAAGTGTATCCACTAAAGGTCCTACTGCTCCCTCATCAAGCTCAAAGCCACAAAGCCATGCAACTGCTGTTGTTTCTAATCAAACCAGTTGTGTTGATTGGGAGGAAATCATGAAAGAATTCTCTCCAATCAATCATGCTTTAATGGGAAAAGAAATCTCCTACTCTACTGAGAACTCCTCTACTTCATCCGTGGATACCTCTTCAAACTATGAGGTAAACACTGAAATCCCAAATGAAGTTCTTTCTCTTCTTTGTAAAACTGAATGTGTTGAGCAGATAGAGAATTATAGAAAACATAACCTTGAACTCATTGAGGAAATGGAAAGTCTAAAAGAAACCAGAGAATACTCTAGAAAGGCTGATATCGCTTACAATAATAAGAGTAAAGAACTAATCAAAAGCATTAGTGCACTAAAACATGAAAAGTCCAATCATATTACTCAAATCAAGGATCTTCTCTCTAAATTAGATTTTGCAAACAAAGAAAATGAGGAAATAAAATCTGAACCGAGTATCTGTGAAATAAAATTTTCTGTTGCTACTGCTGACTAAGAAAAATTACAAGCAAGTAATGAGAAACACCTAAAACCTATGGCAAAGTCAGAAAACAACAGGAAATCATTTGAATAATGGAATTGGGTACAATAAGGCCACTTATCCTGATTCATACACTGAATGTGTGAAAAAGGTTGAGAATGAAGAAACTAAGGTTCAACTTACACCTAATCCCATTATTAACACTGTAGAAGAAATTTCAAAATCCAGTGATATGTCTGAATCAGAAACTGTAAAAAGGTGTCATCTGTAGCTACTGTCTCAATTGAACCTCAAATTCACAGCAAGCTTGTTAAACAAAAGAAAACTCTCTGGAAAATGAAAAACACCCAAGAAACTGAATCCTGCTCCGAGCAAAACTCTTCAAATGAGAAAACACCTTTAGTCCCAAAACTTTCTAAATTTAAAATGATAAAGGAATGTTTGATATGTGAAAAAATTAGTCACACTGCTATCAATTGTTATCACAATCTTTTTTTAAATTTAGTCAAGCTGTCAAAAGTCAAACTGCTAAAAAAGGGGGAACAAAATCTGAATTTATATGTAAAAGTTTTGAAAAAGTTAGCTCTGAAGATACAAAAAGTCAAAATGAATACTATTCAGAACAGACAAAATCAAACAAACATAGATTTGAAAAATTCAGCAGTCATGACTTTGAAAAATCCGAACAGCTTCATTTCACTAAAACTCAGAAGAAACAAAAACCTAGGAGTATTTATGCTCCTGAAGGTATAAATTTGATTCCGAGATAAGAATTATCTCGGAAGGCAAAATTCATAATCCCGAGGTAAAAATTACCTCGGAGGGACTAAAACACTCTGGAAAGCAACAAAATAAAAGAAAAGGAGCACCCTAGATAAAAGTTATCTCGGGAGGCAAAACTTTTGCACCCGAGGTAAAAGTTACCTCGTACAAAAAAAGTTACTCCGGAAAGAACTCCAGAAATATAAACAACAATTTTTGTCCTAATCAAACCAAAATTGTTTCAAGAAATCAAAATAAACAAGTGTTTCAGAGAAAATCTTCAAATTCATATTCAACAAGTAGTGATCCTACAAATTTCAAATTGAAACTCTTTGAAACATCAAAAGAAACGAAACAAAAGGAATATAGATCACGAAGGGATGTAACAAAACAAAAAACCAAAGACTTTCAGTCTAAAAGAAACTCGTTTTCTATTTCCCAAAACAGTCAAAACTCTTCATGCAATGATCAGTCAAAAGCAGAGTCTTCAAAAACTGAAGAACTGACTCAAACACTTGTGCTCAGAGATTATAAATACAATGACGCAATGGGAAGACCCAAAACCACAAAGGCTTGGGTCTCCCTCATAAATTAACTCATATTTTGTCTAAAATGTGCAGAACACATCCAATAAATCTCAGAACAACATCTGGGTTGTAGATAGTGGGTGTTCTTGCCACATGACAAGAAATAAAGAATTACTGAAAAATACAAAAAGAGTTAATGGAGGACCAGTTGCTTTTGGAAGCACTGAGGGAAAATTTTCTGGACAAGGTACAGTTACCAATGGGAAGCTTACATTTGATAAGGTAAATTTTGTTGATGTTCTCAACTTCAATCTTCTAAGTGTCTCATAAATGTGTGACAAGAAGTTAAATGTTCTGTTTAATGAAAAAGAAGCTATCATCTTTAAACTAGGTATCAAAATTTCTGATGAAATGATCTTGATTAAAGCACCTAGAAAGGATGGTCTATATACTCTGGATATGGCACATACAACATCTAAAGATGGTATCACCTGCCTTATATCCAAGTCTTCTATAGATGAATCAAATTTATGGCATAGAAGACTAGGTCATGTGAATTTCAAAACTATGAACAAACTGGTAAAACTTGATTTGGTCAAGGGTTTACCAATTAAAACATTCACATGTACTGAACAATGTATTGCTTGTCTAAAAGGAAAGCAACAAAAATCTTCTCACAAGCCTAAATTGGAAAGCTTTATCTCAGGTCCTCTAGAATTGCTACATATGGACTTATTTGGTCCTACAAGAGTAAAGAACTTAGGGAAACAATCTTATTGTTTTGTAATAACCGATGATTTTTCAAGATACACCTGGTATTCTTTCTTGCAACAAAAGATGGAACCTCAGAGATTTTAATAGAACTAATCACTCAGCTTGAAAATGTATCTGATTTAAAAGTTAAAACAATAAGAAGTGACAATGGTAAAGAGTATAAAAATCATGTGTTAAACTCTTTCTATGAAGAAAAAGGAATTGCTAGACAATTCAGTGCAACTAGAACTCCTCAGCAAAATGGTGTTGCTGAGAGAAGAAATAGAACCTTAATTGAGGCTGCAAGATGTATGTTGGCCGAATCAAAATTACCTATAACATTTTGGGCTGAGCAGTAAACACTGCATGTTATGTACAAAACAGGATTTTGATTGTAAAAGGTCAAAACAAGACACCTTATGATATTTGGAGAAAAAGAAAACCTAACATACATTTTCTTAAATCATTTGGTTGTCCTGTAACAATACTGATAACCAATGAAAAACTGTCAAAATTTGCTGAAAAAGTTGTAGATGGTTATTTTGTGGGATACTCTGGTGTCTTTAAGGCATATAGAGTATATAACACCAGTTCTAAAATTACTGAAGAAACCATAAATGTGGTATTTAATGAAAAGTTAAAGAACAATTTTAGAACTGAGCCCTCATGGTTATTTGATATTGATTAACTAACCACTGCTTTCAATGTAACTATTGATAAGCCTCTTAGTAAAAATATGCAGACAGAAGATCTTCAAAATATTACAAATGGCAGGTTCAAAGGTGTTGATCCTCCATTCTTCTCATCTGTCAGCACAAAACCTTATGTCTCAGCAACCAGTTTCAACCTAACTCTAGGAGATGTTATTCAATTCAATTTTGATGGAACACCTATTCCTCAGATTGCAATTGAATCAGAACAACCAGCTGAAAATCATCTGGTAACTCATCAAGACACTGCTATAAGTCCTGGAAACTCAAGAAACAAAAGTTATTTGAACAAATAATCATAGGCTTCAGTAGAGAATCAGATAGGATGGAGCCACTCAGCCTCCACTTTACCTGAAGGCTTGAGCTCACCTACTCCTAATGATGACATTAATGAAGAAATCAATGAGCCTGTTGCCTCACAAATTCAATATGTTCAAGAATCACCTTCTTTAACAGAAATACCAAAATTAGTGCTTATGAATGAGTTTACTCCATTAAATCTTTCTGAGCCTAATTGTCATCATGAATTCCCACCTACTTGCAACTCTAGAATTTTGAAAAATCATCCTCTAGAGAATGTTATAAGAGAAGTGGAAGCACGTATACTCACAAGAAGCAAATCAACTGATGCAAACATCTGTCTACATTCATGCTTCTTGTCACAGGAGCAACCAAAGAAAATAAATGAAGCTTTAAGAGAAAACAGTTAGATTGAAGCCATGCAAGAAGAACTGCTTCAAATCAACAAACAAAGAGTATGGGAATTGGTGGATCTACCAAAGAATGCACCACCATCAATTGGAACTAAATGGGTTTTTATAAACAAGAAGGATGAAAGGGGCATTATAGTAAAAAAAAAAGGCAAGGTTAGTGGTTCAAGGCTTTGCTCAAGAAAAAGGAATAGACTATGATGAAGTTTTTGCACCAGTAGCAAGGAGAAGCAATTAGGATATTTTTAGCCTATGCTGCTTACAAAAACTTCCATGTCTACCAAATGGATGTCAAAAGTGCTTTTCTGTATGGATTACTAAATGAAGAAGTATATGTGTGTCAACCACCTTGGTTTGAAGATCCTCATCATCTAAACAAGGTGTGCAAACTGATAAAAGCTCTTTATGGTCTTAAACATGCACCAAGAACCTGGTATGAGATTCTCTCTTGTTATATGACTAAACATGGATAAAAAAAAGAGGAGCTATTGACAAAACTCTCTTCATTAGAACAGTTGGTAAGGATATTTTAATGGTACAAATTTATATGGATGATATAATCTTTGGTTCAACAAAAGATGCTCTCTGTAAGGAGTTTGAAGCCCTAATGCAAGCAAAATTTGAAATGAGCTCAACGGGTGAACTCACTTTCTTTCTAGGTCTTCAAGTAAGGCAAACAAAAGAAGGAATTTTCCTAAATCAATCAAAATATATTCAGGACATGCTAAAGAGGTTTGACATGCTGTCATCTTCCACTGCCAAAACTTCTATATCAACATCACACAAGTTAACATCTGATGTACCTGGTGAACCTGTTGATGAGCACACATATAGGGCCATGATAGGTTCCCTTATCTATCTTACAGCAAGCAGACCTGATATCATGTTTAGTGTTTGCTTATGTGCTAGATATCAGGCTGGACCAAAGGAATCACACTTAAATGCTGTGAAAAGATTTTTAGATACCTCAAAGGACAACCAAAGCTTGGGTTATGGTATTCTAAAATAAAGACTTCAATTTGAAGGCTTTCACAGACAGTTACTATGGTGGATGCAATCTTGACAAAAAGTCAACATCTGGTGGATGTCAATATTTAGGAGATAGACTTGTATCATGGCAATGCAAAAAGCAGACATGTGTCTCAACTTCTACAGCAGAAGCAGAATACATTGCAGCTTCAGCATGCTGTGGCCATGTACTTTAGATACAAAATCAGATGATGGACTATGGCATCAACTTCATGGAAACTCCTATGTATGCTGACAACACAAGTGCCATCAGCATTACTAACAATCCTGTCAAACATTCAAAAAACAAAGCACATTGAGATCAGGTATCATTTTATTAGAGATTTTGTTGAAAAGAAATTAATCAAACTCCATCATATTCTAACTGAAAATCAATTGGCTGACTTATTCACAAAAGCATTTGATGAGGCCAGATTTTTCTACCTTATCACAACCATAGGAATGATGAATTTTGATTAAATAAAATATCAAATCTAATAAAATAAATTTCTCTTCTCTTGAAATAAAAAAGAATCACAAATTTTTGTCAAAGTACTACCAAGATGATCTCACTCGAGATAACCTTTCCGAGATAACTAAAATTACCAAAGAAAAATTATCTCACCCGAGATAACCACAGCCAAGGTAACTTTATCGGATGATGAAATCTCACCCGAGATAAATCCAACCGAGGTAACTAAAATTACCAAAGAAAAATTATCTCACCTGAGATAACTACATCCGAGGTAACTTTAGTTATATCGGATGGCATCATCTCTCCGAGATAATGTCACCAGGTCACTTAAAAGAGTTTAAAAGAGTTATCTCTGATATTGTTGGAACTAATAATAAGTGTGACTGACGCCATCAAATCTATTCTCGAATAATTCGGTTGAAGAATCCATTGTGATATGATTCAGAGACGCGGGTTGTGTTGATCGAGGCTTGCAGTTTGGACCAAAGACGTTTTTCTTGAAAAGTCAACTGTTCGAGTCAACGGTCAACGTAAAAGTCAACAGAAGATCGGTTCGAGCGAGTCAAGCTTCATATTAATTAAATCAACTTTGATTTAATTAATAATTTACTTTAGTTGTTTATTTGTAATAAGCTCATTTTATTTGTGTTTACTAGTTAGTGGGCTAGTGAGCACATGGTGTGACAATCCGACTTTTCAGGTCATTTTCTGACATTAACTGAACGTAAAACCGTATTAAATGTTGTGTGAATATTTATGTGTTGACTTGTTGACTTTAGCAAATTAGGGTTTTGTGTAGTAATCACTAAACGAGCATGCACTTAGGTTCGACGTTTGATATTCTTGTTCTATGATTTTATGTAAATCATACGTTACGTTTTCATGTGAACGTTGCGTCATTTTATGTGACAATTATACCCTATGATTTTAGGTGATAAATATATATATATACATATATATATATATATAAAACATAATTTAATCACATTTATGATTTTATGTAATTAAAGGATTTTAATTACAAGTTATTTAATCATAGAGTTATGTGATTTAAAGACATAAGTTATGATTTTAAAAGATTTTAATTACAAGTCATTATTTATAACTTTAGATACTTTGAATATATGGAGGTTATAGATTTAAAAACCTATGATTTTATGTGAATTTAAATGGATAATTAAGGATTGTTATTTATGATTTTGTGTGAAACTAAATGGAGAAGTGGAATTATTTTCTATGATTTTATGTAGTCATTTAAATTCATACTTTCTTATAAACGTTATACGATCTATATATTTTGACATTCGTCGTATATTCGTGGTTAAAAACATATCATGTTAATTCCATTAGAGCCGTTACCTTTTATAAAACTTCGAGGGCTTATTTCGCCATTCATCAAACATGTTTTTATTTAATTAAAACTAGAGGGACTGCAATTATCATTATCCAAACTTGTAATCCATTGTGTAAAATAGGGAGGGACCTATTCTGTCAATGTCCCAAACTTGAATTTGAATAATCATGTAACTGAAGTCTGATCATCGCTCACGTAATAACTCCGGCATGATTTCGATTAATGATTCCAAAATAAGTTACAATTAGCAATCCATTACCTTGGTCCACGATTACCTTCGTCGATCAGTTGCACCACAACACGTCGCACCTTTTTTTTTCCCCTCGTCCCTCCCTCTCGGTTTCCAGTTTTCCGGTGAAGCAAAACCCACCAAAAACCACCATCAACCACCACTATTTCAGCCCCTATAGCACCCTGGTTCACCCTCGTTTGTCACCCCCGGTGATCGTGAACGCAGCAGCAACCGCGGAGCATCACAGTTCACCCCGGTGTTGGTATTCGAGTTCGTTCGGGCTTCGTTTCGGCATCAAAAACACACAAACTCCCCATCCCAGATTCAAGGTAAATAATTCTCTATATTAATCGCACGTTTTCTAGGCCTCGTTTCAAGTTTCGTGATTTTCCGGTCGTCGGAAAATATCTCCGGCGACATTAGGGTTCGTGGGGAAGAAGATGAGATGCGACGGTTACATGTTAAATACTATAAACGTAGGGTTAATACACAGATGGGTTGGGTGTCCTGGTGGTTGGGTGTCTGACTACGGACCTGGAGGTCGCGGGTTCAACACCCACCCTCCGCGTTTCTTTTCTTTTTTCATGTTAACCGAATTCCAGACCCTAGTAACTAGCTAAAACATTTCTGGTGAGAACTTTAACCAAACTGGAAAGTTGTCTCAGTGGTCATGTCGCTTGGCTGTGTGTGAAAGGTCGCGGGTTCAAACCCGGGCGTCCTCATTTCTTCCTATTTTCTTTGTTTTTGAAATTTTGTTCTTTGGGTCATCTAGAACTTGTCTAAAATGGATTCTCAGGAATGTTTAAACCCGTATAATTGAATATTGATTGTTAAACCCGTAAACTTTGACGTTTTAAAATCAAAATCTAGTTTTAATAAATCCATATGTATATATATATTTTAAACTCAAGACTCATGGTGTTAAGTAAATGGGTAAAATAAATATATTTTCGTGAAATTTAATAGTTATACGTATGCCGTTGGTTTATTGAAAAGATTAGATACCTTTAGATGAAATTTTAAAAATATGTATCTCGTTTTGTAACCCGTTATTAACGTTATAACACGTTCGGTTTAACTATATATATTATATATATTTATTTTTGAAATCTTTGAACTTAGAAAATATATACAATATTGATATATATTGCATTTTCTCGCGTTACTCCGATAATCACTCGGATTTGGCACACGTGCCATCCTCGACTTATTCCGGACTTCACGATCCTTCGTTTTTATCGTTTACGTTAGACTTGATAGTTTATAGAACACACACTTATACTTGAATGCTCGTTAGGTGATTGATTGCTTGCACAAGACTCGTTCTTGCTACTTGAATTAACTGTTTGTCTGGAAACTTTGCTGAGCAACCTAAGGTGAGTTTCACGGCCCCATTTTACTGTTTTAATCCTGTTGGGGGAGATTAACATGCATCAACTATACAACTGAGATAATTAGACTTTTATATATCACTTGAAGTACTTGTAGCACACTGATACAACAAAGTCCTTCCTATGGTACCGTTAATATTAATGACGATAGCGGGAAATATATTGTAGTACTACTGGGTCTGACAAACCCCACCCGGGTCAGTCGCTCTGGCACGATTGGATATCGAACGGGTGTTATATTCGTCCTAAACACAACAAGGCAAACTGCACAAACTGTAAACAACTGTTAGCTTCGGTGACCATCAACGTGCGAAGTTTCATGTATATAGCCTAGCTAGCTATTTGATATATATTAGTGATTATGCTCTTACAACTTGACTATTGTTGAATAGTCAATCTTAAACTCAACTTGACTATTGTTGAATAGTCGATCATAAACTCAACTTGATTGTTGTTGAACAATCGATCTTAAACTGAACTTGAACTGTTTTTCAACTGATAAACCTGTGAACTCACCAACCTTTGTGTTGACACTTTTTAGCATGTTATTCTCAGGTTGCAGATGTTCGAGTATCACGAGTACGCATGCATGAGACTTCGAAACCCTTTTATTATCTTTGAACAAGCCACGTCACCTTGGATGGCGGTGTTTTTACAATAAATACTTTCAGCATATTACGCTTCCGCATTTGTAAAACTCTGTATTTATATTTTAATAAAATATACAACCTTTTATTAATTATTGGTCGTTTTGTGTAACTAATGGACATTGATCCTGGTTTGTCACGCTCCCTGCGGCGCGTTACCACGCGTGGGATTTTTGGGGGTGTGACACATGGGCTCTCTATATATAGGGTGAGTGTGCTCATTTGAGAAAATGAGAGAATAAGGAGAGAATAAGGAATGAATAAGTGATGATTCTTAGAGTGAGTGAGCACCATTCTAGAGAGAGAGAGTCACACATTGGGTTTGAGCTCAACCCAATTTGATCATGGATTTCCTATGACGAGTTTGTAATCATTCGGTTCGTTGTAATCATTCGACAATAATCAATGAATCGTTTGATTTATTATTTCTTGTCATTTATTATCTTTGATTCTCATCATCCCGTCTCCCTCATCTCATCTTCGTTCTTGGTCAAGATCGGGATTCTTGATGTGAAATCGGTCCAGACAAATGGTATCAGAGCGGGTACCGATCAGATCTCGTCTCACGACGAATCTGGTCACTCGGATCTTGATTTTGAGCTTGAATGAGGTGCTGATTGGAAAACCCACTTTGGAGACTTTTTCTAATTTTTGGAGCTGTTTGGATGATTTCTGGATGAATCTGATGATAGATTCTTGTTGTTGGGTTCATTTAGATATGATTTCATGCTCCATTTGTCAAAATCAGTGAAGAAATGCGATATCTGTGGCTGAAAAACGAAACTGTTAGGGTATTCACGTTTTTTGGGTGTTCTTGAAGATTTCGAGTTTTAATATGAGTTTTTGGTGTAATAATCAGTGTTTTTGGATGAAATAAAGCACTATTCTTGATGAAAAACGCGTTCCGGATCCAATGGAAGCATCGGTTTCGCCTGATTCGCAACAGATTTGACAGATCTGGAAAAACACACACTAGTGTGTGTTTCACGGTGTTCTTCGTGTTCTTGAGGATTTCCAGATTTTGGTATAGATTCAATCGATTTTTGCCGCTGTTTAAGGATGTGTGAGTGGCCATAACATGTTCTACAACAGATTCGTGTCAAGAATTACTTGTTTCCGTTCATTTTTGGGTTAGATTCAAAGATCGAAGTGCTGTGTTCATCACAAGTGTTCATAAATTTTCTGGGTTATGTTGAAGATGTTCATGGCGATTTTGCAGCTGTTGAAGATGTTCATGGCGATCTGGAAAGAGCTTGAAGATTGCCTTGGCGATCTCGACTGGTTCCTGGCGATCTCGACTTACGTCTTAGCGATTTGGTCACTATTCTTAGCGATCTCGTTTACTTCTTGGCGATTTCATAACCTGGCGACCTCGAATAAGCCTTGGCGACCTCGTATATGGCTTGGCGACCTCAATAAGTTTGGCGATCTCGACTGAACTCGACATCTGGGTCTTCATTCGAATAATCTTCAGGCGTTTTTTGTTCGTCTAGGATCGTAGAGGATGAGAACACGAGTTCAACGACATAAAAATCGTCAAATTTCATCGAGTATCATGAAAGTTATGGACATAACACGTTTTTCCGGCGAGGGTTATCGTTTTTCCGATGAAGCTAGGGTTACGGTGGTGTTCAGACTTTTTGAGGTAGAAGACGATGGCGTGGCAGTTGGTCATTGGCTACTGGCTGAACTGTCTCTCTCTCCTCTTGTCGGTTTGACCAAGACAACCTTTTTGGTTGTCTAGCAGCTATTGGAACCGAGAAATTGCAGTGGGCCCTCCTCTCCTCAAAGAACCGTTGCCCCAAGTTGTTGTTGCATTGTGATTCGCCAAGAGAAGCTGGTGGGACCATAGCTGGTACAAGGATCCGTTGGAGGCATTCTCTCTGTCGATTTCTGATTGGGTGGAATAAGCTCATGGGACCCAGCTGAACATGTTATCCGTTGAAAGAGAGAAGCGCGTGGGCCTGCCCACTATAGATCCGTTGGCTGCTCCTGTGTGTCGCCACCTGATTGGCTGACAACCCATCACACGGATCCGCCAATCTCAGCCTTAGATCCCATTTAATTCCAGCCGTCGGATCTGATTAATGATGATTAATTGATTGGCCCATCTCCACTCACACGGATCTTGTGTTTCTTTTAGAGATTTTTAATACTAATGGTATTTTTAGCATTTTTGTTAAATGCGGGGCATTTTCTAATAAGTATTTTACGAGACAAACGAGATAACGCCGCAACGGAATTGTGAAAATATTTTTATTGGTCATGGATTTATTCCTCCATATTTCGACCGGGTTTCTAGTTTTTGTTGACGTCAAAACCACGTTAGCTAACGATCACTGACGGACTGGTTTCGCTTCTCGGTTAAGTTTGTGACTGTTTCGTTATGTCTCACTCCAAGTTGTTTAGCTGATGCAGCGCTGATGTCATCTAACCGAATTAACTGGAATCTCAGTTAAATATTGGAATATTCCGTTAAATCTCTAACGGAAGGCCCGTTACTTGAATAAAATTGACGGTTTTCTAACATTCATTCCAAATTGCACCGTTTGACTCAGAATTCTTCACGGAATATGTTTCCGAGCTCGATTTTCTTCGCCCAAAATTACGAAGACTCCGGTTATGAATAAATTTCTCGTTTACGCTCGGGATCTCAGTTTTTCACTGATTTGACACTTTATTTTCGCATCCAACCCAGTCACGCGGAACAAGTTCAGTATTTATGGATCATTCACAACTGTCAGCACCCGGCTTTCGGTTTTTCACAAGATTGTCCGATTTTAGGATTTTAGTACCGTTTTCTCTTCGGAACTGAGCGGAACGGTTCCACTCTCTGTATCTGATTTTCCGCTTCCGCATCGGATGTTTTCAGAGGGATCTAGAGAAAAGGGGGAACTTCTATGGATTTGACATATCCGATGCGGAAGCGGAAAATCAGATACAGAGAGTGGAACCGTTCGCTTAGTTCCGAAGAGAAAACGGTACTAAAATCCTGAAATCGGACAATCTTGTGAAAAACCGGAAGCCGGGTGCTGACAGTTGTGAATGATCCATAAATACTGAACTTGTTCCGCGTGACTGGGTTTGATGCGAAAATAAAGTGTCAAATCAGTGAAAAACTGAGATCCCGAGCGTAAACGAGAAATTTATTCATAACCGGAGTCTTCGTAATTTTGGGCGAAGAAAATCGAGCTCGGAAAAATATTCCGTGAAGAATTCTGAGTCAAACGGTGCAATTTGGAATGAATGTTAGAAAACCGTTAATTTTTTTCAAGTAACGGGCCTTCCGTTAGAGATTTAACGGAATATTCCAATATTTAACTGAGATTCCAGTTAATTCGGTTAGATGACATCAGCACTGCATCAGCTAAACAACTTGGAGTGAGACATAACGAAACAGTCACAAACTTAACCGAGAAGCGAAACCAGTCCGTCAGTGGTCGTTAGCTAACGTGGTCTTGACGTCAACAAAAACTCGAAACCCGGTCGAAATATGACGGAATAAATCCAAAACCAATAAAATATTTTCAGCAATTCCGATAGGCGTCATCTCCGTTATTCTTGTAAAAGACCAATGAGAAAACCCCGCATTTAGCGAAAAATACTAAAAATAAATTAATGGAATTAAATCTCCATAGAAAAACCATGATCCTAGTAAAAATAAATCCACCAATCAGATTTAAGCTCTAGAAGACCAGAATCCTTGTGCTCATGAATTGGCCAATCAAAATGAGCTATAAATCTCATCTAACGGCTCAGAAAAAATGAATCTAACGGTACTATAGGCCAATCCATGTGAATAGCATCTGCCCAATCAGAGGGCGACACAGCCCAGCCCCTCCAACGGTTGTCAAGAGTGGCGGGCCCCACCTGAATTCAATCCATCCAATAGGAGAAGACAGTGAATTCTGTCAATGTATTCCTTTTGAGAAGCTGGTCCCACTAGCATGTTCCAACCAATAGGAATTCGACAGACCGAGAGCATTCACGGATCCTCTTTCTATCCTGGGCCCACGCCATTCCTTCTCTACCAATCAAAAGTAGACAGCGAAAATGTTCTCTCTCTCACATTGTATTCAACGGTGCATTAAGAGAAAGGGGGTGGGACCCAGCGGCATTCTTTTCCTCCAATGAGAATAAGATAGTGAATTAGGGGTTTGCTAGGTATCCGACAATATAGAGAGAAGATAATTCTCTTGCTGCCAACGAATGCACGCCACGTTAGACAGTTTTCCCCATGCATCATCTTCAACCACCGTAAACCCTAATTAGCGTCGGACCAGACCACCGGAAAAACGTGGGTCACCGGAAAAGCGTATTCAGGCCGTATCTCAGTCAGTGCACCACCGGTTTTTATGAAATTTATACCGTTGGAATCCTTATTCGATCCTCTATCCATCTATACGATCAAAATCGTCTGAAAAATATTCGAACGAAAACCCAGTTATCGAGTTAGACGAGATCGCCAAGGTTATTGAGGTCGCCAAGACTTATACGAGGTCGCTAAGATCATGCGAGGTCGCCAAACCGTTCACGATCGCTAAGGTTTATTGAAATCGCCAAGAACTAAGCATGAAATCGCCAATACAAGCTGAGATCGCCAGGAATAGAGTTGAAGTCGCCAAGTATATCTTCAACAAAGTGAAGTCGCTAAGAACAACTTCAATCCTTCAAACAAAGTCCGGAAAAACGATGAACACAGTCAAATCTGATGCGAATTCGATGTCCCAAAATGAGATTAGACCACAGATTCGTGACCGATTCGTGAAGATTAGCTATTCATGACAATGTTAAACACCGTCGAGTGTGTGTTTTTCCAGATCTGTCAAATATATTGCGAATCAGGCGAAACCGATGCTTCCAATGGATCCGGAACGCGTTTTCCATCAAGATTAGTACTTTATTTCATCCAAAAACACTGATTAAAACACCAAAAACTCAGAATCAAAGCTCTAAAATCTTCAAAAAACTCAAAAACGGGAAAACCCTAACAGTTTCGTTTTTCAGCCACAGATCTCGCATTTCTTCACTGAATTTGACAAATGGAGCATGAAATCATATCTAAATGAACCCAACAACAAGAATCTATCATCAGATTCATCCAGAAATCATCAATCAGCTCCAAAAATAAGAAAGAGTAGAAAAAGTCTCCAAAGTGGGTTTTCCAATCTGCACTTCATTCAAGCTCAAAATCACAGATTCGAGTGACCAGATTCACGGTGAGATGAATCTGATCAGTACCCGCTCTGATACCATTTGTCAGGACCGATTTCACATCAAGAATCTCGATCGTGAGCAAGAACGAAGATGAGATGAAGGAGACGGGATGATGAGAATCAAAGATAATAAATGACAAGAAATAAAAGATCAAATGATTCATTGCTTATTGCTGAATGATTACAACGAACCGAATGATTACAAACTCGTCATAGGAAATCCATGATCACATTGGGTTGAGCTCAAACCCAATGTGTGACTCTCTCTCTCTCTAGAATGGTGCTCACTCACTCTAAGAATCATCACTTATTCATTCCTTATTCTCTCCTTATTCTCTCATTTTCTCAAATGAGCACACTCACCCTATATATAGAGAGCCCATGTGCTCACTAGCCCACTAACTAGTAAAACACAAATAAAATGAGCTTATTACAAATAAACAACTAAAGTAAATTATTAATTAAATCAAAGTTGATTTAATTAATACGAAGCTTGACTCGCTCGAACCGATCTTCTGTTGACTTTTACGTTGACCGTTGACTCGAACAGTTGACTTTTCAAGAAAAACGTCTTTGGTCCAAACTGCAAGCCTCGATCAACACAACCCGCGTCTCTGAATCATATCACAATGGATTCTTCAACCGAATTATTCGAGAATAGATTTGATGGCGTCAGTCACACTTATTATTAGTTCCAACAAATACCTCGTCCGAGGTAACTTCACCCGAGATAAAAAGAATTTACCTAGGTCATTGGTAAAAATTATTTTCCGAGATAAGATTTTACTGATTACTTAAAGAAAAGGGTAATCTTCTTAAAATATCTGTCGCAAGTTATCCGATGCCACGTCAACCCACCTTTTCCCTTTTACCAGACCCACTTGTGCTTTTTACAATAACAGTCCCTTCCACATCCCTAATTTAAGGCGACAAGCGGTAACCTAGAACCCACGACTCAACAAATTAACTACACGTAGTTACTCACCTTTACTCCCATATGCTTCCAAACTTGCACTTTTCTCCACTACCTGCTCATACTTCTCTGATTCTGTTCATCTTCAAACAAACATCAATCAAATGGCACCGAAAGCTAAGAAAGGGGAATCATCGTTCAATGCGAATGCCCTATTCCATGCTGACCACAATACAATTGCTCTACTGTCGAAAACAGAGAAGAGCTCTGTGTTTCATGAAATGATTGATTTTCTGAAAGCATTACACATATGCTACACACTTACAGTTATCAAAATATTTGCGAAGTTGTGATTATAGAAATTTTGGCAAAATGCCTTAAGAACAAAAACTGCTAAAGGAGTGTATGAAGTACACTCAAAGGTTCAAGGTCACGAGGTAACAATTACTGAAGAAATCATCCGAACACATCTGAAGTTCAATGACCAAGGAGGATACAAAGAAGTGCTCTCCTCTGAATATCTTACAACCTTAAGGGCTGTAGGGTATGAGGGATCAAACATAAGTTAAAGAAATCACAACTGCCATTCAAATGGAGATTTCTTGCACACGTGATCTTGGGAAATTTATCCTCAAAGAAGAGTGTTGATGAACTCTCTTCAGTTCAGGCCTCAGCTTTTCATGCTTTGGTACAAGGTCAAAATTTTAATTTTTCTAGAATGGTGCTGGATAGGATGGTGAATAATTTAAAACCTAACCATGCTCACTTCTTTCATATGTATCCCAGGTTTTTGCAGCACATTCTAAGGTGTTTGATACCCAACTTAAAAGTATCAAATAAAATTTATCAATTAAGGGTACCAAATGAAAAATTATTTTCATATATGTCAAGCAATGAAAAGAACAAAGGGTATACATGTGTGGACACTGACCATCCTATACCTATGCCAAGACCTGCAGTGGGTGCACCAGTGGTGCAACCATAGGCAAATCTTGAGCCTATTGCTCCAGTTGACAACCTTGTGTTACCAACAGTGGTTCAAGCCCCAACTGCCAATCCTTCCTCTTCCAAACAAGTCCCACCTAAAAAGAGGAAGAGACTCTCAAAATTAGTCAATATTTCAACCATTTCATCCACTCCCAATGATCTAGAGAATCCTAAAAAAGAGGGTGCAAGGTCTACTCGACCTGTGCAACCCATAGCCACCCAAACCGTAAGCCCTGTCAAGGACAAAGTCCCTAGACAGAAAAGAGCTAAAAGGGATAGCCAAGCAACAGGTGATTCTCCTAAAGGAGACGAACCTATAGGTTTGAATGTACTTCCCTCATTCACTAGCAAAAATCCAACAAGACCAAGCCAGTTTACACCTCAAAGTGAAGCTGATGACATTTTTTGTACTTCTTATGATACACTTTCTCTAGAAACCATATTTGCAGGAGATGTGTTGAAGAGTCTCAAGGAAAAATCACCCCAACCACACTTTGGTAAGGAGTTCAGCCATAGGAGTATAGACATGGCTGTTGTGAAAAGAGCTGCCACTACAATTGAATCCCCACTAGATCCAGTGGACAGTGGTAACATAGATAACACCCAATTCATGGCAACTAGACCATTCTCTGACCAAAATGCACCTTTAGTGGCGCCCGAGGTAAATGAGGATGTGACTAGGAATCCCAGGAGCCAAGACAACCAAGGTGAGGGGCATGATCAAGCAAGGCTTGATGGTCCTTCCTTGCTCAAGGATATTGGTTTCAAACCAATGGAGAGAAATCTTTCACTAAATGAATTAATGGTTTTGTACCAAAACTTACAAACATAGTTCACTTTGCTTTCACACACTGTGAAATTGCAAGGAGAAGAATTGAAGCAAATCAAGCATCAACAAGTTCCTTATGCAAAGGAAGATGTCACCAAAACCTCAAGCTCAAAATAAAAAGCCACCACTCCACCACAAGAACTTGGTATTGATAAAGATGAAGCTACCAAAATGGAGGGGTATAGGGCCTACAGAGAAGAAGATTTTACTGAATTTGACGGGTATACAAGAGTACCCAAGGAGGTTAGATTGAATCTGTGGGAAGAGATGTTAGAGCATATACCTATGCTACATTGTGTCTCGTGTATTGTATCTAGTTTAGAGCATCTTTGTGAGTCAAATGGTCAACATACCAAGGTGGCCATACCAAATGGTCCACCGTACCAATTGGTACGCTCGTTCCAATTGGTTCACTAGTAGGTACGCCAGCCAGTATGTTGCACCTATAAATAGTTCGTGTTAGAATGATAGCTTAGAGGTTCTGTCATTTCTACACCTTTACTGTGTGTGTTCTAGAGATAGAAAGTAGAGAGACTTCTTTGTAATCTTCAAGTGATTCAATAAGATTTCTCTTATTTACTTCTCGTGTTCACTAGATTGATCAAAGCATGCAGTAGTAAGATCGTATCTCGGTTTTACAAGTGGTATCAGAGCATTTAGTTGCTCTACTGCTACGATTTGGTCAATTTTCGGATTTTTAGAAAGAGAAAGTTTGGGTTTCTTACGTTTTCATCAAATTCTTCCATTTACGAGTGTTCTTAAGATGAAAAATTATTTCTGAGTGTTCCTAAAGTGTTTTCGCATCCTCCCGAACCAATTTCCAGCCCAAAACATCAGAAATTAAAAAATTCAGTTGCATTTCGCGTGGTACACATCTAGTCCGACCGAAGAATACTAGGTACGCATCTGGTCCGCACAATGATGAAGTAAACGATGCATCGGATTTGTTTGACATATCCGATCGTTCACTTCCAAGTCCTCCGGATATGATGTTTGTCGGAAGTGTTCGTGCAGGCCTTAGACAAATGCGATTGAGCAGATGCGGGCTAAGGAATCACGAGCGAGGCCTATAAATACCCGGCGAATGATGTAGTTTAGGGTTCACTTGTAAATCTCATATTTTACATATGCGTCTGTACTCTTCTTCTTCATGAATGTCAATAAAATAACTCCTTATTCCTCGATCATTACAACTTTTCTATTACTCTTAATCCTCATTTAGCGATCTATCGAATCCGGTGATTACTTGCTTTTTCAGTGGCGCCATCCAATAGTTGACACGAACATTGAGTGATGGAATCGTTTGATGATTTGAGGAAATCGTTCGTCAATTCTTCGTCGGGGGAGAAGAATAAAGAGGAGAATCTGTTCACACCAGGAGTGTTTGTGGATTTATCCTCTTCGTCGAAATCAAAGCAGTCGGTGATGTTACAGAAGGAATAGAACGTTGTCACACTGAATTCTAAAACATGTACAGATCTAAAGTCATCTGGTAAGCGGACACAGGAGGACGATGGTAGTGATTTTGGTTCACTGAAGCGGTTTGTTTTGGTAAATCATGGCACTGATAGTAAAGACCTTCGTGTGTCAGAATGCAATGAGTTGGATGAGCTCGATGTCGATTTTTTGATCAGAAATAAAAGTTTACTCGTACAGTTGAAGAGGCGGCAGATGAAGGAGGATGAGCAGCAAAATAAGGAAAATGAAGAAAAAAAGGCATGATCAACAGCGTGATGAGGAGTTGTTGCAATATTGGACCAATCAAGGAAGTCAAAAGGAATATGATTGTGATAAGGACAATCGCGTTCCAGAAAAGCGTAATGTTGAGAAAAGTTATACGGTGAAAGGTACACGTTTAATTAGCAAGATAAACTCATTAATTAAGCATATGAATATGTTGATTAGTATGATATGATAAATATTTTATATGTTTAAATTAAAAAATGCATGATGAGATGAGTATATGCTTATGTTGAATAAAATTTTGTTAAGAAGTTTTGTATATGTTTTCTGTGAAATTTTTTGACATGCACATATATAATAGTACCATACGTGCCTCAATCAATGAAGTCCATTCCAAATTTTCGTTATGGATATCCGAAGCTACTTTTCCAAAGAAGTTGAAATTGCCAACAGTAGTGAGGAAGTATTCTGGACTGGCTGATCCGGATGATCACATATTTGAATTTTATTCTGCTGCTCGTTTAGAACAATGGTCTGAAGAAATTTTGTGTCATATGTTTGTACAAACTTTTACTGGTGTGGCACGAGTATGGTTCGATTCATTGCCGACAGGGCAAATTGATAGTTTTGAGTATCTGAAGAACAAGTTTCTTCGGCAGTTTAGTCAGCAGAAGCGGTGTATGAAAGATCCAACCGAGGTGCATAATATTAGAAGGCGAGATAATGAATCCATTGAGGATTTTATTACGTGGTTTAACAAAGAAAGTATGGGGGTTGAAGGAGCTGGAGATCAGTTGCGAATTTCGGGTTTCTGTCATGGGGTGAAATGTGCTAAGTTAGTTGAGAAGTTGCATGAAAATCTTCCAAGAACGATGGATGTATTGATGGATAAAGCAAGGGCATTTATTCGAGGGAAAAATGCATGTGCCTATTTGACTGGGAATGATGCTAGGAGTGGTCAGATGCGATCAGGCTCAGGATCTTTGGGCTGGGGTAATGCTGGTCCTGTTAGAGGT
>JBCNJP010000009.1:11210872-11253597 GCA_039602395.1 Deinandra increscens subsp. villosa | reverse complement strand
GAGCATCAAATGTCAGGGGTACAGGCCTAGGAATCGTATTGAAATCGCCACAGGGGGACATAATACCCCAGGCTGTTAGATGTGGATTCCAAGCAACTAACAATGAAGCTGAATATGAAGCCCTAATTGCTGGGTTACACTTAGCATTACACTTGGGAATTCAGCACATCCAGGTACATGTTGAGTCTCTTCTTTTAGCTAACCATTTTAATGGGACCTAGGCAGCTAAAGGAGAGAAATTAATCAAATACTTGGAGGTGGTAAAAAGAATGTCCCAGGATTTTCAAAATTTTAATATTCAACAAGTACCAAGGGAGGAGAATGCTGAAGCAGATGCATTGGCAAACCTAGGCTCAGCATTCAAGGCACTTGAAGACACTCATGTTCCTATAATTCATATACTAACACCATCTATAGACCAAGGTACAGATACCAAGGATTCTGATACAGCAGATAAAATCATGGTATCCAGTACCCAGGATTCTTCTACCCAGAATGAATCCTGGACCAGACCAATTATTCAATATTTGCAGGATGGTACTATTCCAGGGGACGAGAAGGATGCCCGGGCATTCAGAGTAAGAGTAGCCAGGTACGTAATTATTAAAGACATATTGTATAGAAAATCTTTTGCAGGTGCATATCTGAGATGCTTGGAGAAGGATGAGGCCCAAGAAGTGCTCAAGGATATCCACGAGGGTGATTGTGGAAATCATACAGGGGGCAGGTCCTTGATGTCCAAGATTTTGAGAACAGGGTATAATTGGCCCACCATGAGGAAGGATTCCCAGGATTTCTCCCAGAAATGCAACGCCTGTCAAAGACACGCCAATGTACCTCACCAGCCTGCAGAACCATTGCACACTATTCCAGCGTCCTGGCCCTTCATGAAATGGGGGATGGACATTGTTGGGAAATTACCCAAGGCCCATGGAGGAAAGGTATTCATGCTAGCTATGACAGATTATTTTTCAAAATGGATTGAAGCCGAGGCATATGTTCAAGTCAGGGAGAAAGAAGTCATATCCTTTATCAAAAGGAATATTTTAACAAGATTTGGAGTACCATCTGAAATTATTTGTGATAACGGGTCCCAATTTATCGGAAGAAGAACCACAGGATTCTGTGAGTCCTGGGACATAAAGATGATAACATCAACACCAATACATCCCCAGGCTAATGGCCAGGCTGAATCAAGCAACAAGATTATAATAAACAACTTGAAGAAGAGATTGAAAGATAAGAAGGGAAGATGGGCAGAAGAATTACCCTTGGCACTATGGGCAGATAGGACCACATCCAAGAACGCCACAGGCCAAACCCCATTTTCCTTGGTCTTTGGTACTAAAGAAGTTATCCCAACCGAAATGGTGGTCCCAACATTCAGGGTCAGTTCTCAGACCCAGGATTCGAATGATCAGTCCCTGGTTGAAGACTTAGAAACCCTGGATGAACTAAGAGATCAAGCAGCTTGGAGGATGGCAGCTTATCAACAAAGAATTTCCAAGACTTACAACAAACATGTGAGGATCAGAAGGTTTAAAGTGGGAGATCTAGTCCTTAGAAAAACATTTCAGAACACAACAAATCCAGGGGATGGAAAGTTGGCTCCTAAATGGGAGGGTCCCTACCTGATTGACTCTGAGGCTGGTAAGGGGGCATATTGGCTAGCTAATATGGAAGGAGAACTACTACCACGACCTTGGAATGTGATACACTTAAAGGCGTATTTCATGTAAGGCTTCCTGTCCTAGGATTCAGCTACCCAGGAATGTGTTTGATTTTAAATTAATGCTGGAAATTCAGGTCAGTTCCTCTCACTTAATTTATTTCGTTTATTCCTTTACATGTTTTACCTTCATTGTTTATTTAAAAACATCAGTTACGTATTACATTTTATTTTGAAATTGTTATTCAACATCTTGAATTCGCTAAGATCTATGTTTCGCCCGGAATCCAGGGTATCCCAGGATTCAGGGTACCCAACATGCAGGATATTCAAAGATTCAAGACACATGGAACAAAGCCTACTCGAGATACCCCAACTCGACAACAATCAGCGTATATCTCCTAAGTTTGAGATTGGCCATCTCACTTCCGTATGGGTAAGGCCTAAACCCATTCCTAAGGTTTGAGGATTGAGCATCCTCCAATCGAATATGGGCTACCACGCCTCGCCCGGGACGCACGTGGCAATTTTTGACTCGCCCGAGACGCACGTGATCCAAGTATGAAACCCTGGGATTGTGGGATCATCCGTGTTAACAGCATTGGTGGCAACCTCCCAATCCAGGGACATATGCGGATCTCCTAAGGTTTAAAACGATTAACGCGTTTTCGAGATGGATTGGTGCTAACGTACCAACTTAAGACTCCGAGGACATGCCCTAGCCAGTTAGTACGACTAAGAGGAAATCCCTAGTTCGCCAGTACGGCACCGGGCATGACCCCAAAAATAACTCAAGAGACTGCCTGGTGGCCCAGGATTATTAATCCAGGGTCATGAGGGTTAAAACCTAAGCAAATTAACTACTTGGCTAGTTAATTCTAATCTTTATGTTCATATGACAGGGGACATTCACAAGATTACCAAAGCTACGAGGACTCCTAAAATCCTGGGGCCAACCCAGGAATATCAAGGTAAACCCTGGAATGATTTCATACATCAGCAAATATATTTCAAACATTTCAAACACAAGCATGTAATTAAAGACAGTTATATTAAAAAGCCCATCCTGGGTCCGGAAAAGCTCCGGCCACCCCAGGTTAGGGACATGTCAAAAACCCTGGATTCATAATCCAGGGGTGGGGCATATTGTCTTAAACAAAAAACCGGGAAACATCAACCGGTATTACATCACAAACATGAAATTTAAATTGTTTTTTTAACAAAGAACCACAAAAGACAAGGAAATGACCCCCAACCTTCAAGCTTCACCCTGGGTCATCTCCTTAGATTCCTTCACCAGCGACTCCTCTGCTGCCTTGGGCCCCTGGGCTGGCGCATCCCCCTCCTTAGGCTGGTCGACATCCATGGCATGCTCGGCGGAACCCTTGGAGGGGGTGCCCTTGTTGGTTTCAGGGTCAGCCTCTGGGTCACACCCTGCAGGGATGGTTGCGCCTAGCTCGCGCAGTTTGGTTGCCCATCCGGTCACATCCCATTTGGGGTTCTGAAACCCCAGGTCCTTGGCTTCCTTTGCCATCTTTAACCTGCATTGAAGGAGTGAGATGCGGGCTATCAGCCTGCCCTCATCGCCCTTTGCGGCCAACGCAGCCTCATGAGTAGCCCTCGCATCCACGGCCTTCTTCTCCAGATCCTGCACCAGCCCCAGGTTCTTGTTAGTCGCTATCCTGGTCAAGTTCAGCTCCATGTTCAGAGCAGCCACCTCTTTCTTAGCTGAAGACTCGGCATCCTAGGCACGCTTATCAGCAGCCCAGACCAGATCAAAGAATCGCCCAATAATCTGCAAGAAAAGGTAAATCAGTTAGACATTTTAGATCTTGAATGGTTTAACTATGCAGAAAATTCAGGGGTACCCAGGATTAACTTACTTGGCGAAAAGAGGCATCAGTATGAGAACGCAGCTCAGCGGCGTCCATGTTCTCTAGGGGCTGCAGGGCAGGAGTAGCAGCGGTGGCCCTGGTCTTACGCTTTGTGCCGGAAGCCCTTGAAGAAGGAGCTTTGGGGGCAGACTTGGGCTCGGTTTTCACAGTGGCCAAGACCTGGATGTCTTGATCAGACTCACCCAGCAGAAGGTCATCCAGGTCCACATTCTCAAGGTTGACAGGAGTGGCGGTAGCTGAAAGACAAGAATATAAGAAGCCAACAGAGTCCGAGGACCAAAAGATAGAATTACTTGAATACTTACAACTAGACATGCTGTGGGAGGTGGAAGAAGCGGCTTGATGGGGATCGGCCTTGAATTCTCGGTCCTCCTCAGCGATGGTCAGAAACGTCTCAAATCTTTCAAATGCCCCTAGATTGGCAGGGCCAATTGAACTCAAGCTAGGCACTGCAAAACAAGAAAATCCAAGGTCAGTGTTTGAATAATATGTAATCATAAGAAAATCCTAATCCCAAATGCAGTAGAAAACCTACCCTCTACTTTCCACCTAACCGGGAGACTCACTCCTCCTGGAATGGTTGATCTTTTGATGAAGAAGAATTTCCCCTTCCATTCTTCATGCAAGGAAGCCCGAGGAACCATTTGGACTTCCTTGTTCAAAGCTTTAAACAAAAACTGGTTGCTTCCATGGGACTTGAGCTCATAACCCAGGGCTAATTCAGATAATCCAACCAGGGAATCAAACTCCCTATTGAGACGGTCAAGGGTGCCCAGGATTCGCCATATGATAGGTAGAGTTTGGGCATAGGCCAGGCCGGTGGCCTCAAAGAACTCAGCCATAAGGCCAGTGAAAGGAAAAGACAGTCCCATGGAGAAGGGAGTAAAGGGAAAGCAAACCCAGGTCTCAGAGCAGAAATCCGATCGAATCCTCTTGTCGAAGGGTCTAATTTCGGCAGATTCGGGAAAAAGGCCAGACGACAGCAATGCAGCGATGTTGTCGTCGGTGAAGGTACAGGTCTCTAACCCTCTATTTTGCAGGTAATTTTGATCGAGAAAATCCTCGATCCCTGTCTGCCTAGCTAAAGTTTCGGATCGGATTTTCTTTCGAGTCATGATCGGAACGAAAAGGAAAGACGAGAAAGAGAATGTTACCTGGTAGGAAGAAGAAAGAAGCTGGAGATCCTAACAATAAGATCTGCTCTCAGAAACGGTAATGATGCAGAAAGGGGAAGTTAAGGCTTGTATTTAAGGAGAAGGGAAGTTGCAGGAGTGATAGGATGTAACCCCACGACGTGGCGCGCTAAGTTCTTGAATAACGGACAGGATCAAAACGAACGTGGATTAGACCTCGAATTTGAAATTTTCACAGCTGTAAAACTTATCTACAACTTGCGAAAATTTGGGGGTAATTGTTATACCCTGAATTTTCGGCTGGTAATCCAGGGTACAGGTATAAGCTTGAGGCAGGATTGACCCGGGAATCGTATGACCCAGAATTTAACAAGTAAAGTTCAAATGACCCTGAATGTATCAGGAGTAAGGTAATGTCTCAGGATGTCACTGTAATCCAGGGAAGTCCATATTTACTTTATTTATTTTGGTTATACATTATTATGACCCAGGATGAGTCTAATCCGGGGTCACCCTTATTTTACGAATGACCCAACATGTGGAAATGACCCTGCATGCTAGGACATTGTTATTAACGCGTTTTGTGCCTATATCTAATAAAGAACAGGTTGACGGAGTCCACCAACGGTCGAATAGGAGAAGCTGAAGACTTATTTCGCATGTGGTCAAAGGTTGTTAGCTGGAAACTCGGTCAACTAACTGAAAAAGACGTTGAGGAGAAGATCCCTGGAATATCGGACAAGTTGTTGAAGACCTAGGAGTATAAATAGGACCTTTAGACTTATTTTTCAGCTCACTCGAGCTTTACCAATGGTATTCTCGTACTCATTTCTCTGAAAACTCATTGTACTCGAGCTTTACCAATGGTATTCTCGTACTCATTTCTCTGAAAACTCATTGTACCCAGGATTTTGTCTTTTGTCCCTGGAATTTAACTATTGTCCCAGGATTTCTGCAAACTGTTTTCATATATTAAACCTTGGCACCAAACCTCACAATCTTATTTGGTTCAATTCTTACTAATTTTGCTTAAGTAATTTTTAGCCAAAACAATATCCATTTTCCAAACGAAGCATATTCGATTGACTTAGTTAGAACATATCCAACTTTACACGAAACATATTCGATTAATCTAATCAGAACATATCTGATTTTATGTGAAATACACTTGTTCAGAACACATCCACATATCGGAAGTGTAAATTCATACTCATTTAAAGAAACACTATCTTTTACAAGATTTTCTCATTGAGACATACTCAACTTATTTCGAAATTTCAAATGTTATTTCAATTTCCAATATAAGAAAGAACAAACTTTATACTTAACTTTGTTCTGCTTCCACCATCAACTGCCTACACATGATACTTCCGCAAGTGAACTCCATTCCAGGACCTCAACAAGACTCTCCCTTCTCCATCTTCAAGTGCATAAGATCCCTTTCCTAAAACCTCAACAATTTTGTATGGGCCCTCCCATTGAGGTGTCAATTTTCCATGCTTCAAGACTCTACTCACATCATTATTCGCAATACCAAGTCACCTTCTTTAAAGTAGTAAATTTTCGCATGTGCATTGTAATACTTCTCAATTTTTAACTTGTACTTCCCTTCTCTTATAGCCGCAACTTCACGTCATTCCTCTAACATATCCATATTCTCCCTTAGTAACACATCATTATCACCCTGCTCAACCATTCTTCGAGTTGGAACTCCCACTTCTGCTGGGATTACCGCCTCAGAACCATACGTCAGGCTAAACGGTGTTTCTCCATTGGTAGTTTTTGGCATTGTTCTGTAGGCCCTTAACACATGCACCAATTCATCGACCCATCCACCACCTGTTTTATCCAACCTTGTTTTAATACCATCTACAAGACTTCTATTGACTCACTCAACCTGCCCATTGGCTTGCGGATATGCTACAGACGCACAAATTTGTGTTATAGCAAGCTCCTCGCACCATTCCCTAAAGGGATTATCGGCAAATTACTTGCCATTATCAGAAATTATATATAATGGTAAACCAAACCTGGAAATGATGTATTCCCATACGAATTTTTTCACTTGAGCTCCAGTGATGCTCGCAACTGCCTTTGCTTCAACCCATTTAGTAAAGTAATCGACAGCCACAATCAGGAACTTAACTTTCCCTGCAGCCTCCAGAAATGGCCCAACGATATCGATGCCCCATTTTTGGAATGGCCAAGCTAACACAATTGGGACCATCTCATGCTTCGCCTTTATACTGACAGGAGAAAACCTCTGGCACTCATCGCATCTTTTGATTATATCACTAGCAAACTTATGCATATTGGGCCAATAGTATCCCAATAGAATCAACTTTTTGACCACCATCCGAGGTCCCATGTGATTACCACATATCCCTTTGTGGACTTCATGAATCACATAAACAGCCTCCTCTTCAGTTAGACATTTCAACAAAGGACCCACATATGTCTTCATGTACAGTATCCCCTCTTGGATCTGATATTGCAGAGATTTAACTTTTACCTTTCTTGCCTCCTCCTTCACTTCTGGCAACCTTCCTTCCATCAAATATTCATATATCGGTGTATACCATGTTGGTTCCGACATTGTCACGTCTGATACTTGCTTCTTTAATATTGAAGGTCCATCCAGGACCTCTACCCTTATTTCCTTTCCTAAGTGTTTAAATGATGTCGAAGCCAACTTACTTAATACATCAGCTTTCTTATTCTGACTCCGAGTCACATGCGAGACCTCACATTTTCCGAATTCTTTCATCAAGACCTTAACCTGATCCAAGTACAACGCCATTGATGCCCCTTTAGTTTCATAATCACCACTTATATAGTTGACAACCAACAGCGAATCGTTGCATACTTGCACCTCTTGCGCCCCTAACTTCTTTACCATTTTTAGACCTGTCCATCCAAAAGTCAATAAATAAACAATAACAAAGAAAGTTAGCAAAAATAATTTCTCTTAGCACATCCAAAGAACCTGCCAACATGGCCTCATACTCAGCTTCATTATTGGAAACTCTGAACTTAAACCTTATAGCATAAGTCATTTCATCACCTTCCGGGCTTACTATTAGTATTCCTGTAACTCATGATAGAATTGAGATTAAACTCTTTACTGACACTTTGTTAATATGTAAGGGTAATAAAAAGTAATTCCAAATTCTTGGGCGAAAAAAGGTAAAGTCATACATGCACCTGCTCCTTCACTTCCAGTCGACCCATCGGTAAACAGTTTCCATGGAAGCATCTTTTCTACATCCATCACAGCTAATGACTCTTCCTGACTTATAGGCATTTCAGCTAGAAAATTGGCAACCACTTGTCCCTTCACAGTGGTCCTTGGTTTAAATTAAATATCGAACTGTCCCAATTCTACAGCCCACTTAACCATCCTACCAGTCATTTCCGCTTTGCGCAGCACCTGATTAATTGGACAAGCTGTCAATACTTCTACGCAATGTGCCTGGAAATACCTCCGCAATCGCCTTGTAGCTACAACCAACGCCAACACCAACTTTTTGATCGGAGCATACCTCTTCTCATAGTCTTTCAATACTTTACTTACGTAGTAAATTGGCATCTGACTTTGCTCTCTTTTGGCTATGAGAATAGCACTCACAGATCCTTCGGTTGCCGCTATGTACATTTGCAGTGTTTCCCCCACAGTAGGAGCTGTTAAAGTTGGCAACGTAGTCAGTATAACTTTCAACTCCGCAAATGCGTCCTCCGCTTCTTGCGACCACTGAAAATCCAACTTCCCCAAACATTCTTTCAAGACCTTCATAAAGGGCAACGACCTTTCAGCAGCTTTTGCGACAAACCTATGCAATACGACCAATCTACCATTCAAGACCTGAATATCCTTAACCGAAGTTGGCGATTCCATCTGTAATATAGCTTCCACTTTTTTTGGACATGCACGAATTCCTTCGTTAGACACGATCATTCCTAAAAACTTACCACTTTGCATGCCAAAGGAGCACTTCTTTGGTTTTAACTTCATGTTTATACTTCGCAGCTTCGCAAATGTCTCCTCAATATCCCTAAACATACCATCTTCTTCCCTACTCTTAATTACGATATCATCCACATACGCTTCCAAATTTCTACCCACCTGATCCTGAAATGTTTTATCCATCAACCTTTTGTAAGCCGCTCCTGCATTCTTCAAGCCGAAGAGCATCTTAGTGTAACAAAACAATCCTTCCCTTGTAATGAATGTGGTCTTTTCTTCATCCTCCACTGCCATCTGTATCTGATGGTAACCCTTATACGCGTCTAAAAAACATTTCCACTTAAATCCTGTAACCGAATCAACTTTCCAATCGATTTCAGGTAACGGGTAACAATCCTTAGGACATACATTGTTCACATTTTTGAAGTCTATGCACATCCTCCACGAGCCATCACTTTTCTTTACCAACACCGGGTTTGACACCCAATCTGAAAACTGAATTTCCCTAAAGATGTTCGCTTCTAACAACTTATCTACCTCAACCTTTACCACTTACGCCCTTTCGTCATCCATTCCCCTCTTTCTTTGCTGGTACGGCACACTTCTGGGATACAAAGCTAACTTGTGTTCCGACAGATGCCTCGGAACACCAGTCATGTCTGAAGGTTCCCACATAAAAACATCCACACTCTTAGCCAGAAGATCATACAATTTCACCCTTGCACTTCCCGAAAATTGATCTCCAATTTGCAATTGTTGTTCCGGATACTTCGGATTGATTGCCCATTTGTCTTTTTCCAAAATTAGACCCTTATCCTCCTTATCAACTTCTTGCACCTGAACATTACACACTTGCAACACATGTATCAGAAGTTAAAGATGCAACCCCTTTTGGTATTGGGAACCTTATCATCCCATGAGTTACTGATATGACTGCTCCCAACTGACTCAACACTGGCTTTCCCAAGATTATATTGTGTGAAGATGCCGCATTGACCACCAGGAATGTAACTTCCAATGTTCGGATCTGCGCCCCCATTACTATAACCATCAGTGAAGTAATTTCTCCCATGGGTTTAACCATTTCACCTGAAACTCATTAAAGGCACTAGCGATGGAACCAACTTTTGCCTCACTTCCGTTCCCATCTTCTGAGAACACTGTTCATACATTATATCTGCAGCACTTCCACATTCGATATATACCCTTTTAACCTCGTAATTTGCTATTATGGTGACCACTACCACCGGTTCCTCCCTTACCATCTGCCTTAAAAGTTGAGGAAATGTAATCTCCTGATACTGCCAATCAACCTGTTTAGTTACTTTTTTCTTTTGAAAACTTGCTGGCTGATGTCTTTTTATTCCCACCATATGAATTACCTTTGTAGGTTCATTACCTTCACCCTTCAAAACCTTTACCAGATGCCCTAATTTTCCGGATCTTACCACTTTATCTATTTCCTTCTTCAACGCCCAACAGGCATCGGTTGTGTGACCTCTATCCTGATGAAAGTCACAATATTTGTCTAGATTCTTCATAAGAGTAGATTTTATTTTGGGAGGAGCTTGGAACTGAACACGCTTGGTTGCTAAAATCGCACTCGGGGTTTTGATAAGTTCCACAAATTTGTTATGCCTCGTAGAAGCATAATCATTCCTTGACTGATTCCTAACATACCTTGTCCTAGAACCCATGGGCCTGACCCACTTATTCTGAAAATACCCACTATTATTTCGTACAGGACCTCCATACTTTCTGTTAACTTGATCTGCCTTAACATATCCTCCCCGAACAACTGTATTATGATTTTCTTGCTGAACAAAACTTCCACATGCATTTTTTCCTCGTACATAAGCCCTGGCCTTATCCATCAGAACTTCCATAGATTTCAGAAGGTCCTCATGTAGTTTCTCGACCAACTGAGCACATCTAACTCCTTGACAGAAACCTGAAATTCGCAGTTGATCGCCTGCCCCAGAGATTTTCATACTCTCCCTATTCAATCGCCCTATAAAATCTTCAATCGACTCTTGATCCCTGCTCCAGATATTGTACACCTCTATCGGATCTCTTGTACATTTTTTCTGTTGGCTGATTTGTCTCAAAAAACTTACCCTTTAAATCTTCAAAACTTACAATTCCACCAGCCGGAAGTGCATCAAACCAAACCCTGGCTATACCAGTGAATGTCTGAACGAACATATGGCACCAGGTTTCTTCGGCCCAATTTTCCAATCTGGCCGCTGAATAGAACTCAAACACATGGTCATCTGGATCCAACAATCCCCCATATTTTCCTACCGTAGATGGCATCTTCAACTTTCGAGGGAATGTCGCTTCTGTTATCCATGAAACAAATTTCGACTGTGACGTCATAGATTCCGGCATGTATGGAATTATCATCCCTGTTTCTCATTAAAACTCAAAACAATCAACTATCATAATAGCACATAGCTCAAATCTATTCACATTTTACCCCTAGCAAGAAACTTTTACCGCATTTCAACTTTATTACTTTGATAAATAGTAAGAACCTAACTACCAAGCCCACAGATCAAAAAAGTCTTTACCGTGTAAAAGTAACTCTTTTATTTATAAAATATTTCTTAATCAGAAGAAGATATCATAATCCAAACTCTGAATCATTTTACAGATGATGATTAAGAATTTAACAAATCATACTTGATTATCGAAGAAATTCGATAATTAAGATGATTAAACTGAAGATTTCAAAGAATTACGATTAAAACCCTAAAGTATTGATACCATACCGTTCACCGAAGGTTTTGCTGTTTTCGCTTTATCTACAACATCTTTCAATGCAGATTGATGCTGGCTCAGAAGCTAACTCTTAAATTTCGCCAATTGAACCTGAACATCATCAGCTTCTTCTTCCATAAGTCGTTGTTGCTTTAAAAACAGTAGTAATTCCTTATTCTTCCTTAAGAAATCCACATCTAACTCCGACAAATCAATGTCATCCAATTCTTTTATCGGCGAATCTTTACCTTTTTCCTCAACATCGTCATCGAAAACCACTGCATCCTGCTTGACAGAAAGGTTTTGGCCAGCAGATTTCATCGATCCCTCAACACACTTTGGAATTAAGGTTTTCGGATCCACGAAGGAAGCTGTGAACACCGAAGTGTTCTTTATTGGTGAATCATCACCAGAAAAACCTGAATTCTGTCTAAAAGAAGAACTTGACTTCATTTTTTCACTCGAAGCCGATACCGAGAAAGATTTCTCTAAATCACTCATCTTCAATTCAAATGTCAGTCACGAAGGATTCCATCGACTAATGGATGGCGCCACTGAAAAAGGAAAAAGTGTCACGAAGAACACCTTTGCCGCTAAATCAGAGAAGTAAGAGAGAAAGTGAATGAGATTTGAACTTAGAGAAAGAAAGTGATGTTTATTGATTGAGAAGGTTACAAGTGATCATAGTCAAGAGATACAAGAGTCCTTAATCTAGGTCCAATCTTGGGTATATATAGGCCTCCAACCTCGCTTCTCTGATCTTCAGCTCGGATCTTGACTCAGATCCTGGCCCTGCATATACCTGCGGAGCCACTAGCATTTGCCTGAGGACTTAGATGTCCGATGGTCGGATATGAAGACACATCCGACGATCTCATCTACTCATCAGGGGTGTCCATTCAAATTTTTTGTTCATTAGCAGGATGTCATAGAAATCTCGGAATCTCTTTAAGGATTTAGAGATAAACCATTTCAGCGCTACAACCCGGCCTGTTAGCCTTTGTACATCATTGGTTGATTTTGGTGACTTCAGATTCACAATGGCACAGATTTGTTCTTGACTAGCTTCAATTCCTCTTTTGGTAACCATGTAATGTAACCCACGAATTTACCAGCACCCACTCCAAAATGACACTTCTCTGGATTCAGCTTCATATTGTACTAGTCCAAGATATCAAAAGATTCTTTAACATCCTCGGCATGGGTGCTGACATTCAGGGATTTTACCACCATGTCGTCTATATATATAACTCCATAGTTTCTCCTAGATTTTCTTTGAACATCATATTCACCAATCTTTGGTAGGTTGCCCCTGCATTTTTCAATCGAAAGGGCCTAACAACATAACAATAAATACCTGTGGGTGTAATGAACGCTGTATCCTCTTGATCACTTGGCTCCATTTGAATTTGTTGAAATCCTGAGGTGGCATCCATGAACGTTAACATTTCATGACCTACGGTCGCATCTACCATGGAGCCAATATGTGGTAAGGGAAAAGGGTCTTTAGGACATGCACGGTTCAGGTCCGTGTAATCTACACAGACCCTCCATTTGCCATTTTTCTTCTCCACTACCACCACATTAGCCAACCATCTTAGGAACTTGACTTCCCTGATCATCATATTTTTCAATGAATGGTCCACCTCTTCTTGAATTATCACATACTTCTCAGGAGCATACTTTCTTCTCTTTTGATGCACGGGCCTGTAAGAGGGATCAATACCAAGTTTATGTGTTATAAAATCTTTTGATATACTTATCATGTCTTCAGTATTCCATGCAAGTGTTGACATTCTGGATTTGTGGAATTCCATCGGCTCTTTTTCAATAGGGCCTAGGATGTTAGTGCCAACTGACACTGTTCTCCCAGGATGCAAGGGATCTAGGACTATTTTCTTGACATCCTACTCCCTTGCCTCTAGGATATCCCTGACTTCTTCTTTAGTTGCTATCCTTGGAGGGATTTTGCTGAGATCTTCATGGATGATGTGTAGCAGTCCTTTGCCTCTTGTTGATCGTTGTGGATGGTGAGCACCCCCAGGGTCTGGCAGTTTGACACACTGATGGTAGGTCGAGGGGACAGCCTTCATGTCATGAATCCAGGGTCTGCCCAGGATAATGTTGTACCCGGACGGAGCATCCATGACACAAAATCGTTGCATCAAGTTCACTCCCTCAATGTATACTAGGAGCTTTATCTCTCCCAGGGTGTTCTTTGTTTCACCACTGAAACCCACAAGGACCGTGGATTTAGCGACGATCTCATTTTGGGGTATCCCCATCTTGGTTAATGCTTCGAGTTGAATGATGTTGACAGAACTGCCCCCGTCAATCAGGATCCTCTTCACGAAATGGTTGGCTATATATAGCGTGATCATGAGCCCATCATGATGAGGGTCCATGACGTTGCACTTGTCGTCTTCACCAAAGGTGACGTCTTTCACATCTGCTTGTACCGAAACTTTGACTGGCTTCCTAAGTACATCTGATTTGGCTTCCCTTGCGTGCCTTTTAGCTGCAGAATAAGAAGTACCACATATATCAGATCCACTAGAAATAAAATAAAATACCTTTGCATCCGGGAATGGAGACGCTGCTCGCTTAGGATGTCCCCGTGATCTGTCTGCATCCTGGGTCTGGTTAGTACCCCTGGATTTAGCAGGCTGATCAGCGCCCTTGGATTTTTCCTTCTTCCTCCCCAATAGCTCCTTCGGGAAGCCATTGCTCAGTAGGTAGCTGATTTCTTTGTGCATGGATGTGCAATCCTCGGTCACATGGCCAAAATCTTCGTGGTATGCACACCATTTGAATTTGTCCTTCCAGGATGTTGGTTTATCCGTCTTCCTGGGCCACCTTGCCTTGTCCCCCAAATCCTGCATAGCATTAATCACACCTGCCACATCAGTAGCAAAACAGAACTCATTAAATGTAGGATATTCGTCATCATCCTCGTCTTCACCCTGATCAACCCTGTTAACCCTAGGATTATTGGGTTTGGTATAGGGTTTAGGCCTCTGGGACCTAGGGTGCACTGGCTCTGATTTCCTGTTGGAGGAGCCATATCCTGGGACTACATCCACTTTCTCCTGCACCTTCTTGTCCTCTTCAAGTGTGATGAATCGTATGGCCCTATGCCTTACTTCATCAAGCATGTGACGAGATTTCATCACAAGATCTTGATAGAAGGGTGAATCCTTCTTGAGACCCATTTTGAATGCTTGGACAGCGGTAGCCATATCCATGTTAGGAATATACAGGGTCTCCATGCCAAACATGTTCACATAATTACTGAGAGACTCATTAGCATCCTGGGTGACCCTGTAAAGATCACTCGTCAGTTTTTCGAAACTGCGACTACAAGAGAACTGGTTATTGAACAAATTAATGAAATGAGAAAAATATGTAATAGAAAAACGGTGGAACACTCAGCAACCACTTCAAAGCTGAACCCGTGAGTGTTGACCCAAAACCTTTACATAGACATGCCTCCTTGATCTCAGGGGGCATATAGATTACATCCATCCTTTTCATATACTGTGCTACATGTTCCTCCGGGTCAGTTGTGCCATCATACAGCTTCATGTTAGGAGTTTGGAACCTTTTGGGTATTTCCACGTCACATATTGGGGGAGCAAACCTTGAAAGTCAATGACTCGCTAGTGCTACTTCAGGAATGGGTTGGACCATTCTAGGAACACTCGAGATCACCTCTTTTAGTTTCTTGAGCTCTTTTGCTACTACTGGGCTAACACCTGCGTCCTGCACAGATTCGTTAGTATAAGCATTAAGATTAGAGGTTCTGAGGATGTTACCAGTATCCTGGGTAGCGGTGCCCCTAGGATTCACGGTGGATTCCCTAAATGTAGACATCCTCAGTCTGTCAGCCAGGGTGGTGTAAGCAGTAGCGAATGCAGGTCTCGTATATGTGACTTGGATTTCATCTGCTATGCTAGACCCATCCCTGGGACTGTTGAATTGTAGCCTCCTTGCCTGAACAGAAGATGAGGGTGTATGATCCACTATGTTCATCTCCGATCTCAGCCTAGCCATCTCTCCAAGCACATCCTGGTTCACTTTCTGTTGTTGCTCCATGTACTGATGCATCTTTGCAAACATGGTGAGGAATTCATCATTAGAGACCATTACTGGGATTTCCCCACCACGTCCTGATCCCGTGACCCCCTGGTTGACTGGCCGACTGGTGTTACGGTTCACAGTACTTTTTGTTGATGTGGTAACCCATGGCGGTGGAGGAGGAAGGATAGTGGTAGCTACAGAAGAGGTGCTCACCAGGGTAGACGCATTTGATGTACTTGGTTGTGTTGCCATTTTTTAAAAGATTTTTGTAAAAATCAAATTAAAAAGAGTAAATTACACAGAAGGTCCTTTATGTTTTATCCAGATTTTGGATTAGGTCCTTTAAGTAAAGTTGTTACACCCGATATCCTTTATGTTTTAAATATGTTTCAAGACTTTTGTGTAATTTACTCAATTGAAAATGAATCTAACAAGAGTTTGGAAAAAAAAAATTGACACTAATTGCCCCACGGTGGGCACCAAATTGTTTTGGCTAAAAATTACAAGACTTTATTTAGTAACCAAATTAGTTTGTGAGGTTAGGTGCCTTGAACGCTAAGTTTATAAAATCAAGTTTACCGGTTAAAATCCAAGGTTTGAATGGAAGAAATGGAAACACAAACGTTAACTTCCCTGGATACAACTAAGAACACCGAGTTTTTTTTAGGGGGGGGGGGGGAAGCCTTTAACCATTGGATGTCTCCAAGAGCCGCTGGCATTAAAAACCCCTTGGCAACGATAACACACGTTGACCGTTTAATCCAATGAAAAATAATTCGAGTACAAGTGTTTACGGCTTGTTTGATAAGTGGTAGTGTGAGTACAGGAGATCGAGAGTGAAAAAATCAAGCCCTATGTCGCGTTTAAATACATAAGAAACCTAACTAACATCCCGAGATTCTAGGGATCCTCTTTCCAACGGCTTGCGACTGTAATTGACCGAGATTAATGGCGCGTCTTCTTCCTCACGTTTATACTAGACCTTGACCGAGTCCATATGACAGTTATCCACAAGTTCGTATGTGGCTCGATCAACATAAAGTCAAGAAAACGTTAGTAAGGATGCCTCAGCATGCTGGGTATCCGTGCATGCTAGGATCAGTTAGTATAAACAAATAGTCCCTGAATGCATGACATCTTGGGATATAAATCATTTAAGGGTACTGAGAATAGAAATTGAAATCCAGGGCATAATAATTGCCATGACCAAGCGACGCATTCGCCCTGAATCCGTGGTTGTTCCTGTCGGAGTGGAGGATTTCTTTGATCAGAATTTCCTACTCAATTCCAAGCAGAAGACATGCACATTCGATAACAATGATATCCCCGCTGTCAGGGCCTCCGGCCTGCTTCCGAGTACTGTAATAATCCGACCTTTCGACCCCAGGTTGAGGTCTGATTTTTCATCTGAAACCTGGTTTGCTTTCCCTTTACTCATTTTTCCCTTGGTCTATCCTTCCCCTTTTTCGGCCTCGTTGATGCTTTTTCAAGGCTACCGGCCTTTCTTTTGCTCAAACACTCCCGTAGCATGGCGTGCCCTGGGTACCTTTGATGGCCTGAATCGTAGCTACGAGCACCTGATTGGCCTCCCTGAGTTGGCCCAGACCTATGAGCTTAAATCACATGGGTCAAATCGTTTTCTTCTCAAATGCCTATCCCGGGATCAACAATTAGTCTTGCGTGCAACCCACCGCGACGAGTGGAAGGGGCGATTCTTCTTTATGAAGTGTTCGAGCATCCCGGGGGTGATCAACTTCCTCAGAGATGGATTGTGAAGGGTAGGATGACCTGTCATAGATGTTAGGGCTTTTATATAAAAATATTAATATTCTGACCTTGGATGTTTATGTTTGTAGTGCCGATTTTGCTGGAGATTGGAACTGAAGAAGACGATACTGAAGCCAACCTGGAGAAACTCCTAGGAATCCCATAATCAGAGCGTTCATTCCGGGCCGACGAGCATCCTTCTGCCTCATATCACACTCCCAACACATTGAGTTGTAAGCATCCTGGAACTGATTCTTTTTATTTCATATCCGATGCCTTATCTGTTTGGCTTTCTTTTACAGTTGTTGCTCCCAACTTTGATGATGGTGACCTAGAAGCTACCCTCATCTTAGGGATGGAAGGGGGTGAAGACCTCCAGACCATGGGATCTGTCAAGTCTGAGCCAACCCCAGTATCCCGGGCCACCACATCCAAGGCTTCTAGTACCAAGAGAAAGACCTGGGGTTCCAGCGCTGCTGCCACTCACCATCCCTTGTCTGAAATGTCGCCCTAGGATTTGGTGCACCATGCTGAGGTCGTTGCTCATCAGGTAATCCTTAGCTGTTTCTGTACTACATATATTTTCTTGTTAGTTATAAAATAAGTAACTTGTGCCTACCTTATTCCAGACCAATTCTCGTCTCCTTGAGCTAGTCGATGCCACCGAAAGGCGCGCATCTGAGGTTGAAGCGTCGGCCAAATCCAGGGTCACCCAAGCCAATAAGGAGGCATCCAAGGCTAGGAGCATGCAGGAGAAGGCCCAAAGGCTTATTGCTGAAAACGAGAGGAAGGCAGTGGAGGCACGAGCTCCGCATGACACAACTCTGATTGAGGTTGTGGAGACGGCCAAGAAATCGGCCCTGATCTCGATTCTGCAAACCAAGCTGAAGATCACCAAGGAGGCGGCAGAGTGGGTCAGCACCAACCCCAACTGGGGTCGGCAGCTATAGGTAAAAAAGTTGCGCAGCCTGGGAGGATGTGATCTCGAAGATGCCTAGGGTTCACAGACGGTGCCCTCTGCTGCTGGTGGAGCCGGATCAGGTACTGAGGCGGAGCAGCCTGGGGCTAAGGATGCTGGGGTGCTAGGTGTAGTGGAGGAAGCGAAGGATGAAATGTAGGGGCTGAAGATGCAGCAACCATGGATATCGTTCATTGATCCATGGTCCTTTATTTCCTTCCTTGTTTGTCTGTTTATAATTTTATTTTTCTGTTTGTGATGGGTACCGGTGGATGTTTTCCCAGTTGATACAATGCTCACCCACAAGCTGCATGTTTGTGGTTTTGACATGCCCCATCCTGGGGTAGGCGAGTACTTTTAACCAGGCCTCAGGGTGATCTTTTGAATAGTAGTGTTATACCCTGGATTTCAATTTTATATTTTCAGTATTCATTACCGAATTTGTCATCCCAGGATGTTATGCATCCAGGGACTCCACGTTCGCATTATACTATCCCAACATGTGCGGACACATGGCATGCTGGGGCATCATTACTAACGAGTTCTTTTGACTTTGTATGATCTACAGCCAGGTGCAGAAGCTCGAATAACAGTCACGAGGACTTAGTCAAAAGCTAAAACATGTGTGGAAAAGAAGACTCGCCGATGAACTCGGTCAATAACAGCCAAATGCCGTTGGAATGAAGATCCCTAGAATCTCGGGATGTTAGTTAGAGGATCTATTTATTTATACACGGCATAGGATTCATTTTTAGCACTCACGAACACTTGTACTCACCAACACTCACTTAGCAACAGCCACAAATCATTGTACTCGAACCATTTTTCAGTGAAATAAATTGGCAACGTGTGTTATCGTTGCCAAAGGTTTTTTTTTGTCGGCGGCTCTTGGAGACATCCAATGGTTAAGGGCTTTTTTCCCTTAAAAATCCTGGTATTTTTTGCTTGCATCCTGGTAATTCGATAGTTGTGTTTACATTAAATCTATTTTTTCCTTAAATTCAAACTGTTTTAATCAATTTCATATACTTTACATCCAAGGCACCATACCTCACATACTAATATGGTAACAAAAAAAAATTTCGTAATTTTTAGCCAAAACAATTTGGCGCCCACCGTGGGGCAACTGGTGTCAATTTTCTTTCAAACCCTTACAAGGTTCATCTGAAACTTAATTTTTACAAAAATCTATCAAAAAATGTCGACACAATTAAATTCTTCGAATGCATCCGCTCCCGCAAACAATTCATCGTCAACTAGCACAGTCCTTCCTCCACCACCACGGTTTAGCACATCATCAGGGGATACCCTAAATAATAGCACCGGCCAGTCATTCAGCTATGGCGTCATGCGATCAGGACGGAGCATGTAAATCCCGGTTATGGTCTCCAATGACGAATTCCTTGCCATGTTTGCAAAAATGCAGCATTACATGGAACAACAAGAAAAAGTGAACCAAGACAGGATGGGTGAAGTGGCTAGGTTGAGATCAAAAGTAACGAACAGGGATCGGACTTCTGTGTCTCCAATTCGTCCTACTACATTGGACTTCGACACCCCCAGAAACAGCTCTAACCCTCCTAGGGATATCATCCAAATAGAGCAGGGACTCACGGCTTCTGCTCTGGCTAATATGCCCAGGATGTCTACTTTCAGAGAGCTAACTGTGAATCCTGGGGGTACCACTACCCAGTATACCGTTAACATCCTGAGAAACTCAAACTTTAACCTTAATACTAACGGATCTGTGCAGGATGCAGATGTTAGCCCAATAGTGGCCAAAGAACTTCAGAAACTTAAGGAGATGATCTCGAGCGTGCCCGGGGTGGTTCAGCCTATTCAAGAGGTGGCACCCTCGAGTCACAAGCTTTCTCGGTTTGCGTCCCCATATGCGATGTGGAGATTCCAAAAAGATTCCAGACACCCAACATGAAACTCTATGACGGCACAACAGACCCTGAGGAGCATGTAGCACAATATAGGGAAAGAATGGAAGTGATATATATGCCTCCTAATATTAAAGAAGCATGTATGTCTAAAGGGTTTGGATCCACACTTACTGGATTAGCCCTGAAATGGCTCCTCAACGTTCCACCTTTCTCCATTACCTCCTTTTCACATTTGATTAACTTATTTAACAACCAATATTCTTGTAGTCGCAATTTTAAAAAACTGGAGAGTGATCTATACAGGGTAACCCTGGATGCAACTGAGTCTCTCAAAAATTATGTGAGCAGTTTTGGTAGGGAAGCCCTGGATATCCCCAACATGGATATGGCCACAGCAGTTCCGGCATTCAAAATGGGCCTAAAGAAAGACTCTCCGTTCTACCAGGATCTGGTGACGAACCCCTACCAAAAAATAGACGAAGTCAGGCACATGGCATTACTCTTCGTCAGATTACAAGAGGACCAAAATATCCAAGAGAGTGTTGAAGCCTTCCCAAGATATGGGACCTCTGACAGGAAATCATACACGACGCATCCTAGGTCTCAAAGGCCCAAGCCTTACTCTAGATCCTACAACTCGCAGGTCAACAGGGTCGACCAGGGTGAAGAGGAGGAAGAAGAATATCCTACCTTTAATGAGTTTTGTTTTAGCACTGATTGTTATACCCTGGATTCCGGCCTAAGTTTTACTAATGTTCTTTCACATGTTTAAACCCCAGGATGTCATACATCCAGGGACTGCATGTTTATTTTGCCTGACCCCAGCATGCAGGGGCATCGTTACTAACAAATTTCCTTTGACTCTATTTGATCTTTAGTCAGGTACGAAGGATTGAATAACGGTCAAATGGACTTGGTCAAGGCCTGGAACAAGCGTAGAGACGAAGACTCGCAACCAAACTCGGTCAATCACAGCTTCAAGGGAATAAAGATCCCAATAATCTCGGAATTATAGTTAGGGACTCGATGTATTTAAACGAGGCTTAGGGTTTATTGTACACACTTACGAACAGTTGTATTCTCACTCACTCACTTAGCAACAACTGCAATCAATTGTACTCGAACTTATTTTCAGTGGAATAAACGGGCAACGTGTGTTATCATTGCCAAGGGGGTTTTTGTGCCAGCGGCTCTTGGACACATCCAGGGGTTAAGGGCTTTTTCCCCACAAAAATCTTGGTGTTCTTGCTTGCATCCAGGGAATTCATCGATTGTGTTTGCATCTAATCTATTTTGTCCTAAATTCAAACTGTTTTTATCAATTCAATATATTTTACATCCAGGGCACCTAACCTCACAAACTAATTTGGTAATGAAATTGTTCTTAGAAATTTTTAGCCAAAACAATTTGGTGCCCACCGTGGGGTAACTGGTGTCAACTTTCTTTCAAACTCTTCTTAGATTTGTTCTAGACTTGATTTTTACAAAAATCTATCAAAAAATGGCAACACAATTGAATTCCTCAAACACATCTGGTTCTGCAAGCACTTCTTCATCAACCAACACAACCCTTCCTCCACCACCTCTAAGGTTCAGCACATCATCAACAAACGTCGTGAATCGCAGCACAAGCCCCTCAGCCAGCTATGGTGTCACGGGATCTGGACGTGGTGTGGAGATTCCAATAATGGTCTCAAATGACGACTTCCTCAACATGTTTGCGAAGATGCAGCATTACATGGAACAACAACAAAAAAGTGAACCAGGATATGATAGGAGAAGTGGCGAGGTTAACATCAGAAGTGGCAACCAGGATCGGACTTCTGTGTCTCCAATTCGTCCCCCTGTATTGGATTTTAACACCCCTAGAAACGGATCTCATCCTCCTGGAGATGTCATCCAATTGGACCAGGGAGTCACAGCTTCAGCTCTGGCCAACATGCGCAGAATGTCGACTGTCAGACAGTCGATTGTGAATCCTGGGGGCACTGCTACCCAGGATATCGGTAACATCCTAAAGAACTCAAACTTTAATCTCAATACTAACGAATCTGTGCAGGATACAGGTGTTAACCCAGCGGTAGCCAAAGAACTTTAGAGGCTAAAAGAGATGATCTCGAGTGTGCCTAGGCTGGTTCAACCTATCCTGGAGGTAGCACCTTTGAGCCACAGGCTTTCATGATTCGCACCCCCTATTGCGACACAGAAATTCCAAAAGGATTTCAGACGCCCAATATGAAGCTCTATGATGGTACGATGGACCCTGAGGAGCATGTGGCCAAATAAAAGGAAAGAATGGAAGTTATTTACATGCCTCCTGAAATTAAAGAGGCATGCCTGAGCAAAGGGTTTGGATCCACGCTAACAGGATCAGCCCTAAAATGGCTTCTCAGCGTGCTTAAACTCGTCATTGCTCGATGTTTCACGGGTGTCAGAGCAAGAACCGGAATACTGTGGCGGCGAGCCGGTGACTAGTGCTCAATCGTGGTCCCATCTGGTGACGTTACGGGTGGCAGATTGTGGTGTAGCAATGGTGAAGCAAGGAAGATGGGATCGAAGATGATGGTGTTGCTCAGTTTTTCTTTTTGATTGTGAGTTCGAGAGGAGTATGAGGAGGACATGTAAGTTAAACTTGATAATAAATGAAGTCAACCGTACTATCGAAGCGGGCGGGTTACCGATACAGATATTTGACGGGTGTCACAGTTGGGGGACGCCAAGCGATTAATCACGATTTCTACAACACTGATATATATATATATATATATATATATATATATATATATATATATATATAGGGTAAGGATCACGCGAAAACAAGCCTTATTGCGAAAACATAAAAACAAGACAAATTTATACATAAAGGACCATATCTGTAAATATACATCTCATTTAATCAAAAATGCGCGGAGGGGCAAAAATGGTATTATGAAAACTTGTTACGAGATATCTTTCAATTCCTACCAGAAAACCCTAAATATCTTCGATCGAACGAAAAACGAGAAAAAATGAGAGGGAAACGATCGGAAAAACCGTCGATCGAACGACGAAAGGAAGCAATCGAAGGAACAAAACATCAATCGAAGGAACTATCAGCAACGAAAAGGTAAGTATCGTTACAATTTTTACCAATTTCACAAAAAAAAAACCATCATTCGCACACAGTTACAGAAAAAAACCCTAAATACTCGTGAAATCGCCACTGTTCTGTTATATTCGGGATTCACATCACTAACGAGGTGCACAACACTCATTACGACGAAATACTGTAAAAATACACATTATAACCTAACTGATACACAAAACGTTGATGTTAAGATAAGTGAACATGTGTAATAATCTTGATAAGAAATGTAATATGCATCACACACACGCATTTTAACTTTACTGGTACAAAAACTGATAATGTTATGATTACTGCACATGGGCAATAATAACGAGTTATGACAAATTCGTATTACACATGTGCGATAATAACGTTAGATGGTACAAACTATACTATTGTGAACGTTTACTGCTACAAAATTGGTAATGTTGTGATTACTGCACATGTGCAATAATGCTGAATTATGTAAAAACTTCTATTGCACATGTGCAATAATAACGTTAGATGGTACAAACTATAATATTGTGAACGTTTACTGCTGCAAAATTGGTAATGTTGTGATTACTGCACATGTGCAATAATGCTGAATTATGTAAAAACTCTATTACACATGTGCATTTTATGTTACTTGTTACAAATAAGACAAGGGCACATGTGTATTAATCTTAAAAATGTAATAAAATCTATATTACACATGTGCATTTTTAAATTAATATCATAGAATTAAGGTAACAGCATGAACAACTGCACATGTGTAATAATTTTAAAAGTTGCAAAAAACAACACACACACACACAATATCAAACATTTTTTATCAATACTATATCAAACAATTTTTATCAATACTTATTTTGATTTGTGTTTCATCCAGGTGCAAAATGGAGCCACAGCGAAGTGAGGATATATTCTAAAACCAACACAGTTAATTATACATTTGAAAAAGAATCATATTAAATACTTCTGTTTTTTTTTTTTGTTTTTTTTTCTATCAGGAAGGAAGAGCTCGCGGGTCGCTTCTCACTTTGATAGAAAATACACAAACGATCCGTCAAACCCAGATGTTGTAAATGACAGCGAAGAAGAAGAACGAAAAAAACCAGGTACTGTTATGTTATTACACTAAACCTGTGCAATTAAAAAACTAGAACAAGTATACATTCTAACATGTTCATCACACAAAAAATGACAGTAAAACGTCTAAAGGTCGTATACAACAAAGAAAATGATAAAAAAGCAACAGAGAAAAAGGTTGAAGAAGTGAAAGTAAACAATGAATCAGCAGGGGATGGTAAAATACCAGAAGACAAAGGAGAAGAAAACGATGAAGCAGGAGATGAAAGTGGTGATCAAGAAGACGTAGGAGAAGAAAACTATGAAGCAGGAGATGAAAGCGAAGAAGATAGCGGGAAAAATAACAGTGGGGACGAAGAAGACGACAAGGAAGGCAACAGTGACGATGAAGGAGATGTTCCACCATCTCAAGGAACAACGGATGGGACATCCGACGAGGATACCGAAAAGCAAAAGGAAGGTAATATATGGATCAAGTCGCTAATGTATAAAATAACAAAAAATACATTATTGATACTAAACATATATCATTATCTCTTACAGCTTACAAGATTGAAATGAGGAAGATTGAACCAAGGAAGTCTGAAACGACGACGGTTGAACCGAGGACGAAAAGGCGGCATGATACAAACGCGTTGAAAGAAGTAACGAGACAAGAAACTAGAAAAAGAAAGAAACCTGGTAAGAACGATAGAAAAAATACACATGTGCAGTAAAAAATATTTATAACAAAAAACAACAATACACGTGATAAGATTACTGCACATGTACATTAATCTTAAACTGTGATAAAAAAAACACAGTAATGAAACAAAATGTGGAACTCTTAATATTATTGCACATGTGTAATAATATTAAATGAAAAAAATAATGGGTATGTAAATATAGATGCACATGTGCAATAATATTAAAATGCAAACTGTGTTAAAAAACACAGTAATGAAACAAAATGTGGAACTGTTAATATTATTGCACATGTGCAATAATATTAAATGGAAAAATAACGGGCATGTAAATATAGACGCACATGTGCAATAATCTTAAAATGCAACTAAAACTACATGACTAATACAAATAAGTACACGACTACTACAAAATAACGGGTTAACACAGACACTAATGTTGCGACGTTGGATATGCAATTAGTAGAGAACGAGGCGGGTAACAAGCAGAGGAGAAGTAGTAGAAAGGTAGTAGCCTACAATCCGGATACAGAGATAATCGAGGACAGTCGTGAAGGTATGTTAATTCAAAATAGTACAAAAATTATGTTGTTATGACATAATGTAATGTTTACTGGCATAATTGCACATGTGTAATAATAATAAGAAATTATTATTACACACGTGCAGTAAAGTTAAAAATTTACGTTATGTTGATATACACGTACAATTGTTTTTTTACACATGTTATAAACGTATTACTTGTATTAAAACACTATATGTTATGCAGATAAAAAACCAAAGAAAGGTAGAAAAGCAAGAAGTAGGACGGGAGGACGAAAAGGTGGTGCTAAAGGAAAAAACGGGAAGGAGATTGAAGTAAAAGACGATGATGGATGGTTTTCATTGAGAACTAGGTCAGCACCACACCAATTGTTTAAAGCAGTCACTAAGCTGAAAGAAAACCAGAGGGCGGCGGTGAGACAAATGGGAATGGGGCGTATCCTAAAATTAAGGGTGGACGGGATACCCGGAAAGCTAGGGCATTTTGTAGTGGATAAGTTCAATCCAGAAACTTTGGAAATTGACCTGGGAACAACAAAGATCAAGGTCGACCATGAAAGGATCTCACAGTTATTTGGGCTGCAAAATCAAGGATTTAACCTGGAACCAACAGCGAAGAAAAAGCTCCACCCAATTGGTAAAGAATGGAAAGCACGGTACCCGAATGGTTACATCACAAGGGTTCAAGCTGTAGAGAAGATAGATAGCAGCGAAGAGGCTGGGACGATGTTCAAACTAGATTTCATATCGGTCTTTATAAGTGTGATGGCAGAAGCAGGTGTCAGTGAGTATATGAAGCTTGATTACTTACCAAATATAAAAAATGACACAAATTTGGATGCTATATACTGGAACAACTATATAATTGGAGCATTAAAAAGATGCAAAGAAAACTGGGTGAGGTGTGTATCTAATAAAAGGTTCACAGGTCCGTTGTTGGTACTTACGGTACGTGTTTTAAACGCTATTACTAGAATATTAACACTTTAATGTAAAAAAAAGCAATAATAATCTGACATTCGCGCTCTTGTAATAACGTGCAGCTCGCCTATGTGGACAGCATGACATGCGAGGGAGTAAATGTGGACGTAACATGAGCCCGTTAAAGTTTTGGACCGGTGACATGTTGAAGATCAGGGAGAAATATGAGATAGATAATGGGGGGTTCGGGTTAGGAACAGAAAGGTGTACGTATGTTGATAATGAAGGGGACAACAGTGATGCGAACGGCGATGGGGATGGAAAAACAAGAAAGGGGGAAGATGACAAAGGGAAGAAATGTCAAACAGAGATTTCGAGTCTGCAGGTATATATATATTATTACACACTTAAACATGATTATTGCACGTGTGTAATAAAAATGGCACCATATGTAATATTTTCAGCACTGTTAAGGCTGCGCACATATGCATATGCATGTAAATACAATTATTGCACATGTGTAGTACAGAAGTTAACATTAATGCACATGTGCATCATAAATAAATTGCCAAAATACTAACAGTTAATGTTTGTAAAACAGGAGCATACAGAACAGCTGGCCTTATTTTTCACTACAATTGAGCAACAACAGAAAGAAATTGAGAAGGCATTATCAGAAGCATGGGCAAAGTTTCCCCGAAACAAGGAGGTGAAGGGTTACATAGAACAGTACAGGTCGCATTATAAGGAAGTTGTGGACATTGAAAATCAAGAAGAAAACCAAGAGCCAAATGATGAACATAAAGGTAAAAAACATGGAGAAGATGACAGAGAAGAAGAAAGGGGAAATGAACAAAATGCCACAGAACAAGCAGAAAATAACACAGCAGGGGTAGAAACTGTACATAATGAAAAAGGAAAGGATGCAGTATACAAACAGAGGTTTTCAAGAAGGATCCCAAAAAAAAAAGGTGGAAAATAAAACAGAAAGGAAGGTAACGGGGCATGGAGATCTTCAAAAGGAACCAACACAATTGGAAACTAACCTGAAAAAGGTGCCGCAAGAAGAATGTGCAGAAAAGGACCAAAATGAAGGAGAAAAGGAGCTAGATGAACTGATAAACAAAATAGCAGGAGATAAGAAGGTTGGAAAGGTTGTAGACAAGGCGTTACCATCATTTGATTTCGGACCACTGTTTGATCTTGGGTTCCCAAGCTCACAAAGCTCACAACAGAGCGTGGGTAACACGATTCAAGAAGAGCATGAAAACGCAACTGAGGCCGAAAGAAAGTTTAAATCGAATGTGGGGAAAGGGGCTGCGAAAGGTGAGATTGGAGTTGAGAGGCCATAATGGAAGCCAGTAGACATAAACAGAGCATTGGGGCACCAGGAACGGGTGGCATGGCAGTATTTGATGTCTTTCACAGAGACACAAAAAAGATTAGCCGAAAGGAATGAAAAAAATAGCAATGGCGAAAGTGGTTCAAATTTATCAGAAAAGGATGAGGATGAGTTAGAGAAAAAAAGGATGATAGAAGAAGAAAAGGCTGAAGTCGAGGCGTCATTTGCGTAAGTATCATGACACATATCAATATTAGTACACATGTGCAATAATATTAAATTACAAAGAACGGAGTTGTATAATATAGATGCACGTGTGCAGTATTATCAAAATTTGATTAAAAATACACACTGATTCAAATAATGGGGATTTAAAAAATTAGTGCACATGTGCAATAATACTGAACTGTGACAAAATATGTAATCCACATGTATTTTACACTAGTTGTTACAAAGTAATGGTTATTTGTATAATGTATTACAAGCAGAAAGGATGTATTCGCAATTAAAGCAGGGGCTGCAACATTGGTGGAAACGAAAGCATTTCTGTTGGCAAGCTTAAGGCCCGAGAAAGATGTTTTTGCAAACGTAATTAACTGTTGGGCGGCGGTACTGAATTTCGAGGAGAGGACGTCAACCGATAATAAGCCTAAACGGCTGTTTTGCTACGCAACCACAATAGTAAGTTAAAAAAAATGAAAAAAAACACATAGACGCGCATATATGAAGGGTTAATTAATAATCATTACACATGTCTAGTAGTGTTAGCTAACATAATGTTTGTTTGAAATGCGCAGGTTGAATGGATGTTCAACACAAATTCAACAGCTGAGACAAGGCTGCAAGGGTTCAGAAAAAACCTCTTGCAGGTGGTAGAAAGGAATACGAGCCTGATGGACCTTAGATCGTTCGACACAGTTTTTGTTCCGATGTTGGAGAGCAGTCACTTCTACCTGATGTGTTTTGATATGGACATTCCCGGGATAACATTGATAGACAACATGGACATCAAGGAATCGCCGGTTAGAATGGTTGATACAAAGAGGTTTGCAACAAAGGGGACCCCGTACAAAGTGGTAAGTGCTTTACCTTAAGATCTGATTAAAACTTAAGTACTGACACAAAAAAGTGTAACTGCCCAAATTATTGCACATGTGCAGTAATATTCAGTTGCAGAAAACAGTTGTCAGTTAATATAGTTGCACATGTGCGGTAAATATTAAAAGTGTGTTAAATATCAAATAGTGTATAAATCTGCAGTACTGACAGTAGTGTAACTATAAACGATTATTACACATGTGCAGTAATTTTAGATTGTGGAAAAATATACAATACACACATGAATTTTATCACAGCTGATACAATTGATGGCTTATGAATAATGAATACTAAAATTTGTTGTATTTTACAGAGAGAAATATTTTCGAGATACCTAAAAAGTGTAAATCACCCAAGGGCAGCTATCATGAAAACTGCAAAACCAAGACGGATGGTCCTCAAATGGGCAACAAAGAAGAACTATACAGACTGCGGTGTGTTTGCAATGCGACATATGGAGATGTACAGAGGACGAACGAAAGAGTTTGAGTGTGGCTTCGTTGAAGACAACACAAAGCAGAGCGCACAGATAAAGAACCTAAGGATGAAGTACGCCACAAAAATCCTGTTATCAAAGGCAAATGTTTACTTGCAAGACGTGTTGAAGGATATGGAAGCAAAGAACAAGGTGACAAAGCAAGCATTTGGGAGAAATAATAAAGATGTGTTGAGAGATATTGAATTTATCAAGAGGTTGGACAAGAAGTATTTCAGCTTGGAGAAAGAGTTGGAGGAGGTAAGAAAAACCGTGGAGTCTAAAGATAACGAAGCAGCTGGTGGGACGAAGGCAGCAGCAGAAACAGTGGACAAAGGTAAACATGTCAGTTTTGCTGACACAGTGAAAGATATCAAGCAGGTGGGTGGCATATAAGATAGGTTGATGTTTGTTTGATGCATTTTTTTGTTGTTGTTTTGCTTTAAGAATGCATATGGTAGGAATGAAAAACGACCAGAAAACAAACTTAGTTTTGGTGAATGTAAACAGTTGGTTATCTATATATATATAAAAATATATCTACATTTGGTAATGGGTTGAAATAAATTAGTCATTAAATTTGCAGTTATATGACAATTTGATTGATAAAAAAGGTAGTAGGGGTTACAATTTATCATCAGATGTAAAATATTAATGCACATGTGCAGTATATTACAGAATAAAGTTAAGTTGTCGGGTCACGCTTAACCGTGTGAGTTATACGACTATTACATGTGAGCAGGGAATTTAAAACTCAGGTAGTGATACAGGTTAATATTAACCTTGTAAAGCACAACATTATTGCACATGTGCGTGAATGTTTGATGTCGGTTAAACTATTAGTAAAGTCCATACTAAATTGTAATCACAGCACAAGATAACTATTAAAGCCATGACGTGTAAGGGATGAAAATAGTCTTGTCAAGTACAAATTTATTACACATGTTCTCTTAAAAGATAAAAAATAAAAAAATAAATGTTGACAGTATCAATTGGGAAAGGGCGCATTAAAATCCACCAAGTACAAGATTAGTGAACAGGTGCGTGAATGTTATAAATTCGGTTAATCTAAAAGATAGGTTCATACTAAAGTGTAAAATGAGTACACATGTGCAAAGCGTTACATTAAAATTCGCCAAGTACAATGTTGACAGTATTAGTGTGAAGTGTTACATTAAAATGATTAGACATGTGCGAAGCGCTACAAAAAAAAAAAAAAAAAAAAAAATTGACAGTATTAGTGTGAAGTGTTACATTAAAATTCGCCAAGTACAATATTATTGCACATGTGCAATAAAGGTTAGATTCTGGTTAAAGTGGCATATTAACGCAGTTGTACATTGTAATTTTTTTACAGGAACATTTAAAAAATGGTTACCAGTAATGGACATATAAAAAATCGTATAGAATAAAACTAATGCTGCCAAGCAAAAGATTATTGCACGTGTGCATGAAAGTTGTAATAACAAACCATGTTCGAAACATAATAACAAACGTAACACCAAAATAATAGAAACACTTAATCGTTTGACAGTCAAATTGTATTATTTGTTGGGCACTTGTAACTCATGCAGTTGGTGAATTGCTAGACAGCCTTGATGAACGTCTAACATTGCGGACAGGCGGTGGGACTGACGGACGAGGTATCAAAGACGGCACGTCACGCTGAACGGGTGGCTGTTCAGCAGAAGCAACAGTCGCATCAGCAGTACTCATAGATGCACCGGCAGCAGCAGCAGCAGCGGCCGCAGCAGCAGCGGCTCGAACTTTATCACAATTACGTGAATCGTGGTTATAAACATAAGCGTTGCACTTTTTGCATAATCTCGGCCCCTTCTTGTAGTTCTCAATGGCCTTTTCACCAGGCCCGATCAAACGCTTGTCGGTGCCGCAACCTTTGTTCCGAATACCTTGAGTCGGCTTGAAATGAATCGGATTGTCAGAAGTGTTAGAGACCTCAGGTTGATGTAAAACGTCACTTATAATAGCAGACGTCTTATTGATATCAGGGTTGAGGGGCACTTCAGAAAATATACGGGATTTTATATCTTTTAGTTCAGATAAGAACGAAGCAAGCAGATTCGGTTGACGCCTTAAACGGTTAATGCATTGAGTTACGGTGTCTGTAACTTCGTTCCTAAGAACACCTTCTTCACTCGTGTCAACGGAGTACCTATTTGCAATGTCATAAACTCTCCTTGGAAGTGCATATTTCCTCCAGCGCGCAGAGACGTACCGTGCAGGGATCTCGTTAACATGAACAAATCGAAAGACGTAGAAAATATGCCTACACAAGTAGCCAATGCGAGTAAAGCACATACATCCACACGAAACTGTGTTGTCAGCTGCATTAAAGGTAACCTGCAAAACAGTTGTGACAAAGGCATCAGTTGAACAGACCGTTAATCTGGTACAGACAAAGATTATTACACATGTGCAATAATGTTTAATTACGACCAAAAAAACAAAAAAGACGGTTCTATAGCAAGGACGAATGTATAACGAAAACACCATAGGAAATGTAACAAGATATTAGATAGGTCATTCGACTCGCGTAATAAAGAATAGTAAGGGATTACCTCAAACTCGTTGACATATTCGAATTTTTTGTTTGTATGCGAAACGGTGTATATTTTAGATGAACCAACAGAGAGTGTCTGGCCTATAGTACAATAATGGACACTTCGATCTATCTCTTTTTGAACCGCTCGAAAGATAGTAACTGTGTACAAACTCGCCGCGTGCCTTTCTATAGGATAGGGAGTATGGAACTCAGGTGTTGACGTGTTTGTTTCAAACTCCAACTGGCATTGTTTATGGCGCTGTCCATCGATTGCCGTGTCAAAACACATCAAGAACTGCAACAGAGTGTTATTTATACTTGAATTGACTTTAAATAGCGCGTTAGAGCTCTCACACCTCGATGTAGTTTTCATAAGGCAACACATTGGAAGATCCCTGAAGTACGATGGGATCCAATCAAAACGTATGGCATACATTTGATTTAACCAGCCATGATTGGACAATCCGTGTTCTTCCATAAGCGATACCCATCTCGATTCAAACGTGTCTTTGTCGATTATCAGATTCCAAACAAGACTGTGTATTTTTTTACGCAAATTCGTATTGTTTAGAATATCACCTTCAATCTGATGGCAAAAACATAAAAAATGTTAATAACGCACATGTGCAATAATATAAACCGAATGAATGACTGTTGTGATAAACCAACAAGTATTAATCATAAGGATGTGTGCATATGAATATGGACAAATACAAATAGTTAATAGTTGTCCGATAGAATTAACGGTACTAATAAAATTAGAGCACATGTGCAATGGTATTGAATTGAGGCAAAATGTATATTAAAAATGTTCAATAATAATAAACTACAACCAGATCTACATCACAAGTGTGAATTATATGTTAGTTCATACAGATAATGGTGTTACCAACATTGTAGCACATGTGCAGTATTTACAGTTTCAACCAAATATGTAATACACATATGGATTTAATGTCGTATAAACAAGGGAATGTATATGTACCTTAGAAGGCAACTTCTTCATTATATGCCACATGCACAGTCGGTGTGAAGAGTTGTAGAGAACCTTAGAGATCGCCTCTTTCATCGCGTCATCCTGGTCAGTCAATACAAGTCTGGGCTGATGTACGTGAGCCTTAATAAAGGATTCAAGCAGCCATGTGTACGACTCGATCGTCTCATCGGATATCATGCCGGCACCAAATGTAACACATTTTTTATGATGATCAACGCCGGTAAACGGGACAAAAATCATCCGGTACCTAAAAAAGGTTGGTTTAAAAAATTAGCCAAAATTATAAATGATGGAAAACAATATATATATAAGCACAGTTACGTATATAAAATAAAATGATTGAGAATGAAAAAGGATTACTTGTTAGTTCTATAAGTAGCGTCGAATGCCAAAACGTCACCAAAGGCCTCATAACTACATCTGGAAACATCGTCCGCCCAGAAAAACGACTTAAGTTCATGGCCAACAACATGATACTCGAAAAAGAAATTATGAAGATTTTCAGTCCGAGCCTTGAATGTATCTAATACAAGTTGCGCATCTCGATCACCAATAAACATACGGATGGATCGACTTATATTCTTGTAATCTGTGGTAGTACCGCGGACATTGTGTTCGCCGCCTTTCAAACTGGATTGCACCTTGTGTGCAACATTGGGACCAATTTTATTTAAACTCATCTGGTGAACAAACTGGTGGGTTGAAAAATCAGTTTTTCGTCTTTTTTTAGAAAACTCCATAAACTCTTGATTGACAAGCTCATGGTTGTGACTTTCAACAAAGACACGGAGGATATAGCTTCCAGTTGCAGGATCGTATTTCGTACGGATGCAAGCCTTGCAATCAGAAATGTTGGACCGGGTCTTCCTGGAAGTAGATAACGACTGGGGGTCCATAGAATTATAATCTTTCAACTTCGGTTTTCCAGCTCGATTGCAGAGGATGTATCTAAATGTAGTAACACCATTTACGATTCTATGGGTCCCCAGACGTGTAGAAAATCCAGATTTGTCAGCATACGAGTCATACATATCGACAACAGCTTCCCAATTAGGAAAAACCATTCCCACAACAGGTGTACACGAAGCAGCCACAGCAGGTGTCCATATTTTTGTCCCATCAGAAGTTAAAAAGAGGTTGCTAGTTATTTGACCTTGATAACAAATATAGAGGAGAAAATTAATAAAAAAACATAAGTAAAAACAAAAATGTTATGTATATGTAAGTATATGAAGAACAGTACATATTACAGACGTGCAATTTAAAATAATTCACACAAAAATATAAACAAAGTGTATGTTGGATCAATTACACATGTGCAACAATAATAAAGTAAATTGATACAAATAAAATAAAACTTCTGAAATGTTGCACATGTGAAATAATGATAGAAATTGATAAGATCAGTTATACAAACATGCAGTTTAAGTTAAAGGACACCTAATATTAAAGCTGATAATATAAATGCACGTGTGTATTAAAATTATAAGTGATTATACCGCGGTGCTCAACACCGAAGAATGTCATTACAGGAGCAGCTTCGTGTGATTGTTCAGGTTCATGATCGCGATCAGGATCAGGATCAGTTTCATGTGAATAAGTCGCAGATTCACATGGATCACCAGTAGAAGAAATAGGTTGAATCATGTTATGCGAATCAACATAATTGATGTCAAATTCGGATGATGCATCAACAAACACGTCAGAATCGGCCGTGCGATTATCACTAGGACGATCAGAAGTTTCAATTGGATCCATTGAACAATAACTGCAATACAACAAAAAAAAAAGACAGATGAGGATCAAAAATTGGGACAGGGACGATGAACGCGACATTGTTATACCTTGTTTTAGCAATGTGATCTCCACGAAATTGAAGCAATCGACCGTAACGCAGATCCAAGCGGTTCCAGAGAAACGAAGGAAACGGGGTGTTCGAACGAGACTGATGATCGAACGCTGACGAGCGAGATAACGTATATAAACCCTAATCATCTATACAGTGGGTTTTATTATAAGATTGCAAGATTACAAAAATACCCCTCTTTAAAGTTGTTTTTATGTTTTCACAATAACAAGTTGTTTTTATATGATCCTTATATATATATATATATATATATATATATATATATATATATATATATATATATATAGGGGAAGGATCCTGCGAAAACACCCTTTTTTTGTGAGAACTGCGTAAACAAATCTTAAAACCTACATAACTTTTTCATACGTTAATATTTTTTTTTTAAATTTGCACCAAAAGTCTTAAAATTATATTATCTTTAATCCTATAAAAGTTTTAAAAAAACTTAACGCTTTTTTATTTTTTTAAATATTTTTTTGTATGGTGCACATGTGCATCACAAAAACAAACTCATACTTTTAGTATGAGTTAATATATTTTTTTTCTTAGTCGCACCATATGTCATATATTTTCATCATTTTTTTGCGTTTTTATTGAATGATGCACATGTGCATCATACCAAAAAAAACGCTCATACATGTGATATACATTAATAGTTTAAAAAGAAATTGCACCCTAAATCTTATAGTTGTGTTATCTTTAGATTTAAAGAAAAAAATAGCATTTTATAACTTGTTTTAATTATATGATGCACATGTGCATCACACGGGAAAAAAAACGTTCAGTTTTTTTTTCTAATATTTTGCTCCAGGTTTAAAGATAACGTAATTCTAAGACTTGTAGCGCAAATTTTATGAAAAATCGTTAACGTATGAAAAAGTTACGTGAGTTTTAATATGTGTTTTCGCAGTTTTCACAAAAAGATGTGTTTTCGCAGGATCCTAACCCTATATATATATATATATATATATATATATATATATATATATATATATATATAGGGGAAGGATCATGCGTAAACACATTTATATTGAGAAAACGCGTAAACACATATTAAAACCTCTATAACTTCTTAATACGTTAATATTTAAAAAAAATATTGCACCAAAAATCTTAAAATTATGTTATCTTTAATTCTGGAAATATTTAAAAAAAAAATTTAACGTGTCGGTTTTTTTTCGTGTGATGCACATGTGCAGCAAAAAAAAACTCATACTTTTAGCATGAGTTAATATATTTTTTATGAGTCGCACCATATATCATATATTTCTGTTATTTTTTTCGTATTTTTCGTATTTTTTTTAATGATGCACATGTGCATCACACCAAAAAATACCTCATACGTGTGGTATACATTAATATTTTTAATAAGAAATTGCACACTAAATCTTATAGTTTGTGTTATTTTTAGATCTAAAGAAAAAAAATAACATTTTATAATTTTTTTATTCTATGTTGCACATGTGCACTATGTACCATTATTATTAGTACAATAAATGTTTTATTGTTTTTTATAAGTTTTTAACATAAGGAGTGTTTTTTCGCATGATAATTCATCTTTGTGCAGTACTAATGATAATGATGCACATGTGCAGCACACGAAAAAAACATGAAACGTTAATTCTTTTCTACTTTTTTTTCCAGAATTAAAGATAACATCTTTCTAAGACTTTTGGTACAAATTTTATGAAAAAACATTAACGTATGAAGAAGTTATGTAGGTTTTAATACGTGTTTACGCGTTTTCGCAATAAAAAGTGTTTTCGCATGATCCTTACCCTATATATATATATATATATATATATATATATATATATCTTTTTTCTTTGAAAACTTTTGAGAACCATCCTGAGCCACTAATTTTCAGGGGGAAGCATTCAAATTCATGGGGGGGGGGGGGGGGGATTTCCTTATATATAACTTGTGGCTCAAAATGATTCTCAAAAGTTCTCAAACCCAATTGGTTCTCAAGTGATCTTCTCCCTGTATATATATATATGGGTGTGGAACTATTAATAACCCTTGCTTGGAGCAATAACCAAATAACCCATTTGAACCATCAAAATTATGACAAGTGTCCCTCTCCCTCCTTTTTCAGAAAGGGTATTTTAGTCATTTAACTCAACCAATAAAGTACTCCCTCCATTTTAAAAGGGCTATAACTTTTTTATCCGATGTCGGTTTTTTATTAAAAAAAATACCGTTAGACTCATCGCATTTTTATCTTTAATTCAGATGTGGTCCCGACATTTTTTACACTTTTTTCCAAACATCCGTACTGACATGTAATGTTACAAAAAGTAGCACTGATGCATATTTTGGGTAGCACCGGTGTCTTTTTTCTGTAGCATTGATGTTAATACGGACGTTTGAAAAAAAAAACCTTCGAAAAAAGTCGGGACCACATCCGAATTAAAGATGAAAAAGCGACGAGTTCAATGGTATAATTTTTATAAAAAAATGATTTTGGATAAAAAAGTTATAAGCGTTTTAAAAATGAGGGGGGTACTTTTTTCTTTTGGGTAAAATACCCTTATACCCTTTCTATTAAAAATAAATAAGAGTGTCACATGTCACTAATCCATAGCATCTGTTTTTTCATCAAACCACTAGGATGTGGTTATTTGGTTATCTCTTTTAACATGGGTTATATATATATATATATTTCATCATAATAAAGCAATAAAAGTGTGTCCATATGTCAGTTTACTAGGGTGTTCACATCATCATCCATCTCAACAATCCACTTGTCAATCCCTTATTCAATATAAAAAATTCCATGTATTATTTCAACTTTCCAAATATAAAATTGAACCTTACATATAATAAATTTTTTACTTTTAATTAAATATAATGAAACTTCAAATCTTTTAAAATTTCTAAAATTAAATTTTGAAAAATTCAAAATTAAAAAAAAGTTATTATTTTAACTTTCCTCATATTAAAATTAATATTACATTTAATAAATATTAAATTTATTATTAATATAATGTAATTGTGAGATCTCTAAAACTTATAAATTTATATTTTACAAAATTCAAATTCGGAACTTTTATCATAACTTTCCACGTATAAAGTTCAAGAGTATCAAATTTCTAATTAAATACATTTAGTAAATTTTAAATTTCTAATTAAATAGTTATTGTATTGTTCAACAAATCCTTAATTTTTATTAACTATTGTAACATAACTTATTACTATGCTGCAACAATTAAAATGTCAATGGTGGCGGTCCTACTGTTTTACGGCCAAAAATCAGGATCATGGCAATATGGGTAGTAAATTGTCGACTATCTAACTTAAACTACAACATCGAAAATAAAACATTAGATCGGACAGACATGATTAGTGTGATTATTGAATATATTACATGATAAACGAAATTCATATATATACAATGTTACATATGTAACAAGACCGTTTTTTGACTTTTTTTTTTAGAAAATCCCCGAGGCGTTTTTTTGATTTTTTTCCACTTAGGGGTAGCGTATAACCTAAAGAATCACCATTAAAAAATTGAATGAAAAAAAAAATAGTGAATCAGCAGCCAGCTACCCAATATTAATTAGGTTGGCAGCAGGGTAATAGGCTATCGTCCTATTAGTACTTGCTCATCCTGTATTGCATTTTTTAACTTCTGTTTGTCCAATAAAGGAACATGATGCTTTTATATGGACTCTTCATTACTTGATGTTTGTCAAAAGAGATATCATATATGGATATGTAGTTCTGTACTAAGTTCAAAAATTTGTAAGTGAATTTACAAATAAAGTGAACCAATGTAATAGCTTTTCATAGGATCCTAAATCCCAACTGTTTAGAAAATATAGAAACACATTAGACGTAATGTTTTCATCCACATCACTTTTACACTTGGATTTAGCAAATATAGAAACACATTACACATATTGTTTTCATCCGCATCAATTTTGCACTTGGATTTAACGGTAGGTGTTTCCATGGCTTGAAGACATGGCCTTCCTTGTCTTGCCAAGACTCACATCAGAGGATCAAAATTAGGCTGTATTTGGAGCATCTTCAAAAGGAGGAAAATGAAAAACACTAATTTATCATCCGTTTATACAGATGTTGATTCAACCAAAGTGAAAATTAGGGTGGATTTGGAGCATCTTAAAAAGGTAAAGCCGACAAATGACTTCAAATTAACTATACTGTTACTCGATCTAGAAAGGAAAATTGGCACCATTTAATCCTATCTTTTCACTATTGGCAAATAATAATGCATCTTTTAACATTGGCAACTGACAGTCCAACATTGTCACCTATTTGTTTCTAATGGTCCTCCGTTAAAAAAAAGTTAACACCGTTAACTTTGTGCTGACGTGGCGAGTGATGTGGTATTTTTAATTATTTTTTTTATATAATTTATACAATCATCATCCTAGTCACCACACCACCACCACCACCTCCGACGACACCGCCACCACCACCGCCGGAATCCATGGCTCTCGCCGGAATCCACCTCTGACGACAACACAATTTTATCTACATCGATTACCTAATTTCCCCAAAACACACCTGCTCTTTCACTATTAGCGACGCTATTAACAACCGTCTAAACTCGATTAAATTAAACAAACACACGAAATATATTTATAGATCGAGAATTGTGAGACCCAGGAGTATGCTACTGTATTTTTTGACCTTAGAATCACAATCAGAAAAACAAATTTCAAGAATTTTCAAAAACAAAAAATAAATAAATCAAATAAATGCTGAAATAGTTCATAAACATAAGTTTTCGAAAAAAAATGGGAGGAGGCTCAGATCTGTTTACAAACGGAACAAAAGGCTTATACGTCATGGCTACAATAGCAGAGGTTGCGATGCGGAGAATGAAAACAGAGGATGATAGTCACTCTCGCACATCACCGTCCTCTGAATTTACCCCGCCAAGCTACGGATAAACCCTAATCTCGTCCGATTTCGAACTTAGATCATAATATTCGTCGTCATTTCCTCCTAGGGGTGTTTGGAATTGCTTAACTGAAAACAGAGGATGTCGCTTGTTCAATCCCGTCTTGTTTCAAGTATCAGTGAGGGTTGTTGTTTTGGAGCAAAAAGAGGTAATCATCGGCCGGAGAGGCGGCAACCACCCTCAGAAACCTTAATCTTCTCTCGCCGACCTCATCCTCCGATCTAAGTTCGGTAACCCTAGTTTTACCCCCAATTCTATTTTTATAGCATTCAGAAAGGATATAAACGGAAAATTAGAAATATATAGTTGTTATTTATTAAATAAATAATACTATGAAAATCGGCGAGAGCCATGGATTCCGGCGTTGTTGGTGGCGGTGTCGTCGGAGGTGGTGGTGGGGTGATGGTGGTGGCGGTGGTGTGGTGACTAGGATGATGATTGGATAAATTATTAAAAAAATATATTAAAATGCCATATCACTCGTCACGTCAGCACAAAGTTAACGGTGTTAACTTTTTTTTAACGGAAGACCATTAGAAACAAATAGGTGACAATGTTGGACTGCCAGTTGCCAATGTCAAAAGATGGATTATTATTTGCCAATAGTGAAAAGATATGATTAAATGACGCCAATTTTCCATCTAGAAAAAATGAATTCAAAGAAGAAGAAGAATACCGTCAGATTTAGTAGGAGATCTCGAACGAAACAGACCAACAGAGAGAAAATGAAAACATGAGGGAGTGGAGCAGGGGCGGAGCTATTTGAAGGGTAGGGGTAACACCCGCTACCTCTGAACTTTTACTGCGATGTGTAATTTTTTTGGTTTTCGGTATTTCGCTACCCTTAAAACGAATTTTCCGCTACCACTTGAATAAATTTTATGGTTTTTAGTTAGATCCTGACTTGAAAATATGATCAAAAGCCCGTTAATTACCTAAATTTTTTCCGGGGGCGCTGCCCCCTGAATCCCTGTTAGTCCTGACAAATATATTTTTTTAACGCTACTCCTGAAATTTTTTTCTGGATCCACCCCTGGAGTGGACAGGGGCGCATGTTAGTGAGGGCCGGGAGGGGCGACCGCCCCTACAGTTTTTCCGTCCAGAAATATTTATTTTTGTTATTTTTTCCAAAAAAATTAATATATATAAAGTATGCCCCCCGGATTAAAACACAAAATTAGGATAGCTCAGGTGGTGGAGTATCTATTTGAAGAACTACAAGTCTTGTGTTCGATCCTCGTTCACCAGATTGGTTTTAGTTTATATTTTTTTGGAAAATTTACATATGAAAAGGCTACTTACTTTGAAATGTGACTTGGCAAACACAAATGAAAAATTAAGTATAGATTCATCAAGGATGAGCCTTTGTCTTTGTGTGCTCATTATTTTGATATAGATATTAAGAAAATAGATGTTTGGGTGATGGGAGATATTTCTCACGATATGTCAAGATTTCTTTTTCAATGATAGAATATATCATTGCAAATATGAAAACTATTGATTAATTTTTCAAAAGAAAGGAGGGATATACAAGAGAGTAGTAAATGTTATAAAACTTCAACAAGTGAGCCGATAGAGCTGAATTGTGATTCTTATTTCAGATACTCGTCATTTTTCAAAAATCTTTATTTTTTTAAAATAATTAGTTTTCTATATGTAAGAGACAATGTTTTTTTATAAGTATCTACTTTGCAAATATTAAATTTATACTTTATTGTTGGATCCGACCCGAACCGGATCCGACCCGAACCGGATTTCCGACCCAAACATATAGCATATACATAGCGATAGGAAAAGTTTTTGGGCCCCGTAACTTATCGCCCCCGCAAGATTTTTTATCAAGCTTCGCCAATGGGAGTGGAGGTGGTGCTTCGAGGCGACGACGATGGATTTTGGGTTTGCGGGAATCGGAAAGCTGTAAATGGGGATTAGGGCTTCTGCTTGTGGAGAGGGAGCTGAGAGATGTATATATTAAAAGCGGGAATTGATTTTTATTGGAGCGCGAGATGAAAATATAAGGTGACAATGGGGCATGACGTATAATTCTAAAAGTGTACTTCGTGTTTTTGTTTTTTTGTTTCTTTATGACAGTTTTATACATCATACGTCACGTATAGCCCTATAGGTAATATGTATGACATGTGCCAACCAAAAAACCAGCGGTGTCGCTAAGAAACGACTTGATTAAATCAAACTCATTTCACACCTTTAACACACGTTGGAACACGTCACCAAGTGAACATTATTATAGTTTATGACGCGGGTGATGATCAATACAACATAGCTTTTTCTTTTTAGTTTATTCATATATATATTTCTTTTTAGTGCCTCGATGTGGTATCTGACATGAGACTTGCTCGAGTATCAGAATAAAAACGTAGATATTGCATTATATTATGCAATAATACCCATGAGTTTATTTAATAATTTATGTATATTGAGTCTGATTTGATCAAACGGTAAACACTCGTGACCGCCGGTCATCATTTTGATTGTATATGTTCTGTTTCCAGCTGGTGTTTTATTCTAAATTCATTCATAGTAACAGACTTACAATTAATATATCATAGATGACATATGACATGTAGATAGAGAATCAACCAATACAAACAAACAAGTTATTATTTATTCACAACCAAACCAGGCATGCAATTTCAGAGATAAGACTGAACCGGCCGGCCAGCGTTACTCGATCTCAGTTCAGGACCAAACCAGTGCCACTTAGTTTCTGATCCACCAATTTATCTATCTTCCTCACCATTTCATCTGTGAAGTACTTCTTCCAATCTCCATCTTTAGCCTTCCTGAAATAAAGTCTGTTTTCAATTGAAGTAGATGTTTCTGGTCTATGCTTTCCACTTTTGTTCACTTCCAAGTTGCTCAAATTCTCAAAACTACACAACTTTATGATGTTTTCAATCGTACCCGCTTCCTCTTCTTCCATCGAAAACGGATGCCCAATGAACTCCGCAAGGGTCTTCACGTTGCTCGTGGGGTCTCTT
>JBCNJP010000009.1:11181372-11210372 GCA_039602395.1 Deinandra increscens subsp. villosa | reverse complement strand
CCTAGAAATCAAGAAGGATTCTCACATGATATAAGCTTTGAGATGAATGGCATTCTAGGCTCAAGGTAGTAGTTCTCCTTCCATATTTACCAATCTATATGCCCCTTTTCCTTCTTCAAAATCTATTAAGTATGAGCCCTCCCACTTGGGTGCCAACTTCCCATCAGCAGGATTAGTAGTATTCTGAAACACTTTTCGGAGTACCATATCCCCAACTTGAAATCTTCTAAGTCTGATATTCTTGTTGTAACACTTGGCCATCCTTTGTTGATATGATGCCATTCGGATTCTGGCAAGATCCCTGAGTTCATCAACTGCTTTGAGATCCTGAAACAGATTCTGACCATTGGTTTCAGTATCCTAACAATTTATTCTTACTGTATGGATTACCATGTCCGTGGGGATCATAACTTCAACTCCAAACACCAAGGAAAAAGGAGTCTGACCCAATGCATTCTTGGGTGTCGTTCTATCTGCCCTAAGAATAAATGGTACCTCCTCAGCCCATTTTCCTTTCTGGAACCTAGTTTCTTCTTTAGATTATTGATGATGATCTTGTTGCTGGATTTTGCTTGTCCATTAGCTTAGGGATGAACAGGTGTTGTAGTTATCATTTTGATTCCCCAACTAGCACAAAAGCTTGTAGTCCTCTTACCAATGAATTGAGAACCATTATCACATATTATCTCTGCCAGTATCTCGAACCTGGTTAAGATGTTTCTATTGATGAAGGAAATCACTTCTTTCTCTCTTAGTTGAACATAGGCTTCTGGTTCAATCCACTCGGAGAAGTAATATGTCATTGTAAGCATAAACACTTTTCCTCCACGTACCTTGGGCAACTTACCTACAATATCCATGCCCCGCTTCTTAAATGGCCATGGGGATTGTTTTGGCTAAAAATTACAAGGCAGAATTAAGTAACCAAATTTGTTTATGAGGTATGGTGCCTAGGATGCAAATTGATTAAACAATTAAAGTAGTGAAAATTCGAAAGAAGGATAGATAAAAAGTAAAAACATTCAATTAATTCCCAAGATGTAAGTATCAACACCAAGATTTATACGAGGGAAAAGCCCTTAATCCTTGGATGTCTCCAAGGATTGCCGGCATAAAAAACCTTGAGCAATGATAAGATACGTTGCTACTTTATTTCACTAAATATAGTTTACAACTGAATGCGACTGATTGCTAAATGGTGTGAGTACAAGCGTGGTAGAGAATTAAAGTAAGTGAAAAACAAGTCCTAAGCTGCCTTTAAATACATCAAGTGTTTAACTAATTATCCCAGATTCTTAGGATTTCTTCTTCAATGGCATTCGGCCGTTAGCAACCGAGTCTTCCGGCGAGTCTTTCTCTTATCTTTCAGCTGAAGACTAAGTCTATAACCGTTACAAGATATTTTGCATGGCTATTAATCAAACAAGAGAAAGGTAAACTGTTAGTAATCGTGCCTGTGCATGCTGGGTAGTCCTAGCATGCTGGGATTTAAATAATATTAGCGAGTATCCTTGGATGCATCACATCCTAGGATGTAAATATGATAAATGATACCCAGAATGTAGAAGATGATTTTAGGGTATAATAATAGACGCCAATTTTTGCAGTTGTGGATAAGAATGCACAGCTGTAAAAATTTCGAACTTCGGTGAGTCATCCCCTCTACTTCAATCGTGTCCGCTCATCTCGGCCTAGCTACGCCACGATCGTCATTCACATCGCATCGCCTATGTGAATTCATCTGCCTTAAATAACCCCTCATCCAGGTCAGTTTTACCCATCGACGCTTCAAAAATTCTCTCTTTTATGAACCTCTCCCCCGATCAGGTAATCGTCTCTTCTCATCTTTCAATTTACTTCTATTGCTGTTTTGGCTAAAAATTTCAAGACTTAATTTAGTAACCATTAGGTTCCTTGAATGCTAAGTATTAAAATCAAGTTTACAGGTTAGGATCCAAGGTTTGAATGGAAGAAATGGAAACACAAACGTTAACTTCCCTGGATGCAACTAAGAACACCGAGATTTTTGAGGTGAAAAGCCCTTAACCCTTTGATGTCTCCAAGAGCCACTGGCATAAAAACCCCCTTGGCAACGATAACACACGTTGCCTGATAACGGCTGTCGTGACCGCTATACAAATACCTAACTTAAACTGTAGTAGGGCAAGTTAGGGTATCGAACCAAGGGAGTTTGTGGATATTAGGGCGACTCTAATTATTTAGCCTAATTACTGTCACTAACCTATATTAACTAAATTAAACCCTAAATTACTTTACCTAAATGACAGAAAACGTAAATTGCCACTTGGCTATTCAATTTGAATGAATTAAAAACTAAACAAAACTAATGTTGATTTAAACTAGAAAACATAAAATTAAAACGTGACAACCTCAGGATCCCGGTTAGCTAATTCCTAATCCAATTCAGTTAATCAATTCAACCCAATTCAACCAAACATTCGGATTACGTATGATCTAAGTATAGTCCTAGAGCTATGCAGTTAAGGTAGTCCGGAGCAGGGGGCACATACACAATCAAAAAGCAAGCTAAATATTCAGATAAATCAATATTGTCACTATGATTCGAACTGAACAAAAACAATTTAAATAAAAGAGTCATATGCTAACCGTTCACCGTCGGTAATCACAACGACATTTAGCCGGACATTACAAGCTTGAACGAATGATTGAAAACCTAAAAGAACACAAAGAATTTCGTCCTTTGAGAGCTTCTTGCCGTCGAACTCCTCTGAACCTTCCTGATGTTGCCTTGTGCTTCCGTCAAACATCCTAGGGCTGTCGAATGAATTCCCTATTCACGTAAAACTCCTTTTTTTTATATCCTTCCTTTTGCTTTACGTAGGCCACAAGACATAGCAAGCCCACCGATTCTCTTTCTTTTAGTCAGCCCAATTCTTTCTTAGGTTGGCCCATGTTCATTCACGTGACTTGCAATATGCTCTCTATAAATGTTGTTAACTTTTCTTTTTATTTTCGACTGGAATAAACCCACAAACCCACGTGTGTATCATCATACATTCATCATAACTCATGACATCTTTAATTTAATGACTCATGTATTGCTGCACTTCACAAAACAAATCACAACTCATAACATGTAATGTAAATTATGTTTCTTCTTTTCTTTTGATTAATTTACTTCAAATAACTGATAATACAAAAAAAAAAATTAATTAAACATTAACTCTTTGAACGGTATAATTCGTATTCAACTTAATAGCAACAAAGTAAGTTCATTTACACCATAAAAAATTAAACATCAAAACCATTTAAATCACTATCTTTTATATTCATCTCGGTGTGATTAGGGGATGATTACTATTAAATAAGATGCACTTTTAGACCGCTCATCACATCCCCACACTTATCTTTTTCCGTCTCGGAAAAACTTTCATGGAATCATAATTGGGAAATCAATTTCAAAATCATAATTTAACCTTTAACTTATCCACTAATCAATTCCACAACCCTAATGTAATCGCATGAACTAACTGCAACTGCCAGTATTTCGGTCTAACTAAACCCAACCATCGACATTTTGTTTCTCCCCCAATGTGTTTATGAATTACCGAATATATTGTACCAGTCTGCCTATGTGTCCCACATTCAGAAAGTGCAAGTTCAACTTACTCCCGAATCAAATTCAGTCAAAGCAAAGGGTACTCAAGAAGATATTTGTAGATTTTCCCCACCCGTCTTTAAACCAGACACTCATATGTCCACAAAATGATGGAATATATGTATGCGAAGTTTGAGCATTTATTTCTCTAATTTGATATTTTTTTCTTTCTATTTTTATTTTTCTTTTTTTTTCTTTTTTTTTCTTTTTTTTTCTTTTTTTTTCTTTTTTTTTCTTTTTTTTTCTTTTTTTTTCTTTAATTTTTATTTTTTTCTAATTGGTTAATTTTAACTATGATTACCAAGGAACATCATAAGATGTACTCTTTGCGAGATGCTATCCCCAAACTCGTACATAAGTATTTTGCGCGCAAGATCCAGAACATCATTAGAGGCATGCACCACGGGATACTATCCTTAGTTTGTACATGAGTATTTTGTCCCTTCACTCTAAAATTATTAACCAATTTATTACCTAATATGCTGAAAGATGGAAAGATGGGGAGCCGTTATTTCTCGGATTTGCTTTCGCAAAAAGATCATAATGTGCCAGATATTCAGAGGACATATAAGTATCTAATTTAAAGTGGTCTTCTTCCTCCTAATCATCAGTTTCAATCTCCCTATCACCCATAAAATGGGAACCCACTAACAGACTGATTTAATTACATATTTATACAACAATAAACACAAATGGCAGTTTAAGCTACTCCTAAGTCAGTTGGGCCTACTGACACATCACATATTTGACATGTTTTCCATTCTTTCCTTTTCTACCACTTTTCCCTTTCTTTCTATATTTTTATTTTTGAAAACCGATTCCCAATTGTACTATCATTTTCCATGTTTTTGAAAGTTAATCCAAAGACATTTTTCAAAATTTTTCAAATTTTTTTATTTTTTTAATTTTTTTTAAACACACAAAATAAACACACGAAACATGTTACTCCCCTCCCCACACTTGAGTTACACAGTGTCCTCAATGTGTTAAAAAGAACAACAAAAGTAAAGAAGAAATAAAATAAAAACTAAAAAGAAATATAAATAGGAAACGTACCGCATTCAAGCAACAAAAGAAAGCAAAATACCTGGCAGCTGAGGGCATCGCGTGGCGCGACAGTTCACTCCACCTCCCTCGCGGGTCGCGAGGGAGCAATGTCACCGAAAATTTTAATTTCTTATTTATTTTACCAACACCAGTTCCAATATATTTATATATGTGACGTACCTGGAACCTCGTTTTGCTAATTTTCGTTACCGAAACCCAATCCAATTCCTGAAAAAGAGAAAAAACATAAAAACTAAAAAAAATATATACCAACAAACACACTTACCTCTGGGTTGCCCCCCAGTCAGCGCTAAATTTATGGTCTTCAGCCAGACCTGTTACCTGATTTGCTTCATGGTGGCTTCAGTCCATATTTTCCGACCATGTTACCGACGAACGCTCGGTATTTGACATTCCTCTTCAACTTTTTCAATCCATGCGTACCGAGCACATTACCGATCCACGCTCGGTAGTTCACATGTCTCTTAATTTTTCTTTTCAAGCTCAACATGTAAAAGATATTAAATTGAAAATAAAAAACAAATTTATCATGAATCGCACACTTACCTTTCGAATTTCCCACATGTGCTCTATAATTGATATGTCGCATTAACACTCGCAATTTCACACATGGCGCATCCTGGTCATCACTACGGAGTTTCTTAGTTTGCTTTTGCCCAACATCTTGCTCGACCACCTTCCTCTTCCTTACTGGCTTCTCCTCGGTTACCTGCATAATAAATAAAGAATGAAAATTAGAAGTACCTGTCGGGATCTCAACCTCTTGCTCATCAACTACATCTTCAACCACAATCTTGCACTCCGCTTGTTCCACGCTACTCTCAACCACTAATTCTGCTTCCTCAACAACCTCAACCTCTGAAGGCACCTCTTCTCGCTCAACCTCCTCAATCACCACATTAGTCGCCTCCTAAACTTCTTCTTCTTTGGGTGGTTGTTCCCATGATTCGATTTCTTGATTGGCCATGTCCTTCACCAGTTGTGCCACTTGCTTTGACAATGCCTCGTACCTCTTTTCTTGGATATCAAATTTTTTCTCCATTCTCTTTAGGGCCTCTAGAATTTCACTGAGTTGAGCACTAATTTCTTCCCTTTGATCCTGCTGTGGGTCCACATAATCACATGAAGCTTCTTGGTATTCACCCTAATAGTAACCTTGATTAGACATGTTTGCTTCATACCCACCATCATAGTACTCTTGTTGCTCATATTGGGGATATACTTGGTCAAAATCATCAAATTCCTGTTGAGCCTCATATGTCGGTTGAGAGTTACTATTCCCATATCTATCCTCATATCCTACATATGATGTAAATTTAGAATTATAATTATTATTAGAATAAACATCATAATTTAAATAATTATAACTATTGGATTGAGAATATCTCTGATTGTACGACTGAGATCCCTGATATTGACGATATGATCGTGGATCGTCATACTTGTAACATCCCAAAATTTGAGAAATACGTGACTAATGTGATTAATATACATTAAATATGTGTTGGGAAGCTAAACGTGTTAAAACGTTTGAAAAATGCATGTTCACCCATTACCGGGTAATAAATCGATAAAAGATAGTATTGCATGAATGATATATGTGTTAATTAATAACATGAGGAAAGAAAATGAAACTATATATCAAAGATAATTGATATATATGATATTAGCATGAAAAACGTAGCTAAACGTTTATACGATAAAAATAAATGATAGCCGGACAAATATGACTTTACACGATTACATGATATTGAAATACATGTAAATATATGATTAGTACAGTATGAATGCATGTAAAATATTCATTTGATGAATATATATGTGGAAATACGTGTTTGGATAGTTATACGTGTGAAAAATGCATGCTTAATAATTAACAAGAAAATAGAAGGGTAGAAAGTGTAAATTATGGAAATACACAAATATATATATGTATATACATTATTATATATGACCCGAACCTTCGAGAATGTTAGAAATATGTTTAGGAAGGTTATAAGATGTAAAATGATAGTTACATCAAAAGATTAGGGTTAATTATGCAAAAGATAAAAGTTAAAGGGCTAAAAGTGTAATTTATGAATACTTACGGATATTATATGTATCTATAACTTTTATAAGTACCCCGAGGCTTATAATATATTATAATAATATCCTAAAAATGATTCGGAACATAAAATGATGTGTATTATAAAGTTTGAGGGGTCAAAGGTGTAAATAATGAAAAATATATATAAATATATATATAAATATATACGTATGTATACGTATATCATCGAGAGTGTCCCGAACCTTAGAAACTTTATTTAACATGTTTTATAATAGTTCGGTGCATAAAATAACAGTTTGGTAGCAATTAGGGGGTTAAAATGTAAATAAAAAGCACAGGGACCATTTCTGCCAATTTGTGAAAGACGCCAGGCGTATCGCGCCAAACCCTGGCCAAACCTGCGCGATACGCGAGCCGGGTGACGCACAGAATCGTGACAGATCGAGTTTTTTTGACTTGGGGGCTACGTTTGATCCGAATTCGTGTCCTTAACGTGTCGTTTTTGTTGCCTAATCACCCTAAACACGTAGCAGACCCTCCTGCGCACCTAACGACTATAAATACTGGATCCAATCGTTCGATTATGAGCACCAATTCACGAAATCATCTCCCTAAAAACCCTAGAACACGTCCGAACGTTCTTCTGCAAAATTGAAGCAATCGGTGAGGAATTAGAAGGCGATCTCCTGCAGTCCCACGTTTTGAGGTATGATCTACAAAAGCCCCATGTTGATTTCAGATTATATCCACGTTTTAATCGAGTTCTAAATCTAGGTTAAAATTAGGGTTCTTGGATATAAATCATCAAATTCGGGTGATCGGGTGGGAATTAGGGTCTGAATTTTTGTAGGTACTCTTTAAATGATGTTATATAAGAAAGCCCTAAGTTTATTTTACAATTGGTAAAGGTTTGGTATGGGTTTTGTAAACGGGTCAAAAATTAGGGTTTTCGTGTCGTTATTCTGCCCAAATTGAGTAAACGGTTTTGAATTAAGCTTTGCCATTTTAAAGGATATTATATAATGTTATAATGAATAATACCCTAAGACGGTTTTGAATAAAAATGAGTTTTGATAATAAAATGGGAATTTTGTGAAATTAGGGTTTCGAAATAAGGTTATTTAATATAAAATAATCCGGAGGGTATGGGGACTTGAATTTTGGTATGGTAACATGTTTATATATATAATAAACATATATGGGTTTAATATGGAGAAATAATAAAGTATTAAAGATACCGAGTTAATCGGATATTTAGAAGTTCGTGCGGACCGGAAGGGTAAGCGCCTGTACTCTGGGGTTTCTGGCAAAAGCGGGGGTGTCGCCATCCCATCTGGGCAATGGCATCCCAACACTGGGCGATCCCGGAGTGAGCGTTTACTTATAGGAATGCGCGTCTTCATATTATCAATTAAAGAAAAGGATAACTGCCTAAAGGGCATTTTGGTCATTTTGACCTTTAAAAGGATAAACTTAATAATTGAATATTATTAAGATAATAAGATGTTAAAATAAACATAGGAAGTGTTTATTGTATAAAACCTTGCGTTAACGCCATACGATACGCAAATTAGGTTAAATTGGGAATCACAGCGGGAGTTCTGTCCAAGTAACCGGTTAAAGAAATAAGGTGAGTTCTATGAGCCCACTCTTAAATGTTTTAAATGTTTTAAATGTTTTCGGGCTGATATACATACAAATGTTATAAAATGCATCTAAAAGATTTATAACTGAAATGTTGCCTATCCGAATTATTGGAGTATTAAACTGTTGAATTACCTTTGAGTAAATATATATCAGATTGCTAAGGTGCTAATTGTTAATGGATATATTGAACTGTTAAATTGTTATTGAATTGATATATATACGTGGACTGTTATGGAAATGCATATACGTGAAATATCTTGAATTGATAAATTGTTGAAAGACTTTTGGGATATATATATATATATAGAGAGATAAATATATATATGGTATATTATGAAATCATTTGTACGTGTTATAACGTAAATATAATGACTGTGATATGATATGTGTTATATTTGCTTCGAAATTAAATAGTCAAGTGATAAAGGGATTATTAGTAAACGTTATAGTGAATATGTATGATTATATGAGAACATGTGATACATTCGCTTTATTATTATGTGGTGGATACGCCGCTGGTACTTCCTATATATAAACATAATAATATTAGTTACCCGGTATATCAGAAGTGTGGAGGATACGCCCTGTATACATACACCAACGGTAAATTGGGGGGTGTCCACGTGTTGCAGTATATGAAGACCTTATCACTGTTTACTAATAATCTTAAGTCACTTGGGTATTTAACTAGGGGCGGGTAGTCGTACAGGGAGAGTTATGAGGTAGTGTTGCTCAAGGGGATTGGAGACCACTACAAATAAAAAAAAGGGAAAAAGCTACTGTCCGTTACAGGGAATGCTCTAAAGGGGTAAACTCGGCAGCTAGCAAATAGGGGAAGGCGGTGCAACTGTCCGTTACAGGGAATGCTCTAGAAGGGTAAACTCGGCAGTTAGCAAATAGGGGAAAGCGGGGCGACTGGCCGTTATAGGGAATACCCTAAAGGGGTAAACTCGGCAGTCGGCAAGGATGGTTTCTCTGCTTATGTAGTAGCAGGGTTTATACTGGTAATAGTTGTTGGGGTTATAGAAAAGGGATATTGGGATAAATGGTTTTATAGGGGGTGTTTCCTGTTAAGGAATATTACGTGTTGTATAATTGTGATATATATTATACTTGATAAATGTTTGTGAAAAAGGGATCTTGCAGGTCCAAGGGTTTTAAACCTCATGCCGAGGTAAAGCTTTTAAAATATAGAACTCACCAGCGTAAGCTGACCTTTTCCAAAAATGTATGTATGTCAGGTCAGGGTGAGGCTTCGACTAGTTGTGAGAAGGCCCTGGTGATAAGGGATTAGACGGGCAAGCTATCGGACGGAAGGAGAGTTCCTGGCAAGCTGGCATAGATATAGAAATAAAACGTAGTGACGTTAGTATTTCCTTATGTAAATTATCTCTTACTTTGTAGTACTTGGCAATTAAATAAAAGTTTAAAATTTCCGCTGCTTAGTTATCTCTGTTAATACCTTGTGTTCATGAGTAAATCCGATTCGTGACCCCTTCTAGAGCCAAGTCTGGAAGTGGGCGTCACAAGTTGGTATCAGAGCCTTGGTTTAAGAGATTTAGGTACTAATGCAGTATCTAGACTTAAACTAGGACTCTGGAAAGACAAAGTAGGATGAGATAAGGAAAATATAGATGCCAGCCAGGATAGCTTGTGCCCGTAGAAACGAGGATGCATTAGGGACATAGTAAGTAGCATCTAGAGTATGTGAAGTGTGGAAAAGACCGGATTGCAATTAGCTACTGCAATTTGGTATTAGCCACATAAACAAACCCTAGGTCCTAACTATTGTATGTCCAAGTGCCGAGAAATTATGAGATGATATAATTAGGGAGCGAGATGACTTGAAGAACCGGTTTTAACTTAGAGTTACCGGTAGAAGGATAAAGAGAAGAATGGACATTTAGAAGGATTGTGATATAAGTAACTGGGTTTTTGAACACATCATAACTATATAATTGCTTTGGTACCGGTACTTATCTGGTTATCATGTATTCAAAAGTTCAAGGACTTTACGTCACATAAATTCTAAGTTGTCATTCACCTGGAATATAGGATGATGATGATAAGAGGCGGACGTGGTAGAGGTAGAGGTGCCGGCAGAGCAACCGGTGCTGGAAGACGAACACGTGCGAATCCCGAACGAGAGAATAACGCGAGAGCTAACGTCTTTACTAACGAGCAAAGGGAAGCTATGGCGGCAGAGGTGAATCAAATGTTTCAGGCGGCCTTGCCTAATCTAATCGCTCAACTTCATGGAGCTGCTGGTGGAGGTGCAAACGGAGCTGGAGCCGGAGGAGCCAATGGTGATGCTGCTGAAGATGCGGGAAATGCCAATCACGGATGTTCCTTCAAATCCTTTAGTGGATGTAAGCCTCCGACATTCGAAGGGCAGAGAGATGCAGGTTCGACTGTTCGTTGGATTCGAGAAATGGAAGCTGTGATAGGTATTAGTGAGTGTCGTCCTGATCAAGCGGTGAAGTACGCAGCCCATTCCTTCAAAGGAGAAGCATTATTTTGGTGGGACTCGATTCTACAATCCCGAGACGAGCAAGCCGTTGCTGCTATGAGGTGGAATGATCTGAAGACATTAGTAATGACCAAGTTTTGTCCGAGACACGAGTTGGAAAGGATCGAGATTAACTTTCTAAAGTTAGAAGCAGGTAATATGACTCATCAGGAGTTCACAAGCAAGTTTGACGAGATGGCGAGGCTAGTACCAAGGTTGGTAACACCCGAGGAAGAGAAGGTGAAGAGATACGTTCAGGCCCTTCCTGCTGCTGTAAGGAAGATAGTTAGGCCTCATGTTCCAAGGACGTACCAAGAAGCAATTGACATCAGTGCTATGGTCTATGAAGAAGAATATGGCGACAACGGAAGACCGGGAGAAGTTAAGAGGAAGATATCTGAGACTGGAGAAAGTTCAAAGAAGAATGACCGGGATTTTCACAAAAAGAAGAAAGATTCAAAAGGTGACAAGCCTAAGTGTCGTAACTGTGACAAGTATCATCACGGAGAGTGTTGGGTAAAACCAACGAGTTGCTATAGATGTGGAAAGGAAGGACACTACTCTAACAGTTGTCCGGAAGCTAAGAAATGCTACGAGTGTGGGAGCCCGGGGCATGTTAAAGCAAATTGCCCTAAGATAGTGAGAAACCCGATGCCATTGAGATCAGTTCCAGCTGTAGGAGCCAAAGGCAAAGTTTATACTCTAACTACAATCGAAGGACCTGATGTGACCTCAGGTATATTTTGCTTGAATACGTGTTATAACGTTAACGTTATTATGAGTTCTATCGAATGGTTTTACGAATTGCTTGATAGGCCGTTAGTTAGGATTGCGAATCCTTTAGATTATGACTGCCTTAGAAGAATGAACGTTAAACGTTAGAAATCATCCGAGAATTTTAAAGCTTGCAGCGGTAGTGTTTACACTCAGGAAATGAAAGCATTAATCAGGATGTCCAACTACTTTATTGAAAGTAAGTGATAAATAGTCATAAATTATACTGACTTTGTTGTGGTTAGAATAGTAATGTCTCCTACACTAGACTAGGACTAGTACACCTCTGGTTGTATCAAGGGTGTGGTAGATACGCCGCTGGTACATCTTATATATATACACCTGAGATACAACAAGAAGTGGACTAGAGTTAGTCTCATGTAAGTAGATAGTACGGGCCACTGTGGAAAACAAATCAGTAGGATTTATGAATATAGATCACTTATTAGTAAGCAAATGAAATACTGTTGGAATCCAAGAATGAAGATCAAGCCATGCAAGTATAGATAAAACGTTCGATATATACAAAGGGTAAGAATGGAGCATTAGAAAGACTCGCGGAGACGCGTTCTTCCAAGAGTTAGCTGAAATATCATCTGAAGAATCATTGCGGTTTTGAAGCAAACGAGTTAGAAATAACATCTTTCGATAGATCGTACTAAATGACGGGTTATCGTATATATAAATACGTATTGCGATTCTACATCGCAATTAGAAGGAAGAATTAGGAGCAAGATAATTCCTATAGTAAAGTATTATGAATGCCTAGGTTAGATTCTTAAATCAACCTAGAAAAGAAAGGGGTAAGTTAAGGATATCTCGCCGATGAGATATTCGTAAACGGAGCAGGTTTCGGGACGAAACCTTATTTAAGGGGGGTAGAGTTGTAACATCCCAAAATTTGAGAAATACGTGACTAATGTGATTAATATACATTAAATATGTGTTGGGAAGCTAAACGTGTTAAAACGTTTGAAAAATGCATGTTCACCCATTACCGGGTAATAAATCGATAAAAGATAGTATTGCATGAATGATATATGTGTTAATTAATAACATGAGGAAAGAAAATGAAACTATATATCAAAGATAATTGATATATATGATATTAGCATGAAAAACGTAGCTAAACGTTTATACGATAAAAATAAATGATAGCCGGACAAATATGACTTTACACGATTACATGATATTGAAATACATGTAAATATATGATTAGTACAGTATGAATGCATGTAAAATATTCATTTGATGAATATATATGTGGAAATACGTGTTTGGATAGTTATACGTGTGAAAAATGCATGCTTAATAATTAACAAGAAAATAGAAGGGTAGAAAGTGTAAATTATGGAAATACACAAATATATATATGTATATACATTATTATATATGACCCGAACCTTCGAGAATGTTAGAAATATGTTTAGGAAGGTTATAAGATGTAAAATGATAGTTACATCAAAAGATTAGGGTTAATTATGCAAAAGATAAAAGTTAAAGGGCTAAAAGTGTAATTTATGAATACTTACGGATATTATATGTATCTATAACTTTTATAAGTACCCCGAGGCTTATAATATATTATAATAATATCCTAAAAATGATTCGGAACATAAAATGATGTGTATTATAAAGTTTGAGGGGTCAAAGGTGTAAATAATGAAAAATATATATAAATATATATATAAATATATACGTATGTATACGTATATCATCGAGAGTGTCCCGAACCTTAGAAACTTTATTTAACATGTTTTATAATAGTTCGGTGCATAAAATAACAGTTTGGTAGCAATTAGGGGGTTAAAATGTAAATAAAAAGCACAGGGACCATTTCTGCCAATTTGTGAAAGACGCCAGGCGTATCGCGCCAAACCCTGGCCAAACCTGCGCGATACGCGAGCCGGGTGACGCACAGAATCGTGACAGATCGAGTTTTTTTGACTTGGGGGCTACGTTTGATCCGAATTCGTGTCCTTAACGTGTCGTTTTTGTTGCCTAATCACCCTAAACACGTAGCAGACCCTCCTGCGCACCTAACGACTATAAATACTGGATCCAATCGTTCGATTATGAGCACCAATTCACGAAATCATCTCCCTAAAAACCCTAGAACACGTCCGAACGTTCTTCTGCAAAATTGAAGCAATCGGTGAGGAATTAGAAGGCGATCTCCTGCAGTCCCACGTTTTGAGGTATGATCTACAAAAGCCCCATGTTGATTTCAGATTATATCCACGTTTTAATCGAGTTCTAAATCTAGGTTAAAATTAGGGTTCTTGGATATAAATCATCAAATTCGGGTGATCGGGTGGGAATTAGGGTCTGAATTTTTGTAGGTACTCTTTAAATGATGTTATATAAGAAAGCCCTAAGTTTATTTTACAATTGGTAAAGGTTTGGTATGGGTTTTGTAAACGGGTCAAAAATTAGGGTTTTCGTGTCGTTATTCTGCCCAAATTGAGTAAACGGTTTTGAATTAAGCTTTGCCATTTTAAAGGATATTATATAATGTTATAATGAATAATACCCTAAGACGGTTTTGAATAAAAATGAGTTTTGATAATAAAATGGGAATTTTGTGAAATTAGGGTTTCGAAATAAGGTTATTTAATATAAAATAATCCGGAGGGTATGGGGACTTGAATTTTGGTATGGTAACATGTTTATATATATAATAAACATATATGGGTTTAATATGGAGAAATAATAAAGTATTAAAGATACCGAGTTAATCGGATATTTAGAAGTTCGTGCGGACCGGAAGGGTAAGCGCCTGTACTCTGGGGTTTCTGGCAAAAGCGGGGGTGTCGCCATCCCATCTGGGCAATGGCATCCCAACACTGGGCGATCCCGGAGTGAGCGTTTACTTATAGGAATGCGCGTCTTCATATTATCAATTAAAGAAAAGGATAACTGCCTAAAGGGCATTTTGGTCATTTTGACCTTTAAAAGGATAAACTTAATAATTGAATATTATTAAGATAATAAGATGTTAAAATAAACATAGGAAGTGTTTATTGTATAAAACCTTGCGTTAACGCCATACGATACGCAAATTAGGTTAAATTGGGAATCACAGCGGGAGTTCTGTCCAAGTAACCGGTTAAAGAAATAAGGTGAGTTCTATGAGCCCACTCTTAAATGTTTTAAATGTTTTAAATGTTTTCGGGCTGATATACATACAAATGTTATAAAATGCATCTAAAAGATTTATAACTGAAATGTTGCCTATCCGAATTATTGGAGTATTAAACTGTTGAATTACCTTTGAGTAAATATATATCAGATTGCTAAGGTGCTAATTGTTAATGGATATATTGAACTGTTAAATTGTTATTGAATTGATATATATACGTGGACTGTTATGGAAATGCATATACGTGAAATATCTTGAATTGATAAATTGTTGAAAGACTTTTGGGATATATATATATATATAGAGAGATAAATATATATATGGTATATTATGAAATCATTTGTACGTGTTATAACGTAAATATAATGACTGTGATATGATATGTGTTATATTTGCTTCGAAATTAAATAGTCAAGTGATAAAGGGATTATTAGTAAACGTTATAGTGAATATGTATGATTATATGAGAACATGTGATACATTCGCTTTATTATTATGTGGTGGATACGCCGCTGGTACTTCCTATATATAAACATAATAATATTAGTTACCCGGTATATCAGAAGTGTGGAGGATACGCCCTGTATACATACACCAACGGTAAATTGGGGGGTGTCCACGTGTTGCAGTATATGAAGACCTTATCACTGTTTACTAATAATCTTAAGTCACTTGGGTATTTAACTAGGGGCGGGTAGTCGTACAGGGAGAGTTATGAGGTAGTGTTGCTCAAGGGGATTGGAGACCACTACAAATAAAAAAAAAGGGAAAAAGCTACTGTCCGTTACAGGGAATGCTCTAAAGGGGTAAACTCGGCAGCTAGCAAATAGGGGAAGGCGGTGCAACTGTCCGTTACAGGGAATGCTCTAGAAGGGTAAACTCGGCAGTTAGCAAATAGGGGAAAGCGGGGCGACTGGCCGTTATAGGGAATACCCTAAAGGGGTAAACTCGGCAGTCGGCAAGGATGGTTTCTCTGCTTATGTAGTAGCAGGGTTTATACTGGTAATAGTTGTTGGGGTTATAGAAAAGGGATATTGGGATAAATGGTTTTATAGGGGGTGTTTCCTGTTAAGGAATATTACGTGTTGTATAATTGTGATATATATTATACTTGATAAATGTTTGTGAAAAAGGGATCTTGCAGGTCCAAGGGTTTTAAACCTCATGCCGAGGTAAAGCTTTTAAAATATAGAACTCACCAGCGTAAGCTGACCTTTTCCAAAAATGTATGTATGTCAGGTCAGGGTGAGGCTTCGACTAGTTGTGAGAAGGCCCTGGTGATAAGGGATTAGACGGGCAAGCTATCGGACGGAAGGAGAGTTCCTGGCAAGCTGGCATAGATATAGAAATAAAACGTAGTGACGTTAGTATTTCCTTATGTAAATTATCTCTTACTTTGTAGTACTTGGCAATTAAATAAAAGTTTAAAATTTCCGCTGCTTAGTTATCTCTGTTAATACCTTGTGTTCATGAGTAAATCCGATTCGTGACCCCTTCTAGAGCCAAGTCTGGAAGTGGGCGTCACAATACTCCTCCTCATCTTCCGAGTCCTCGACGATCCTGAGCCCGTAAGGCAGTGTCGGGCAAAATTTATTCCTATGAAACCTACTCCCACAGTTATAACACTTCTCCTCTTTCCCCATGATGATCCTTAATTTACCTGCACACAATAAAAAACAACGAAACCACCTACTTAACACTGCTCGAAATGATAGAATAAACGCAATGGAATCGGAGAATGGCAATTCGGATAAATTAGTGAACTTTTTTTTTCTTCTCCGAAATCAAACGAAACTAATAAGAAATTAAAAATTGCAGAAAAATTAAGAATCTTTTTGGATTTTTTTTAATTTTTTTATTTTATGACAAGACAATAAAAAATAAAATTGTGGAAACAAAAAGAAAATTATTTTTGGTTTTTTTTTTAGAAAAAAGAACAAAACAAAAAATTAACTAAAAAAAACCTAGAATCACTAACAAGCGCACGTACTCCCCGGTAATGGCGCCAATTTGATAACAGCTGTCGTGACCGCTATACAAATACCTAACTTAAACTGTAGTAGGGCAAGCTAGGGTATCGAACCAAAGGAGTTGGTGGTTATTAGCGACTCTAATTAAACCCTAAATTACTTTACCTAAATGACAGAAAACGTAAATTGCCTCTTGGCTGTTCAATTTGAATGAATTAAAAAACTAAAGAAAACTAATGTTGATTTAAACTAGAAAACAGAAAATTAAAACGTGACAACCTCAGGATCCAGTTAACTAATTCCTAATCCAATTCAGTTAATCAATTCAACCCAATTCAACCAAACATTCAGATTACGTATGAGCTAAGTATAGTCCTAGAGCTATGCAGTTAAGGTAGTCCGGGAGCGGAGGGCACATACACAATCAAAACGCAAGCTAAATATTCAGATAAATCAATAAAGTCACTATGATTCAAAACTGAACAAAAACAACTGAAATAAAATAGTCATATGCTAACCGTTCACCGTCGGTAATCACAACGACGTTTAGCCGGACATTACAAGCTTGAACGAATGATTAAAAACCTAAAAGAACACAAAGAATTTCGTCCTTTGAGAGCTTCTTGCCGTCGAACTCCTCTGAACCCTCCAGATGTTGCCTTGTGCTTCCGTCAAACAGCCTAGGGCTGTCGAATGAATTCCCTATTCACGTAAAACTCCTTTTTTTATATCATTCCTTTTGCTTTACGTAGGCCACAAGACATAGCAAGCCCATCGACTCTCTTTCTTTTAGTCAGCCCAATTCTTTCTTATGTCGGCCCATGTTCATTCACGTGACTTGCAATATGCTCTCTATAAATGTTGTTAACTTTTCTTTTTATTTTCGATTGGAATAAACCCACAAACCCACGTGCGTATCATCATCCATCATCAAAATCACAACTTAAAGAATATAATGTAAATTATGTTTCTTCTTTTCTTTTGATTAATTTACATCGAATAATTGATAATACAAAACAAAAATAATTAAACATTAACTCTTTGAATGGTGTAATTCGTATTCAACTTAATAGCAACAAAGTAAGTTCATTTACACCATAATAAATTAAACATCAAAACCATTTAAATCATTATCTTTTATATTCATCTCGGTGTGATTAGGGGATGATTACTATCAAATAAGATGCACTTTTAGACCACTCATCATTGCCTGTTTATTCCAATGAAAAATAATTCGAGTACAAGTGTTTGTGGCTTGTTTGCTAAGTTGTAATGTGAGTACAGGTGATCGAGATTGAAAAAATCAAGTCCTATGCCGTGTTTAAATACATAAGAAACCTAACTAACATCCCGAGATTCTAGGGATCCTCTTTCCAACGGCTTGCGACTGTTATTGACCAAGTTTAACGGTGGGTCTTCTTCCTCACGTTTATACCAGACCTTGAACGAGTCCATATGATCGTTATCCACACGTTCGTACCTGGCTCAATCAACATCAAGTCAAGAAAACGTTAGTAAGGATGCCTCAGCATGCTGGGTATTCGTGCATGCTAGGATCAGTTAGTATAAACAAATAATCCCTGGATGCATGATATCCTGGGATATAAATCTTTTAAGGGTACCGAGAATAGAAATTGAAATCCAGGGCATAACAATTGTAAGGGAATAATTTGTGGCTTGTGTATTAAATTGTCACTTGCCAGACTATTTTGAAGGCCTATGTGATAGAATAGGTGAAAATTAGATGGGTTATGGGTATATTGGGTCATTGGGCCATTTTAGAGGTGTTTGGGCTCAGTTAGAAAGTGTTTAGAGGGAGTTTATTGGGCTTATATGGTCCAATACGGGAATTTTAGGTTAATTAGGGAAAGGAGGATGACTTGTTTATCAAGTTGGTCATCTCCTATAAATAGAACTCTCTAATCACTAGAATAGGTTGTTGAAAGTGTGCACAAGGTGTGGGCAACAAGTGTAATTCGAAATCCATAGGATTTCAATTGATTCAAGTGTTGGCAATCAATCTCTTTCAAGTATTCAAGTGTTCTTCAATTGGTTTGCATTTTTATTTGTTTCAAATCGTTATTTATCTTATCACGTATTGTTTTTCTTGAATCACCAATCAAATCGGATTCCGCATGGTCTTGATTGGACTAGATATCGCGTGAGGAGAGATTTGGATCCTTATAACAATTTCCCCCAAATTCGTACCTTGTGGATATGAGTTCACAGCTGTGAATTTTTCAAATTTTGGTGATCCATCGCCTTCATGTTAATCCTCTCCGCTGATTTCTTTTTTCTAGCTTTGATCTCATCCATCATCGTCCCATCACCTCTGTAACTTCTCAGTCCATAAATACCACCCTCCTCTCGAACCTTTTACCTCATCCGAGTCAAGAGTTATGAGCATTCATCATCCTTTTCACCCCTTCTGATCAGGTAATTTCCCCTTTTTGCTCTCTTTTTCTTTTCTCGAATCATGACCAAACGACGCATTCGTCGTGAACCCACTGTTTCTCTTACCGGGGTGGAGGTCTTCATCGACCAGAAGTTCCTCCTTCATCCTGAGCAGGAAAGATGCAATTTCACAAACAATGAAATTGCAGCAGTGAAGGATTTCGGTGTCCTTCCTCCTTCAGTTGTTATCAGGGCTTTCGACCCTAGATTGAGGTCTGACTTTGTTTCTCCAACCTGGGTTGTTTTTCGTTCACCCCGTTCAGCATGGGTTTGTCATACCCCTTCTCTGGCCTCGTTGCTGAATTTTTCAAGCCACCAGCATTTCGTACGCCCAAACCCTTCCCATGGTGTGGCGCATCCTAGGAACCCTGGATCGTCTGAACCACTCATATGAACATTTGATCGGTTTGCCGGAATTAGCCCTGGCCTATGAACTGAAATCCCACGGGTCCAGCCGTTTTTTGTTTAAGTCCCTTTCGAAGGACATGCAACTCGTCCCCAATGCTACCCAACATGGTGAATGGAAGGGTAAATTTTTCTTTATCAAGCGTTCCAATATACCAGGTGGTCAACAGCTTCCAGAAACTTGGGTTGTAGAGGGTAGGCACACCTGGATTTGATATTAGGGTTTTTAATTTGAAACTACACAAATTGACCTTAAATGTTATCTTTTGCAGCGAAGATTTTGAAGGAAATTGGTCCTGAGGAGGAAGAAACAGAAAGAAACTTGTAGAAATTCATGGGGATTCCCGAATTTGAGTGTGCATTCAGAGCTCCCGAACATCCAGTATTTTCCCAGCCTACCATCAGCATGTCTAGTTGTAAGTAACCCTGCATTTTGTTAGTTTCTTTCATACCTGGCTACTGACATCCCGGGTCATGTCTTCTTTTGTAGTTACCCCTACATTTGATGCTGATGACTTCAAAGCTGCCTTCTCTTCAGGGTTAGGAGAGTACCAGGAGCTATGATCTTAAGCTCCGTAAAAGCCGAGCCTACCCCACTATCCCGGGCCACCACATCCAGGGCCTCTGGTATGAAAAGAAAAACTCGAAGATCCAGCACCGCTACTGCCCAACATCCCATGGTTGAGCTATCTCCCCAGGAGCTTGTGCAACATGCCAAGGTCGTCGCCCATTAGGTAACCTTTGGTTATTTCTGCATTACATGCTTTTTATTGTTAGATATAAAGTAAACTTTAACTTGTGTTTACCCTTTTGTAGGCCAACTCCTGTCTCGTGGAGCTACTCGAAATCGGCGAGAGGCGTGCTGTAGAGGCCGAGACCCTCAAATCCAGGGTCTCCCAAGCCAACAAAGAGGTAGCCAAGGCCAAGGCCCAAAATCTTGTGCTTGAAAATGAGAAGAAGGCAGTCGAGGCTTGGCTTCAGCACGAGACGGCCCTGAAGGAGAATGTGGAGACGACCAAGAAATCTGCCATGATTTCGGTGCTACAGACTAAGCTGAAGATGGCCAAAGAGGCAAAGAACGTGGGTCACACAAACCCTAATTGGGGTGTGCAACTATGGCTGAAACAACTGCGTGCTTTGGGAGGCTCTATTTCCCAAGGATAAGATTTTGTTGAGGTCGAATGTGCCAAGGTGACCCTTCCTGTTGGCGCATCCGGATCTGGGACTGAAGTGCAGCAGCCGAGGGCCAAGGATGCTGGGGCAGAGAAGGATGTAGGAGTGGAAGCAGCAAATGAAGGAGGTGAAAGCGCTGAGGATGCAGCAGCCATGGATACCGTTCAATAGTCCATGGTCTTTTACTTTCTTCCTTGTTTTGTGTGAAACTTTTTTAAATATTTCTTTTTGTGAAGGTTGCCGGAGGTTTGATTCCCTGTGTTACAATGTCTCGCCCACGGGCTAAATACCTGTGGTCTTAACTTAAACCACCCTGAGGTGGTTGGACACTTTGCTCCAACCAAGGGGTTATTATATATATATATATATATATATATATATATATATATATATATATATATATATAGGTAAAAGATCCGTGTAGACCCCTTATTTTTTGTAGACCCCGTAGACCCCTTATAAAACTCAATAAAACTCATTAAAACTCACTAAAAATAAAACTCAGTTTTGTTAATTTAGTTTTTTTTTATTTGCGATAAGCTTTTAAGAACAAAAAAAGACAATTAAAAAAAAAGAAAAACGAAAAACATTAAAAATTGAACATTTTAAGACAATGAGTTTTAAAAATCAATGAGTTTAAAACTCAATAAACTCAATAAAACTCAGTGTTTCGTTTAAAACTCATTATTTTAAAACTCATTGTCTTAAAATGTTCGATTTTTAATGTTTTTTATTTTTTTTAATTTATTTATTTATTTTTTTGGTTCTTAAAAGCTTATCGTAATTAAAAAAAAAACAAATTTACAACACTGAGTTTTATTTTTATTGAGTTTTATAGGGGTCTACGGGGTCTACAAAATTTAAGGGGTCTACATGGAACCCTTCCCTATATATATATATATATATATATATATATATATATATATATATATATATATATATATATATATATATATATATATATAACTGCTTTTCTCCTACATGCTCGTGTGATGCCTTTATCTTCCCTGCACAAGTAAGTGTACAAGTTTGATAGACAAGTTAAAGAAATTAAATTGTACCTTTACATCCTGGGATATACCATGCACATTAGATCCTTCCAGGTGTAAATAAACGATTTCTTCTATCCTTAGTGTAATTCTGCTTTGGAATGCTTAGTAACAACCCAAGCTGTTACTTAACCGACATCAAAACCCTAGGATTTGGCATTGCCATGCCATCTTAGGTCATAATCAGTTAGATAGATCCTGCACATGTTAGGAATAAATTTTAATAACTGAGGCCAAGCCCAAAAATCCTGGGGTCAAGCCCAAAAATCCTGAGGTTAAACCCGGTGCCAATCCGGCGAACTAGGGTCATGCCCGGTACCGTACTGGCAAATTCTAGGGTCAACCTCGAGCCGAACCAGCGAACTAGGGTATTGCCTCGTGTTCTTATGTTGGTGTGAAAACACCAAAAACCTTAAGGAGCCCCCATATGTCCATGGATCATGAGGTTGTCACCCTTACTGTTAACACAGGTCGATCTCATAATTCTGGGTCCAATATGTGGGTTAACGTGCGCTATAGGCAGGGGTCGTGTGCTACAGGAAATTACCCAAACGTAGAGAAGGTATGCTGGATACCTTAAACGGAGGAGAGATGGCTAGTCTCTAACTTAGGAGACATGCATCCCTGGCTTCATGCATCCAGGGTCATGTGCCTGTTTCCATTCAATTTTCTTGGACACAAGAGTTATTAGATTTTATAGAGAGTGATAAAAACAAAAACAAAACAAAATAAATAAAACAGAAGTATGTAATAATAAAGAATGTAAGACAAATACATTGAACGATTACTTAATTAGGAGACATACTTGGGATACTGCATCCTGGGGTACCAAACTTACATAAGATAGGATTTCAAGTGAACTGCATTCCATGGTCTTGGTAATAATTCACCTTCCATGTTGGCAAGCCAATATGCCCCCTTACCTGCCTCTGAGTCAATCAAGTAGGGACCTTCCAATTTAAGGGCTAACTTACCATCCCCTGGATTCGTCGTGTTTTGAAATGCTTTCCTTAGAACCAAGTCTCGTACCTTGAATATTCGGATCCTTACATGTTTGTTGTAGGTTTAAGAGATTCTTTGTTGATATGCAGCCATTCTCCAAGCACCTTGTTCTCTTAGCTCATCCAGGATGTCAAGGTCATCGGTCAGGGATTTGCTATTCAAATCCTAGGTTTGACTGATAACCCTGAATGTTGGGACCACCATTTCTATCTGGACTGCCTCTGTACCAAAGACCAAGGAAAATGGATTCTGGCCCGTGGCATTCTTGGATGTGGTCCTATCAGCCTACAATGCTAATGGTAGTTCTTCTGCCCATTTTCCCTTCTTCTCCTTGAGCCTTTTCTTCAAATTGTTGATAACGATCTTATTACTAGACTCTGCCTGGCCATTGGCCTGAAGATGAACTGGTGTAGAAGTTATCATTTTTATCCCCCAACTCTCACAGAATCCAGTAGTCCTCCTCCCAATGAATTGAGATCCATTGTCACACACTATTTCAAAGGGTATGCCAAATCTTGTTATGATATTCCTCTTGATAAACGAGATAACTTCTTTTTCTCTGACTTGGACATATGCTTCAGCCTCTATCCACTTTGAAAAGTAATCAATCATTGCCAATATAAAGACTTTTCCTCCTGGCGCCCACGGGTAGCTTTCCCACGATGCCCATTCCCCATTTCCCAAAGGGCCAGGATGCAGGGATATGATACAAGGGTTCAGCCGGTTGGTGAGGAATGTTGGCATGTCTCTGGCAAGCATCACATTTGAGGGCAATATCCTGGGAGTCCTTTCTCAAGAATGGCCAAAAATAGATTGCTCTCAGAATTTTAGAAATTAGAGACCTGCCCCCTGTATGGTTTCCACAGTCGCCTTCATGGATATGTTTGAGTACTTCCTGAGCTTCGTCATCTTCCAAGCATCTTAGGTATGAACCTGCAACAGATTTTTTATATAATTTTCCTTGTATAAGAACATACCTGGCCATTATGGTTCTGAATGCCCTAGTATCCTTTTCTTCTTTTGGGATGGAATAATTCTGTAGATAGTCTATGATAGGTCTGGTCCAGGATGACGAATCATCCTGGGAATCAGGACACTGTCCATCCTGGGAATTGAATGCTAAGACCCTGCCCCTAGGATCAATGTCTTCTAGGTTCGCTTGTTGGTTGATTGTTCGGCTTAGTATGTGGATTATGGGGGTGTGTGTGTCTTCAGTTGCTTTGAACGTTGACCCCAGGTATGCTAGTGCATCTGCCTCAGCATTTTCGTCCCTGGGTACTTGCTGTATGTTGAAAGTTTGAAAATCCTGGGATCCATTAAAATTATTAGTTAAAAGTAGGGAATCGACATATAACTATATGTTTTGGATCCCAAGATGTAAGGCTAGTTGTAGGCCAGCAACCAGGGCTTTATACTCCGCTTCATTGTTAGTCTCCTGGAATTCACACCTCATAACCAGGGGTATCATGTCCCCCTGTGGCGCTTTCAGTATGATACCAAGGCCTGTCCCCCCTAACATTGGATGCCCCATCCGTAAATAGGGTCCAACATCCTGAGAATCTTCTTCCTGCAGGCTCTGGAATTCTTGATCTGCTTCATTTTGGATATCGGTACTGAAATCAGCCACAAAATCTGCTAGAGCTTGTGATTTTATGGTTGTTCTTGCTTCATAGACCAGGTTGTAAGCACTCAACTTCAGGGACCATTTTGCCATCCTACCTGACATCTCAGGTTTTCTCAAGACATACTTTATAGGGTAGTTAGTTTTCACGTGTTTAGTATGAGTCTCAAAATAATATCTAAGTTTAGTAGAAGCCATACTTAGGGCTAATATAAGATTCTCTAAATGTGAATAGCAGGATTCAGTATCAAGAAGATTCTTACTTACATCGTACACTGGGTGGTGTTGACCCTCTACATCCTTGGTTAGGACTGCACTTACCGTATTCCTCGAAACTGCGAGGTCAAGGACAATGGTTCCACTAGATTTGACTTCATCGGGAGAGGTGATGAGGATAGATATGACTTCAAATCCTGGAAGGCTTACTCATGCTGGGGTTGAAAAAGGAAAAAGTGTCACGAAGAACACCTTTGTCGCTAAATCAGAGAAGTAAGAGAGAAAGTGAATGAGATTTGAACTTAGAGAGAGAAAGTGATATTTATTGATTAAGAAGGTTACAAGTGATCATAGTCAAGAGATACAAGAGTCCCTAATCTAGGTCCAATCTTGAGTATTTATAGGCCTCCAACCTCGCTTCTCTGATCTTCAGCTCGGATCTTGACTCAGATCCTCGCCCTGCATATACCTACGGAGCCACTAGCATTTGCCTGAGGACTTAGATGTCCGATGGTCGGATATGAAGACACATCCGACGATCTCATCTACTCATCAAGTCCCCAAATCTATTAAGTATAATGTTTAGGATTAATAGACTTAACGTTCAAAAAAGGAAATTTGAAAATTTCGTACCATCTATTTACCTTTGACAGTTCATTTTTACACATCCGACAATGCGCTTTATTTACTTGTACAGTACCATCGCTTCACACTTTATGTCACATCCATCAGGCTTTTAAAACTTCCCCTATAAATGCGCTTACTAAACCCTTATAACTTCTTTACTTACCATTTTATTCATCAAAATTTTCCTTGAACACCAAAACAAGCTTTCTACTCCGTCTTCTTCATCTTCAATCGTTTTTGCATGTCAGTTCTTCTTTTCCACGACATTCCTCCTTTCTTTCATCTTTTTCCTTTTTTAATTTCTTTGCAATGTCTTCACCTACCAAATCATTCGCCCCCAAATCAGTCCCCAAGACTGATGATTTTAAATCGGTTTCTAAGACTGATTCTTCGAAATCAGTGCCCAATCCTGAAAACCCCAAATCTGAAAAAGCCCCAACAAAGCGTAACCTCGATATCTCTTATTGCCTGATTTCTCAAGAAGTTCTTGACACTTTTTTTTGAAGAATTCCACATTCCTTCAAGTTTTCACCCTACATTACCCGTTCCCAAAGAACCCATTCACCCATTTCCTAAAGGTAAAGTAGGATTGTATTTAGATTTCTTTAAACAGGCGAATTATAGAATTCCGTTCACTTCATTTCTTCTTGAAGCCCTAGAATTTTTTGCGATCCACATAGCCCAATGCAACCCACCAGGTTTATCGATTTTAAACCATTTTGAATTATCTTGTCGGGCTCTTGGAATCCCGCCCAATGTTACCCTGTTTCGTGCATTTTACCGTCTAACCATGGTCGGAAACTGGTACACATTCGAGAAACGGCGTGAACTCGACCCCATTTGCAGCAGTAAACCCGCCACAAACAGTCTCCGGAAAAACCAGTTTTTTTACCTTGACGACACATGCGTTCCTTCAACTATGATTTGGCGTGATCCAAAGTTCGCCATTCGCGATGAAGCTCCCAAAAAAGGAACCTTTAATCAAAGGAATTTCACCCTTATAAGAAAATTCTCATTTACAGTTCGCAAACTTCCTGAAGAATTTTTAGTTGCTACACAAATTAGCACAAACTAGCCTCACCCTTACTTGCGACCTTCCTTCCTTAACGAAGGCGCTAGTGAGTTTCATATCCTATATTCTTCCCTTTTTTTAGAGAGAAAAACAAAATATTAATGAAAACTGATTTACCTTTGTATTTCTTTTTCCAGGGATGGATCTGTCTAGTGTACTGAAACTCAGGGACTTTTCGTCCTTACTTTTGAACCTGTGGTGAACCCTAATGATGCAGCACCAATTACCGAGAAAACAGGTGCAACTTCTAGCATCGTGGTTGTTCCTGAAACAACCCAACCAGAAACTCAAGAAACTAAATCAGCTCAGAACCCTTCTACTGCTACTACAGTTAAAGGCCGCCGTGAATCTCCCAAAAAAAGACGAGACACTTGACAACAAAAGGAGCAAGAAAGATCCCCTAAAGAAGGCCGAGAAATCCACTGACACAGATGCGTCCATTGGAACTTCTCAAGGTGAGAAAATCGGTCATAAAGATGCAAAGGAATACCATGCCCCTCGTTGTTCTCCCAGGCACAACATCCAGCCTAATCCCCTTTCTGCAAGTGTTGATACTCCGATAGGTGAAACTCAATTGGATCATCTAGCTGACGTCGCTTCTCCTTCTGAAAATGTGAGTTTCAATTTCCAAAACTTCACCTGTAAGTCCACCCAGTCTGTCGCACATGATTTCTAATGATGACATCACCATGAATGAATATTTTGCAACATCTGCACCAGCCACTTTAGAAATTACCGAGGAGAATCCTCCTACTTTCTCCACATCCGGTTGCAGCACCTTGCAAACCGCTCATACCGGCCCAATGCAAGTTTTCTCATCACCCCAGACCAACCTCACATCCTCAAGCATCTCAACTTTCCTCTCAAGAACACACACTAACACCAAGAACACACATACAAAGGCTCTCTGTAGGAATAATACTCCTTCAAGTGTTGCCAATAGGGTTTTCTCCATGGTATTTATACTACTAGAGAACCTGGGACAAAAAGAATGTTTGACACAACACAATCATTACCTAGAATTCAACATAATATTCTATCAGGAGAACAAGTTCGCTAAGACTTAAATGAAGTTCACTAGCACTTAATCATGTTCACTAACAAGTACGCTAAGCATTATCAAGTCCGCTAACAAGTACGCTAAGTAGCAACAAGTCCGCTAACAAGTACGCTAAGCATTATCAAGTTCGCTAACATGAACAAGTATGCTAACAAGTTCGTTAAGAACAAATCAAGTAGCTGGTGATCCGGGATGTTTCCCTCTCGACGATGAAGCTTATCCCCCATCGTCTCACTGGCCGACCTTGACCCCTGTTATTTTGAGGTCATATCTAGTATTCAGAGTTTGCCTCGATTTGGTACCGCCCTCGCGGCCTGCACCGAAAGAGTGCTTTACCCCTAGATGTCCAGTCAACAGGAACAAAACAAGTCTGCTAAGTAAACAAGTTCGCTAGGAATAAACAAGTCCGCTAAGATAACATTCAAACAAGTACGGTAAGAGTAAATCAAGTCCGCTAAGAGCATAAGTCACAAGTCCGCTAACAAGTACGCTAAGCATTATCAAGAGCATAAGTCACAAAGTTTACCAAGTACATATCAAAAGACAATTACAAAATAAAGTATCAATTACAAGATAAGAAAACAATAAGTTTGTGTTGCTAACAAATAGGTTCTAACAATTCCACCCTTGTTGGCAATGCAAACTCTCGAGCTTCAAGCATCTTGACCGGTCAGCTTTAGCAAAAATCTCCAGTTCTTTTTGGCTGCAGGTTTGTCTTTATCAGAAAGTACATGAATACCCATATCATACAGCCTAAAGAGATCTTGCCAAACGAGCTTCTTCAGGTCATTATAATTATTCAGCTCGACCAATCGTCTTGACTTATCCAAAATGACACTTGAACCATGTTCTTCAATCAACCAACAAGTTGCTGTTCTCAGGAGTTCTGAATCAAGAGTGAGTCTACCTAATTCTGCTAGCCTTTTACACCACCAGTTTAAGAATATCAAAAAATAGTTGGAATCATAGCATTCATAAGGTCTCAACTGAACACGTATGGTTCGCATCTTCTCGTAATACATTATCTTCAAGTAAGATCGAGAGAGAAGACGGGGTTATATAGCAGCAAATATTCTGATAGCGTCAGCACCATCTCTTTCGATTACCAACTCATGAGTCATCCCGTTATAGTACCAACTGATCGTAGGAGCATTCTTCTGGTTTCCAGGGATAGTATTTGCTTTTACTTCCTTTCCTATATCCTTGAACATACCTCGGTGAGGAGCACGAAGTCTTCTTTTCTCTTCTGCCAACTGAGCTTTTCTCTCTGCTTCTGGATTTTGACTGAATCTTTTATCATTATAAGCAGACTGGATCAACGCAGCTGCCCTTATACCCTTTGGATGATTTGTGTGGTTCACCAAGTCCAGGTACTTGAGCTGTTTGAGTTCCCAAGAGAATAAGCTAGTGAGAGCTTTGAAGTCTCCAAATATTTGGACATAGCCATTTCTCCTCTTCACCATGAAAGCATCAAAGGCTTCATCATATTTCCAACCCAAGATCTTCATCCCACGATTGGCA
>JBCNJP010000009.1:11169787-11180872 GCA_039602395.1 Deinandra increscens subsp. villosa | reverse complement strand
ATCATAGTCAAAGAGTCGATCCATTATATTACTAACATGCAGGAAAGATAAAGAAAGGGGCAACCCAGGCTTCATCCTGAAAACCTCAGGATCCCTCCAGCTGAGCTGCCCGTTGTTCATTGTCTAGTGCTATTTTTTTAGATTCCGGCTAGGTCCTGAAAACCTCAGGATCCCTCCACCCGAAATCCCATCATTGTTTTATTTCAAAAGTTACCATAATTTGTTTGTTCACAACCATCACCAAAAGAAACCAAATAAAAACATTATTTTGGCAACCACAAACCATTCAAAAAAAGTGGGCTTAGACCTCCTAAAACAGGTCCTCATCACCCATGTATTTCTCTGCCTTGGCTTCCTTGACCTCCCTCGCCACCTCAGCTTCCTTCTCAACCTTTAAACTTTCACCTTCACATCTCACCTTCTTAGCTTCCGCGGCCTTCTCTTCTGGTCCACCCCCCCCCCCCAAACTTTCCAATGCTAGATTCCAAGCGTCCACCTGCCAAACCTTCACCACCGCACCCTCAACTTCCGCCTCTCCAGCCATTTTAATCATCACCTGCAGCACGCTTCTAGCGGCTGAGCGCTTGGCCTCCTTAGCATCCCTAAGCTCCTTTGCCTCAAATTCCTCACACTATTCCTTCATTTTCCGCTCATAATACTGGGTCTTACCCTTAGCAATCTCAGCCTGATCCCGGATTTTCTCCCCAGCCTCCATAAGCTCCTGCTCAGTTTCCATGACCAGGGTGCTCAGCTTCTCAATTCCTTGCAAAAGATAAGGATCCTGAGTAACCTAAAATATCAAGATATTAAGGATTTTCTAAAATTTCTTACCATGTTCATCATTGTCTGCATCGAAAGAAGTTTGTTGCTGACTTCGGAAGGAGCTAAGCCTTTGAAGGTTTCCAGATAGACCACAGATTTGAAGCCCTTCCTCTTCTTTCTCAAAGATTCTTTCCCACAGGTAATAGGGGGCTTTGAGCTAACATGAGGTTTAGATTTTTCTTTCTTAACTTATATCAGGTAGGTCAGGTCTGCTAGATTGAATGACGAACTGGATTTCGGAACTACAAAACGGAGTAACATGATCTCACTATTCGCAAGACAAAACTATAAAGCGGTAATCTGAGATACTAACTCAACATATCAGCGGTGGTGCGGTTAATTGAATAACTTTTCTCGCTTGTTGCTGATTTGATGGAATCTAGTACAGTTTCTCTAGCTTCTTCCTACAATCTGCTTGGGGAACCACTAGCTTTCAAACTTTTATGCTACAAAATCAGAAAGACAAACATTCAACATTCAAACTAGATCAAGATGTAACAAGTTATAATGCAGTATCCTACCCTTTCTAACCTACTGCATTAGCAAACTTTTACCCCCTGGGTTAGAGTCTCGCTTCACAAAGAAAAATTTCTTTTACTAGTCGTGATCATTCTGGGAAGCTTGAGGGATCAACTAAGATATAGCCAGCCTAGCATGAAGAACAACCCAGCTATTTCCATGGGTACGGAATAGTAAGCAATACAAATTTCAGGAATCCCCACTTCAAGACCCCTGTTATGGTTCAAATTGTCTAGAGAAAACAAAATTCTCCAAACCATGGACATGGTTTGGGAGTAGCAGAGCTTGGTTGTTTCAAAAAAACTGGTTTATTAAATCAGGGAATGGGTATGACATACCAAGAAGAAATGGGTAGTACAGAAAACACACCAAAGTGTTTTTAGCAAAAAATCGGCTTTCAGACGGGGATCAAATTTACGAAACACGGTGCCGGTAGGATATAGACCAGACTCTTTGACGCTCTAAATTTCCATATCATCAAATGCGTAGGATTCCTCGTCACGGGCGACGAGAAGTTTCTGATCGGTGAAGTCCTCAATGACACGAGTGGCCGTTGATGAGCTTGAGATAGTGGTTTTCTTGTCCATTGTCGTAAAACGAAAAACGAAATCAAAAAAAGAAAGGGATTGAGAGACTGACATGGGAATCGCAAAGAACGCACTAGGGTGTCCGATAGTTATGTGGGAGAAGAAGAGCAATTGAGAGGGTATATTTATGATAAAAATCTTCAAACAGATTCTCCGCATGGGTAGTTGTGACGACGTCATATCATGATCCTCTCTCTTCCTTCATGACGCCACGCGATAAGTCTATGTAATTTATTTTTTTTAGTTGTTATCGTCATCACAACCGTCAAAATTTAAGGGGCAATTGTTGGGGCTAGTATTTCGGGATCCTTACTGGAAACTCAAGTGGTTCAGTATCCTCATGCGAGTTCAGAATCCTAACAGGTTAAGTATCCTGAGTTTAATTTAATAACTAACCTCTCCTTTTTGACCTCGTACTTATTTGTTTCCAGGTTAGTTAAACGTGCAAATAGAAGCTAAAGACCCGGTCAAGAATTAGAGGACGTGGACTGATTGGACTATAATGGTCATTTGACCTAGCAGCGGAATCCCGAGTATATCGGATAGTTAGTTGTATTTTTTGACTATTTAACAAGCATAATAATCGATCTAAGGACACACAACTCACTCACGTACTAGCTTCAAATAGCAATCTTCTGTACCAATCTGTCACACCCTGATCACACGATATCGGATGCACGTGACGGAATTGAATCATGGTTATGGTTATATAGAATAGACCTCAATATGATAGAAACATGCCAATATTATTGTAGAAACACATTAGCCTTAGACTTTGAGTCGCAGCGGAAACATAAGTAGGACATTGTTTAGGTAAATCCAATACGACATGTTCAAAGTAAAAGCAAACATAGTTATCCGATCGGCAATCAGGATTACAAACTCACCCCGTGCGTACATGATGGATACCTAAGAATTCATAAGTTTAAAAATGTCAGCATAAAGTTGGGTGAGTTCAAAAGTTAAATGACACAATGTAAAATGTTTGAACAATTCAATAAAGTTGGCATTATATATATATATATATATATATATATATATATACTAGGATGGTGCCCGCGCGTTGCAGCGGCGACGACAGTTTATGTTGCGTTATTCTCAATTGTTGATGCATCATGGAAACTCAAAAATTTACAACGTGATATTTGTTATTGTTAGCGCGATGAGGCGCGAAGGGAATTTATAAGGCGTTACTTGCGCGTTCGGCGACGACACCAGCCAACGCGTTGCGCTACTTGTTTTCTGTTAGTTTATAAACCCGTGATGATATATTGCATTGTACTTTTTTTTAGTTTGTCATTCATAGCATGAACTTAATTTATCTACCCATACAGGGTATAGTATGACTATAAACTTGTAAACTTTGAGTATTAAAAACTCAAAACACGTAAACATTCAAAACTTGTAGCTTTTCTCGCAATTTATTTATTTAAACTTAAAACAGTTTACATAATTAGTTGGTGTTCGCTAGCAAGCCTTTGTCGGTAAGGAAAAATCAAAGTGAAAGATTTTTTTTATGGAAGAAGGCGAAATAAAAAATGAAGGGTTTAGATTGGGGGCAGTGGTGTACTGGGTTATGCTCTATGCTCATCCCAAACAATCTTGCATGCTTATTACCGACAATGCTCATCCCAAACACGACACCAACACATCATTGCACCATGAATTAAACATTCAACGTTTTGTTTTATTTTAAACAAACATGAAGCATAACCACCTGCAAATAATGGAATTCTGTTGGGAGGCTAAATCTTGTGAGAATGGAGGAGTGATGGATGGGGTGTTGGATTTAGGTGTCCAGACCCGACTAAATCAAGTACCTGACCCAGTTAAGACCCGTAAGAGTTACACCGGAGGCAACGGGTTTTTTTAAGACCGCTTACTTTTATAACCGGCAAATTCGCAGAAAAATTAATTATTTGTTTATTAAATAGTTTAATAGATAAATAATTAATTACTTATTTAAATTACTATTAATCATTAAGATTAATTAAGAGACTAAAGACGAAATACAATATTGATGTTATGGACGGAAATAAACGAATCATTAGTTTGACTAATATTCGTTAAACATCGGCAAAGAGATAAACATTTAAAGGGTTTAAATGTTAATCTTGAATATAAAATGGATCGATCAAAGACTAAACAAAGTCGAAGGACTTAATGGGAAATTAATCAGATATATATATCTGATTAATGGAGGGGGCGAACCCCTATTCAACAGACTAGAATTTTCGGCCCCCCTCCCCTCTCTCTCTCGCGATCGACGCCGACACCCACCATCGTCGCCGTCCTCCTCGTTTCTCCGGCAATTGGTTCATCCGATCGTGAGAACGTTAATCTGTCATTCACCATTTAGCCAAGTCGCCGCAGCAACCTAAGCCGAGCCGCCGCAGCAGCCCAAGCCGAGCCACCGCAGCAGCCTTCCACCGTCGCTCCGCCGTCAGCCGCCGCCGCCTATCGTGCGTTCCTCTACCGTTCGCCGTTCCGCGAACCGCCGCCGCCATCCGCCGTTCGTCGTGACCAAGCCGCCGCCGCCTGCAGCTCAGCCGCAGCCGACCGTCGCGCCACCGTCGCTGTCTCTATCGCACGCAGCCGCCGCCAGAGCCGGCCGCCGCCCCTCCTCGCCGTCGCCGGTTCCATTACGGTTTGTCAGCGGTGGAACCGACGACGACGAGGAGGGGCGGCGGCTGCGTGCGACGGAGACAGTGACAGTGGCGCGGCGGTCGACTGCGGCTGAGCTGAAGGCGGCGGCGGCTTGGTCACGGTGGACGGCGGATGGCGGCGGCGGTTCGCGGAACGGCGAACGGCAGAGGAGCGCACGATAGGCGGCGGCGGCTGACGGCGGAGCGACGGTGGTGGGCTGCTGCGGCGGCTCGGCTTGGGATGCTACGGTGGCTCGGCTTAGGTTGTTTCGGCGGCTCGGGTAAATGGTGAACGACAGATTAACGTTCTCACGATCGGATGAACCAATCGTCGGAGAAACGAGGAGGACGGCGGCGATGGTGGGTGTCGGCGTCGATCGAGAGAGAGAGAGGGGAGGGGGGCCGAAAATTCTAGTCTGTTGATTAGGGTTTCGCCCCCTCCATTAATCAATTATATATATCTGATTAATTTCCAGTTAAGTCCCTCGACTTTGTTTAATCTTTGATCGATCCATTTTATTTTCGAAATTAACATTTAAACCCTTTAAATGTTTATCTCTTTGCCGATGTTAACCGAATATTAGTCAAACTAATGATTCGTTTATTTCCGTCCATAACATCAATATTGTATGTCGTCTTTAGTCACTTAATTAATCTTATTGATTAATAGTAATTTAAATAAGTAATTAATTATTTATCTACTAAACTATTTAATAAACAAATAATTAATTTTTCTGCGAATTTGCCAGTTACAAAAGTAAGTGGTCTTAAATACCTGTTACCTCCGGTGTAACTCTTACAGGTCTTAACCGGGTCGGGTACTTGATTTAGTCGGGTCTGGACACCTTAATCCAACCGTCTCCCACTTGAACACCGCACATGGTGTTTAGGGTATCTTCCAAGGTTAGCGTATTGGAGTATTTCAACACTGTACGCACTTTTGGTATTGGAGTATTACAACACCGTACCTCTGGTCGGCATGTAGACAGAATGGGCATAGATGGGGCTAAACGTATTTCTTTGATCCGTTCGCGAAATCCCCATAACGGGAGTTGGGACAGTTGACTCACAAGTGACAATCGTTGTCCATTTGGCTACTTAGAAATTTTGAAAGCACTTTACGCTGTCTGGAGAAATTGTCTAACTAACTGAATCCCCAATTCCTATTCAAGATTAGCTTGCCATCCTTGAATACGAATCAAACATCAAAACACTAAAACATTTGCCTATTGTTTCAGATGGCTAACCGCGCTAATCAAGAGTTTTTCCATCTCAAGTCTCTCCCTGAGAAGGAGAAACTTAAGTCTCTCCTTGAGAAGGAGAAACTTAATGGTGCCAACTTCCTTGATTGGGAGAGAAATCTGAAAATCGTCCTGAAAATGGCTTACATGGAAAACGTGCTAGAAGCTGAGGTTCCTGAGGAACCTGAACTGACACGGCCGCGACGCGAAACGCCCATAACACATTGCGAACAAATGCCAAGAATGTCGCGTGTCTTATGCTAGCCACCATGGATTCTGAGATCCAGAAGAACATGGTTGACAGGACGGCTTTTCAGATGATCGGTGATCTAAGGGGCATGTTTGAAACTCAGACCCAACAGGAGCGCTATGACACCGTTGTGACACTCATTAGTTGTCGCATGGCCGAAGGCGCTCCCGTCAGCCCTTATGTCCTAAAGATGAAGAGTTACATCGACCGTTTAGCAAAACTTAATTACGTCATCCCCGCCGAAATGGCGACTGACCTGATTCTTCACTCACTGTCCAGTGCCTTCACCCCTTTCCGGGTAAACTTTAACATGCATAGCATGGTAAAGACAGTGACTGAACTTCACGGTATGCTTAAGACCGCTGAAGTTAATTTTGTTAACGGCAAGGCACCCGATGTACTCGCGATCCGGTCAGGAGGCGTCAAGAAGCCCGAGGTCAAGAAGGGTACGCGTGGGAACAAGAAGAAAGGCAAGGCAGCTGTCACCAGAGCGTCTGGAAGCTCCCATAAAGGCAAGCCTAAGGCAACCAAAGCACCGCCGCTTGAACAACGCGAGTGTTTTGAATGCCACAAGATGAGGCAATGGAAAAGAAACTGCCCAGAATATCTTGCCAAGGTGAAGAGCGGAAAAGCCCAGATGGGTAATTCCTCAGGTATACACATAAGTTCATGTTGTATGATGCTTCACTTATTCCTACAAAATATATGTTTGACATACTTTACATTTTGTAGGTGCATGAAGCTGAAGGAAGCAAACCAAGACAACACTGAGCTACCCTGCGATTTTCGCACCTGAATAAAGTTCGTGTCTGAGAGTTTTCGGTTCAACACAATTCTTGGTGATTTTAAAACAACTTATCTTGTTTGGTTTCCTTGGCTGTTTTTCAGGATGAACAAATCGCTTTCTTTGGATTTTGATTATGACATGTTTTGACAATGGTTGATTATCGAAACTTACATTATTGGTTTTAATCTACTTTGAATTTGATTCAACCTTTTGTTAGATTAAAATTCAAAATCCCATAACAACATACCAAATAGCCTGGTGCACTTGATTTGATCAAGGCTAGCTTAAGTGCGACATGATAACCTTTTAGTTACCATATCCCATCAAAGCTATAATGCCTTAAGCGTATATCGTAATTGTTACGTGACAACGCACGACACAACGGTAGTTCATGAAGTCCCATGACTTTGAACCATCCGACGTCAAAAATATTAAATCAAGTCGAAGCGATTGAAGATCGCCATTTCGGTCTACAACCATATGAACATATCAATCCTCTGCTTCAAGCAGACGTTTGCTCATAAAAGTTCGAATCACCAGCTAAACTACTACAGGAATAATCACTTGCTGATTATAACATTGTAGAATGGTCACACCAATTCTGGTGCACATTACCATTACATATACATGTGCATACCTACACATATCTTGGAAGTCTTAGACTACACTTGTTGTACTCACGTGTGTTTGAATCCGACATGCACTAAAATGTTTAGTACAGCGACTCACAGTTTCATCTTGAAACCGATAAACACAAGACTAATGACTTGCCACAACAATAGCCCTTGACATTTTGTAACCAAAACGCCCCTTCACACATCACTTGCATAACTAACTTCCAATCCCAAGGCTAATATCTTGCAAAGATGGAATTTGGTAATTACATGTCCAAAGCTAGATCTTTAAATATCTAAAGAAAGGTGACTCTGATAAGTCACTGGACTATGTAAAGAAACTCTCGCATCTAAACGAGACGGGCAAGATGAGCAATGTTTCACCAACAATGGATTGTTGCTTAGCGAAACATGTTGACATTCCGATTAGAGTTTGTATGTTAACCTTACCTGAATAAGGGAAACATCCTCTAATTTCGGACCCGAGAGTCCAATAGAAAAAATCATCATCTCGATCATCACGAGATACTTTAAAACAATCATAGACGAACGCATCTCCATACTATCAAACTCCGAAATGACTTTGACAGTCGTCTTTGAACTTATGATATCCAAACGGTTTGAAAGAAGGATGAAGATAGGAATGTCAATCTACCTCAAGCAAGTGGGAGCATCGCCATAGATCCTTACCGGAATAACGATCAAGTGCCGGTCTAAAGATCATTTAAATTTACTGGATTAAAAATTTTAAATGACACCTCAATTGATTATAAGTTTCAAGATTAAATTAAGTATTGATCATAGTATGGCTGAGCAACCATCAACACGATCAATCTCTTGAAACAATTCGAATCATACTAAATATGATACAAAAGGAAATTTAATACTTAGATATTGCATGAAATGTTGCCGTAAAGTGTTACGCCATGACCATAGATGGAAAATCACATCATCACTACTAGATACTGATGAAAGGGATTATATGTTCATTAACCAGAGTATCAATTATACTCGTTGAACATTAATAGCCACCTTAGTTGAATCTGAACTAAGAATGCCATAAAACATTCAAAGGGTTAATTCGACTTTGTAAATAGTCGGTTAATGTGCTCAAGTGATAACACAGTCATACATGAGCTTACCAAGGGCACTTCATTATCACAAGTTCGATTCACTTAAGAAGACTCATTGTTCAAGATAAACACTGAATCTTAAGAAACAACTAACACTAGGTAATCCTAAAACGAAACACGAGGACATGATAGCAAATTCATAATTTCAATGATCGGGTTAGATCAGCGAAATTACACTACTGCGTAGTACGTGAATTCTGCATCGCATCGATATTCGATTTTAGGGTTGGATGTCGAACACTATCTTTTGCAGCATATCATTCGACCTCCTCTAAGCTGTTAGACGAGAGTCTGAATTCTGCGTAACGCGTTCGAATTTTATACGTTTTATTATCCATGAATATTTCTTTAATATTCAAAAGGTCTGTAGCCGATTAGATATTGCGGGAGCTACGCCTGAAACAAGACTACTCTGACTCTCGACTCAAGGTGTTGACTTCCAGACTCACAAGGCCTCATTAGAGAATGACGTCGGGACGTAACTCGCATCAGAATGTCTTCATGGATCCAAGCGTAAGACAAATCTGATTGATGGTATACTCAACGGTATCCTTTGACCTGAGATACATGAGCGACCTCCCGTCTGCCAAAGAACATTCTTTGATTGTAGCTTAACGTTGTCGCGTAACTGCCAGCCATAACGATTACTTTTAGGAATGGATCTGAAGCTTAGTGGGAGCTGTATATAGTCAATATGGGATTCTGTGCTCTTGCATTAATAATGCAACAGTTTGACATCATGGGCCCTCTCGTTAGTTCCAAGTGTTAAGTGTAAGGCCTTACCCAAACTTACTGTGTGTTTGATTGGACCACTTCGAACAGCAAAACGAGAAATACAATGATCAAACACGGAAGAGAATGAATAGATCCATGTCTCTGGTTCGATTGGTGCCTCATACAGAAAGGATCTGATGACTTTACAAATACCATAAGTCTAAACTATATCACAAGTTTATTGATATGCCTTGGTTGTTTTGACTTGAAGTGTCATGACTGGTTGGGGACAGCCACGTGTAGTTAGAGCACCTCTGACTGTATCTTGATTAATAGTCGCGCTCAGTCCAAGTGGGAGACTGTTGGATTTAGGTGTCCAGACCCGACTAAATCAAGTACCCGACCCGGTTAAGACCCGTAAGAGTTACACCGGAGGCAACGGGTATTTAAGACTGCTTACTTTTATAACCGGCAAATTCGCAGAAAAATTAATTATTTGTTTATTAAATAGTTTAATAGATAAATAATTAATTACTTATTTAAATAACTATTAATCATTAAGATTAATTAAGCGACTAAAGACGACATACAATATTGATGTTATGGACGGAAATAAACGAATCATTAGTTTGACTAATATTCGTTAAACATCGACAAAGAGATAAACATTTAAAGGGTTTAAATGTTAATCTCGAAAATAAAATGGATCGATCAAAGATTAAACAAAGTCGAGGGACTTAACGGGAAATTAATCAGATATATATATATATATATATATATATATATATATATATATATCTGATTAATGGAGGGGGCAAAACCCTAATCAACAGACTAGAATTTTCGCCCCCCCCCCCCCCCCTCCTCTCTCTCTCTCTCTCTCTCTCTCTCAATCGACGCCGACACCCACCATTGCCGCCGTCCTCCTCGTTTCTCTGGCGATTGGTTCATCCGATCGTGAGAACGTTAATCTGTCGTTCACCATTTAGCTGAGCCGCTGCAGCAACCCAAGCCGAGCCCACCACCGTCACTCAGCCATCAGCCGCCGCCGCCTATCGTGCGCTCCTTTGCCGTTCGCCGTTACGCGAACCGCCGCCGCCTATCGTGCTTGGAAGCTCTCTTTTAGCCGGAGAAGTGATACTTGTCGACTGTGAGGGAGACTACCGCCCCTGAGGGGCTTTTTGCTAGAGGCATCCCCTCAAATGAGATTGATCAACTCTACAACATCTTCGGTTTTAGCTATAAGAGCCCGCCTTCCAGTCCTATATTCTTGTTACTAGCTTCAAAGGAACTACAAAAAGAAGGAGTCGAAGCATCGGATAGTGCTACCTACGAGTGAGTCACCCGCCTGGTTAGCTGTCCTTATGAACGAAGGTGCGTATGAAAGTATTTACGGAAGACCATCAAATTACTGATTAGGAAGGTATTTAAGGAATGAACTTCTATTACAGGGATTCTTTTATTAAGACCTTTCGGATAGATAGCCCTATTGAATGAAGGTTGAACACCAACCCGCCTGGAAAGCTAAGAGTCGGCAAAGACCTAGCTGTCGAGAAATGAAAGAAGTCGCTTTCTAGGAGAAGGAGTATGAGGAAGTCAAGTCACAGGCAAGAAACCAACAGGCTAAGAGCTATCTCCAAACCTCTCCCTTATTGACAAAATAAGAGGGATTTCAGGCAATTAGCTTATAAGAATTCCTGCCCTAGAAGATCGCATTTCTGATTTGAGCACCGTCTTTATACATTTCAGTTCTCAGGATCTTACGAAGAAAGG
>JBCNJP010000009.1:11162287-11164787 GCA_039602395.1 Deinandra increscens subsp. villosa | reverse complement strand
CCTATCATGTGTTATATATATTTATAGTGTATGTGTATATTTAGAAGATAATAAAAAGTAATAACATGGACAAAATGATTGTAAATATATTCTAATTGCAACAATCTTTATAAGTAATTGATATTAGGATGCTTAGATTAAAGTAGGTTACAATTTATATTTTTTCATGAAAATCCCCAAATCACGAAGACCCCTAAAAAATGACCTATGAAATAACGTGGAAAAATCTAAAATTAACAGAGAGGTTAATGAAAAACTGAGTGAAGAGGACTACTTACTTGCTAAATTTGATGTAGAATTGAGCCAGGAATCGCACGAACAAGTTTGGAGCCCTAGAAATTGGGGGTTTTTGATTGTCTTTATGAAAATCGAAATTGAGAGAGGAATATGATGCGTGGGAGGGTCTATAACTGATTTCTAGTCTCAATTTATAGTGAAAGAGATCGAAGCTGGGTCAATTGTAAGCTTTAAAAATTGTTTTATGGAGGTTTTTATGAATTTGGAGGTTTTGAGTGAAAATCATTGATTGTAAACGGCTTTGAGTGATTGTGGTGTCATTAGAATCAGAATTAAATTTTGGACATGAATAGGTAATCAATTTTTTGTATTAATTGAAAAAAAAAACACGGACTAGAATGATGATAATGGGACCGTTCGCGAAAGAAAAAAAAAAGAATAGAGATAAAAGGAGGAGTGCGTGGAAGAAGGAGGGGGAAAAGGAAATTTACGCGTTGCTTACTCTATAATAACGTTTGAGTCGAATGCTATACACGAACTCAGAGTTGGTCTAGTGGTAAGGCTGCAAGTTTAGATGGGGATGTCGCAGGTTCGAATCCTTCGGCCCTCATTTCCCTTTTCCCTTTTCCCTTTTTCTTTTTTTGTTTCTTTATTTTTTTAAAATTAAATTAATACAACCCATACAAGACACAATTAAATCCCACAATTTATGTTTATAATCCGGTCTTTCTCATGGCTTTAATTACGAATCATTTAAGAACATAAAATTTATTTTTATAAAATTATTTTCGAAGTTTATCGAAATTACATAAATGACACAAACTTTTAATATTTACAATTTTAACCCAAAACTTTTGTACAACTATAATTTGTGTTTCAATTGCGTGTGTAACTAGTATTGCCTACATTTTCCACACGTATATAGCATAGTCAAGTCCCGGTCTAATATAAATAAATTGAAAGCTTGAAATATTGAAATCCGAATTGAAATAAAAACAAAAGAAATTAAAATAATCATAAATTATACAATGAAACACCAAATATAATGAAATGAACTTCCTTATTAAATGGATCATGGAATACAAGTCGGGTACAACGAAATGGATAGACCATGGATGTTACAGTCTCCCGTACTTTAGGAAATTTCGTCCCGAAATTACCCTTGAGAAGACTGCTCGAATAAGTGTGGGTGCTTGGTTTTCATTTGGTCTTCGCGTTCCCAGGTGAACTCTGGTCCTCGCTTAGACTCCCAACGGACCTTGACAACTGGAATACGACTACGCTTGAGTTGTTTGACTTCTCGGTCCATAATTTCCACTAGTTTCTCTACAAAGTGCATTGTTTCATCGATGCGCACTTCGTCCAATGGAATATGGAGGTCTTCGTTAGCCAGGCACTTGCGAAGATTGGACACATGAAATGTTGGGTGAACATTTTCGAGTTCTCGGGGTAGTTCAAGTCTGTAGAAAACCTTCCCAACTCTTTCAAGTATCTTGAAGGGACCCACATAACGAGGAGCCAACTTACCCTTCTTCCCAAAACGTATAACTCCTTTCCAAGGTGATACCTTGAGGAGTACCAAATCACCGACTTGAAACTCGAGGGGTTTTCGACGCTTGTCAGCATAACTCTTCTGTCTGCTTCGAGCGGAAATGAGGTGATCACGGATTTGAGAGATCTTATCAGTCGTCTCCTGGATCAGTTCGGGATCGGTGATCTGAGCTTCACCAACCTCGCTCCAACAAATTGGAGAGTGACACTTGCGACCATATAGTGCTTCAAATAGAGCCATGCCAATACTAGAGTGGTAGCTATTGTTATATGAAAACTCAATCAATGGTAAATGAGTATCCCAATTACCACCAAAGTCGATTACGCAAGCACGAAGCATGTCCTCAATTGTTTGAATGGTACGCTCAGACTGCCCATCGGTTTGAGGATGATAAGCGGTACTGAGGTCCAAACGAGTACCCAGGGCAGATTTCAAGGTTTTCTAGAACCGAGAAATGAAACGACCGTCACGATCAGAGATGATACTTAATGGGACACCATGAAGACTCACGATTTCCTTGATATAGATTCGAGCCAGCTTCTCGACTTTGTAGTCTTCGCGAATGGGAATGAAATGAGATGATTCTGTTAAACGATCAATGATTACCCAAATGCTATCATAGCCACTAGAGGTGCGTGGAAGTTTCGTGATGAAGTCCATCGCGATATTATCCCACTTCCAGACCGGGATCTCAGGTTGTTCTAGAAGACC
>JBCNJP010000009.1:11109141-11161787 GCA_039602395.1 Deinandra increscens subsp. villosa | reverse complement strand
GTTTGTCGACATCTTAAGGTAAATAATCCCTTTTGCAGAGCATTGACAAAATCCCATTCGTTGATTGTCCTGTGCTTATTACTCATGTAAGTCTGCAAATATAATATTACCCAAATACCTTTGTCCGTGTAATGACTCTACAAATATGGTATTTAATATTTGAAAAAAATATGTTCTTTTTTATATCGTACCAGGTGGATCCATACTTGTGTTTGATTGAAGATTGTAAGCTTACTCAATCCTGTGCATATGTATATTTTTAGGTGTACTATAGCCTCATATTAAAAATGATATTGATCTATTTATGTTAAAGGTAGTGTACTAACTTACAAATCTGTAATAAGTGGACTCCATGAAGTCAACGAATCAGTGGATGGTGCATCCTAAATCCTGCAGATGATAAGATGGGTGAGATGGGTAAGCAGGGTTGGTTATAAACTACACATTTCGATTTCAGCCATCAAATAATTTATTTTGAGCCACATATTCAAACTCCATTTCTTCCAAATTTGACTCCAATAGTCAACCTTCATCTTTTCATATATCCCACTTTCATTGTGGTTTATGCACCACCTATAACCCAGTTTAGATTGAGACGGTTAAACAGGTATCACATTTCAGGTACAACACATGTTCAGGCTTATTGGATGGCTCTGCTGCAGGTTTTCAAGTTTTAACTGATTTATTGTTTGCTTTATTTTGATTCCTAATTTGATGATATGTTTTTGTATATGTAGGTTTGCTTGCTTTGCTGATTATATGCATCACTGTTCAGGTTAGTTTTTCTATTTGATGATATGTTTTTGTATATGTAGGTTTGCTTGCTTTGCTGATTATATGCATCATTGTTCAGGTTAGTTTTTCTATTTTGATTTTTATTTATTGTTGGTTATTAGAGATCTGGCAGATTGGGGATAAAAGATTAACATGTAAATGGAGGTTTTTTTATCCCTGTTATCATTTTTTCTCTTGGAACAATGGTCTACTAATACATCTCATGGGGGGAGTAGACTTTCTGAATTTTTATTACTAAAAAAAAGTGGCTGCAGGTATGGATCCTGAGTTACCTTATCTGGCAAATGATGTGTAAATAGGTTGATTTAGAAATGTTATCATTTGTTCTCTTGGAACAATGGTCTACTAATACATCTCATGGGGGAGTAGACTTTCTGAATTTTTATTACTAAAAAGAAGTGGCTGCAGGTATGGATCCTGAGTTACCTTATCTGGCAAATGATGTGTAAACAGGTTGATTTAGGTTTTGTTTATTGGTAGAATAGCTAAGGTAATTAATTTGATTTGAATTTAGATGCATCTGAAACAGTCAGGGAATTAAATTGATTTGGGTAAATGTTGACTAAAAAGTCAACAGAAGCCATACTTTGCTGCACAAATATTTACAATTCAGCCTACTCGTCCAACCAGTATTGTCATTATGCTTCCAATGCCATTTTGCCACCCAAACCTCCAGCCACTAGCATTCTGGTCTTGTTCTGTGTAGGCTCATGGTTCTATTGTTAGATTTCGTTATTGTTACTAAAACAAGCTTCTTATTCCAACTAGAGGTGTCAATTTTATCCCTTAGCTTATAAATGGGTCATTTTGGGAAGTGTTTTATTTCTAATGGGTCAAATTGGTTAGATGGTTGATAGCCATCAAAAGTGTATTCAAATGCTTAAACCCGCTTAAATCGCTTCACGAAAATGGATAAAAAGTATTTTCATGGGTCGGATCACAGGCTAAAATCTACCCTTTTTGACCCGTTAGGGTTAACCTACCCAGACCACCCGTTTGGACACCTCTAATGCCAATGAAGTGTCGTTACAACAGGTTGTTTTGGTACAACTATACTGTAGAAGCCGATCGGCCTATAAAGGATATGACATTGATAGCCGAATACATTGGTGATGTGGATTACATTAATAATCGCGAACATGATGACTGTGAAAGCATGATGTCTCTTCTTTTAGCATCAGATCCATCCAAGAGTCTTGTTATCTGCCCTGATCAATGTGGAAAAATTGCACGTTTTATCAACGGGATAAATAACTTTGCTCCGTAAGCTTGCCAAAATTACTATCGTATTTACTGAAATGTATTCTTCTCTGCTAATCATATGGTACTTCACAGTTTTGCAGCGAATCAAAGAAGAAGCAAGTTAAGATGGCAAGTATTTTCTGCTAATCATATGGTATTACACCAGGCCAGAAAGAACCGGTCACAAACAGGTATACATGCCTTTGTCTTCATTTACTCATAATGAGAAAATTTAAGAGGAAAAACTTATATTCGAATAGTTTAACTAGGTATTTTTCTATCAGCAAGTTAAGATGGCAAGTCACGCAGGTCAGATTGTAATAGTAAAATTGTTAAAAAAAAAAGGAACAGGTTGGATGAATCAAGTAGGTAAGAAGCACCCAAAATAGGTTCATAATGCGTAAAACCTCTTAGAATCTCTTTATTTCACCATTCTTTTATTTGAAAATCTGAAGTTTTGTAGTGATTGTTGTATATCTCTTATGTGTGGTTATTGTTCTTGATTTTAAATAAGGTGGATGAGAGTGCTATGTTGTAACATTGTGATTGGCTATAGAAGAAATTTGACACATTACAAGAGGCACCATTTGCATATCGAGGTCTAAAGAAGCTGGGGCGTGAACTTTCAATACGCAAGGACAATTACGGCTGACGATGTGACTTGGCATTGAAGAAAATGGTGTCCTTGTCTGCAAAATAAGACCATTCCCAACCGATGTCTTTCATTTTTGTCCTTTCTTTTTTAATTTAATAGTTACAAATCTACAGCTATTTATATTCCTGCTAGGATGGAGTATATTGTTTATAGTATTCTTAGAACAAGAAAGCCATTAATGCGTAATTGGAACGTGTTCCATATTCCTGTAGAGTGAATGCTTTATTTGGGAATATTAAACAAGGTTGGTTATTTCTATACCAGATGACGTTCATAATTGCCTATGTTATTTAGTGTTCATTATGTTTCTAATAAAACATACTACATATTACCATTTTAAATAGTCATTGATTGGTATGGATCATTGTTGACATAATCATGTAATTTCATTCGTCATGATCATTGTTTGGATTTATGATTGAGTTTCAAATATTTTGTGATTAATTGTTGTGAGTATGTCGAATAAGTTCATTTATAAGATCTTTAACACTGATTTTTAGTCTTCGACAGAGTTCATAAATTGGTATAATTTCATTCAGATAATTAGACACTATTAATCAGTCCCTAAATTCTTTATTTCATAAAACACATTCAAAACTGAATATTAGTACCTAATTAGACACGGTTTAAAAACCATAACGACTAAAAGTTAGTCTCCAATATATCCCTTGTTAAAAAGGGACTGAATATCAGTTGCTCATATAATTATACTATTTTCCATTAATTAGGGCCTTTATTGGGACTGAAATTCAGTAGCCAAAGTTTTTCCTTCCAATATATTTTATTTTAGAGGGAAATTTGTAACTGAAATTTAGTCTTAAATAATCAGTCAAATTATTAGGGACTAATTACCAGTCACTATCACGATCCACAAACGTATCAGTCTCTAATATCGTTAGGAACTGATCTATCAGTCTCAAATAATATGTATCGAGGACTGAATATTCAATCCCTAAAATTTTAGTCCCTAATGGTCACTTTTCTTGTAGTGAGGTTGCCCATATAAAAACTAAACCCAAGGCGAAATAGAAGGGAACCTCACCCTGACCTCATGAAGCAAGGATGATCTGTCAACCAAGTTAAAGGCATTAGAAAAATCTACGGTAAGCATGGCCAGAGACCCATCCTGGTGGCGATCTCCTAAAACCCGGTTAACACTGTGCAAAATGGCCTCCGCCCCTCCCGACACACCAAACCCGAACTGAAAATCATATAGGTACTGCGCCATAACCTTACTAACCCCTTTCATAGAAACCTTAGAAACCATACGTCTCTAGATAGTCCCAACCGCAATTAGGCGGATCCCATTATCAGGCTTTAAAAGCGGTGTAAGAGGAGCAGAAGCAACAAACTCTGCCAGACAACTGGGGCATCTCCCCCCCCCCCCAGCCACAAATTGACCACCGAAGTAATGGCCTCTAGAAGGTCATTGGCAATGGCAGAGCCCTCCCCACATAGAGCATCAAGAATGTGTTGCGCCCTCAGGCCATCCCTCCCGCACGATGTCCTTTTAGGAAACGATTTAATGCACCCCATAACACAATCAACGTCTGCCACCATGGGAGGCTCAGAATAAGCAACGGTTGACAAGGAAGGAGGCAGCACATGGGGATGCTTGGCCTCTAGAGCGAGCGTGGTATCTCCATTATAAGATGCAACACCGGACGAACAAAGCACTTTCACCGCCGCAGTGAAGTGGCCATCTACAATCTTCCGAAGACACTGCTTGACGTTCGTACTAGCAGATGTATCTTTATCAGAACCACCGCACTGCTGACCAATGGCCCCCTCCTTAGAGCTGTCGAGATTGCTTTTAACAAGTAATCCAATACCATCCTCCTTTCCCCAGGTGGCTAAGGAGGTCATTATATGTTGGCATTGCAAGGCTTTTCTGTTCCCAGACCTACATTCTTGCCGACTTTGAGGTCTGAAAACCCACAACGTACACCGAGGGAGAAGCAACAACCTCACCCAAGAGTTAACAGACCCGGGTTGAGCAACCACCCTGAGGAGAGCAAACCTTAAAGCATGGGAGAACGCCAACCGGAAGCTAGGAGGGATGCTTTTGACAGTCGTGACACGCACTTTGAAAACCCTGTCGAGGAGCTCCCCATCCAGACCAAACGAGCTATTGGTGGTGGCCACATCGACAACACCGGCAGGTTTCGGGATCCCCATATGTGTCTCACCATGTCGGGCTTAGCTGTCAAAAACCTAGTGACGCCATCGGGATGATGGCAGCCACGACTCAGAGCATGGATTTTCATACACTTCCCACACATCCAATATCCAAAAGTCCTTAAGGTATACTCCAGCGCCGTGAACACGTCAAGGTCAGAAGAAATAACCCCACGCAATAGATTATGGCGATCATCGCTAAACAGGTGCAAACTTTTGATATGCAAGATAAGCCTCGAGATCCCTTTAGCACCAATTTCACCATCAGTACAACAGTGAAAACTTCGGAAAGGACACGACCATGAGCCGCCTGGAAGCAAATGGATGCCCGCCATATCAAAACAGAAGAAAGGAAAAAGGAATCACGGTTCGAGGTGAAACGCGAACATAATCCACAGATGGCTAAAAGCCACACCTCGATAGACCAACAAAGAGTTGGCTATCACCGAGGGCCAACCCTCAATAAAACGACATCTGCGGGCTAAAGACCAATAAACCAGTCATGTGGCAAGAACGAAACAAGCCCCCTGCATGGCAATAAACTCTAAAAATTACAGCAAACACCGCACCAAGTCCGGCGAACCAAGGCGTCGAAGCAACAAAAACCCGATGAACCAAGGACCCACCCGACGAACCGTTTAGAACCGATGGTATGACCGCCTATTAAAAGAGTTTTCGGTGGTCCGAAATGAGCACCGGCGTACCAAAAGGACGATGGTACGGCGCCCCGTTAAAAGATCCGGCGTACCAAAAAGGCGATGGTACGGCGGCCCATTATCCCGGCGTACCAAAATGAGATGCGACGTACCAAAGCCCCGATAAAAGAGAACCTGCGGACCAGATTTGAAAACAGAATTGAAATCAGGCGTACCAAAAATGTTGGTGGTACGGAGGCCCGTTAAACAAAAAGGCTCTGGCGGACCAAAGTGAAATCCGGTGAGCCGAATCACCAGGAAAGGGGTGGGTTTCGGTCAGGCGACGGAGGGGTAGGCAGCAAGATTGTGGATCGGAGGTGGCAGGTGGCGAAGGGGGTTGGACGGAGGTGAGCTTGGTGACGGGAGGAGGGTTACGAGGCGGTGGGTGTAGGGCGGTGGTGCGTTAGGTGGAGGGTGGAGGGAGTAGGGCGGTGGTGAATGGGGAAGAAGACGGAGATCTGGAAGAAGAGGAGAGGGAAGGATAGTAGGAAGGGATAGATTAGCCGGAGGTCCGACCGGAGAACGCCATCGGGAATGGAAGACGAAATGCTATTTGTCAAATTCCTTGTTTAACACTTTCTTCTTACTTTTCTTATACTGTTCATTGCCTTAACATCTTTCTTTCAGTGAAGACCATAATTCATGAGAATGTTCGCAGGTTTTAAATTGGTGAAGCAACTCGTTGGGTAAAGCTTGAGTTATTAAACCATACGCTTTTTGTTCTCGAACAAAATCAGCCTTTTGTGTAAGATCCATATTCCTTTGCATAATAGGAACATTGTTTAACCCGACAGGATACACATATGGTGCATCCATAGCAATCCATAGGTCTGGATCCGTTGTACCGATATACGCTTTAAATCTCTTTTTCCAATTAGGATAGTCCTCAAACTTAAGAAGTTTGGGAACTTTCTGAGTCGTCCCGATCTCATTGTCGTAATTCAGTAATGTTTGCATCTGCGATTGAATAGCAGCAAACGCGGTATAATCCGACATTTTGGAAAAATTTAAGATTTTGTTCTCCGAACTTAAGATGAGCTCCGAACTTAAAGTAAGCTCCGAACTCACTCCGAACCTTCACCGATCTTGAAAACAAAGTCCGAACTCCCTACGAACTTATCACCGAACACAGAAACTCCGAACTCCCTCCGATCCTGGTCCGAACTATCTCCGAGACAAAAATTCTCACCGAACTCTCTCCAATAGCTCACCGAACTCTCACCGAATCGAAAATGTGCCCGAACTTGACCCGAACTCGACACTCGGAGCGGTTTCACCGAACTACAGGTTCGGCTGAACGTAAAAGTTTCGGAATTTTTTCAGATCTCACCAGAAAACACTCACAAATGAACTCAAATTATAAGATGACCAGAAGCAAACAAAACCAAGGAATTTTGACACAAAACATGACGTTTTTCACGTAAATTTCTAGAGAGCAACTTGAAAAACGAACTTCGAATATACAAATTGCAACAAATCGAACCAAACAGCACCAGATAACTCTGATACCACTTAAAAGTGCGTGAACGTTGGATCGGTTTGGTCGATAACAATCGTATATGTGAGAATATGTGAGAAAACAAACACAAGCAAGGTAAATAAACTCAATCTCTCATTAATACGTGATAACAAGAGAATCAGAGTACACACACAAACTTACATACAAAAGTTCGCTCAACTCTCAAAAACTAGTCTATACAAAGACACAAACAATTATATATAGCCTACGGGTGTCCGAACTCCTTGGCTTGTCCGAACCTCAGGTGCCGCCAAGGCTCGGCCAGTGTTCGGCCGGAGTTCGGCCACCAGACTCAAAACTATAAATCTTCATGTCTTCGTTTGATCCAGCTCATTGCCATATCGTGTATCAACAAAAGGTCCTCATCGCCCATGTATTTCTCTGCCTTGGCTTCCTTGACCTCCCTCGCCACCTCAGCTTCCTTCTCAACCTTTAAACTTTCACCTTCACATCTCACCTTCTTAGCTTCTGCGGCCTTCTCTTCTGGTCCCCACCCCCCAAACTTTCCAATGCTAGATTCCAAGCGTCCACCTGCCAAACCTTCACCACCGCACCCTCAGCTTCCGCCTCTCCAGCCATTTTAATCATCACCTCCAGCACGCTTCTAGCGGCTGAGCGCTTGGCCTCCTCAGCATCCCTAAGCTCCTTTGCCTCAAATGCCTCACACTATTCCTTCATTTTCCGCTCATAATACTGGGTCTTGCCCTTAGCAATCTCAGCCTGATCCCGGATTTTCTCCCTAGCCTCCATAAGCTCCTGCTCAGTTTCCATGACCAGGGTGCTCAGCTTCTTAATTCCCTGCAAAAGATAAGGATCCTGAGTAACCTAAAATATCAAGATATTAAAGATTTTATAAAATTTCTTATCATGTTCATCATTGTCTGCATCGAAAGAAGTTTGTTGCTGACTTCGAAAGGAGCTAAGCCTTTGAAGGTTTCCAGATAGACCACGGATTTGAAGCCCTTCCTCTTCTTTCTCAAAGATTCTTTCCCACAGGTAACAGGGGGCTTTGAGCTAACATGAGGTTTAGATTTTTCTTTCTTAACTTATATCAGGTAGGTCAGGTCAGCTAGATTGAATGACAAACTGGATTTCGGAACTACAAAACGGAGTAACATGATCTCACTATTTGCAAGACAAAACTATAAAGCAGTAATCTGAGATACTAACTCAACATATCAGCGGTGGTGCGGTTAATTGAATAACTTTTCTCGCTTGTTGCTGATTTGATGGAATCTAGTACAGTTTCTCTAGCTTCTTCCTACAATCTACTTGGGGAACCACTAGCTTTCAAACTTTTGTGCTACAAAATCAGAAAGACAAACATTCAACATTCAAACTAAATCAAGATGTAACAAGTTATAATGCAGTATCCTACCCTTGCCAACCTACTGCATTAGCAAACTTTTACCCCCTGGGTTAGAGTCTCGCTTCACAAGGAAAATTTTCTTTTACCAGTCGTGATCATTCTGGGAAGCTTGAGGGATCAACTGAGATATAGCCGGCCTGGCATGAAGAACAAACCAGCTATTTCCATGGGTAGGGAATAGTAAGCAACACAAATTTCAAGGATCCCCACTTCAAGACCCCTGTTATGGTTCAGATTGTCTAGAGAAAACAAAATTCTCCAAACCATGGGCATGGTTTGGGAGTAGCAGAGCTTAGTTTTTTTAAAAAAACTGGTTTATCAAATCAGGGAATGGGTATGACATACCAAGAAGAAATGGGTAGTACAGAAAACACACCAAAGTTTTTTTAGCAAAAAATCAGCTTTCAGACGGGGATCAAATTTACGGAACACGGTGCCGGTAGGATATAGACCAGACTCTTTGACGCTCTAAATTTCCAGATCATCAAATGCGTAGGATTCCTCTTCACAGGCGACAAGAAGTTCCTGATCGGTGAAGTCCTCAATGACGCGAGTGGCCGTTGATGAGCTTGAGCTAGTGGTTTTCTTGTCCATTATCGTAAAACGCAAAATGAAATAAAAAAAAGAAAGGGATTGAGAGACTGACATGGGAATCGCAAAGAACGCTCTAGGGTGTTTGATAGTTATGTGGGAGAAGAAGAGCAATTGAGAGGGGATATTTATGATAAAAATCTTCAAACAGATTCTCCGCATGGGTAGTTGTGACGACGTCATATCATGATCCTCTCTCTTCCTTCATGACGCCACGCGATAAGTCTATGTAATTTAATTTTTTATAGTTGTTATCGTCATCACAACCGTCAAAATTTAAGGGGCAATTGTTGGGGCTACTATTTCGAGATCCTTACTGGAAACTCAAGTGGTTCAGTATCCTCATGCGAGTTCAGAATCCTAACAGGTTAAGTATCCTGAGTTTAATTTAATAACTAACCTCTCCTTTTTGCCCTCGTACTTATTTGTTTTCAGGTTAGTTAAACGTGCAAATAGAAGCTAAAGACCCGGTCAAGAATTAGAGAACGTGGACTGATTGGACTATAATAGTTATTTGACCTAGCAGCGGAATCCCAAGTATATCGGATAGTTAGTTAGTTGTATTTTTGACTATTTAACAAGCATAATAATCGATCTAAGGACACACAACTCACTCACGTACTAGCTCCAAATAGCAATCTTCTGTAGCAATCTGTCACACCCAGATCACACGATATCAGAGGCACGTGACGGAATTGAATCATGGTTATGGTTATATAGAATAGACCTCAATATGATAGAAACATGCCAATATTATTGTAGAAACACATTAGCCTTAGATTTAGAGTTGCAGTGGAAACATAAGTAGGACATTGTTTAGGTAAATCCAATACGACATGTTCAAAGTAAAAGCAAACATAGTTATCCGATCGGCAATCAGGATTACAAACTCACCCCGTGCGTACATGATGGATACCTAAGAATTCATAAGTTTAAAAATGTCAGCATAAAGTTGGGTGAGTTCAAAGGTTTAATGACTCAATGTAAAATGTTTGAACAATTCAATAAAGTTGGCATTATATATATATATATATATATATATATATATATATATATATATATACTAGGATGGTGCCCGCGCGTTGCAGCGGCGACGACAGTTTATGTTGCGTTATTCTCAATTGTTGACGAACCATGGAAACTCAAAAATTTACAACGTGATATTTGTTATTGTTAGCGCGATGATGCGCGAAGGGAATTTATAAGGCTTTACTTGCGCGTTCGGCGACGACACCAACCAACGCGCCGCGCTACTTGTTTTCTGTTAGTTTATAAATCCGTGATGATATATTGCACTGTACTTAATTTATCTAGCCATACAGGGGTATAGTATGACTATAAACTTGTAAACTTTGAGTATTAAAAACTCAAAACACGTAAACATTCAAAACTTGTAGCTTTTCTAACAATTTATTTACTTAAACTTAAAACAGTTTACATAATTAGTTGGTGTTCGCTAGCAAGCCTTTGTCGGTAAGGAAAAATCAAAGTGAAAGATTTTTTTTATGGAAGAAGGCGAAATAAAAAATGAAGGGTTTAGATTGGAGGCAGTGGTGTACTGGGTTATGCTCTATGCTCATCCCAAACAATCTTGCATGCTTATTACCGACAATGCTCATCCCAAACACGGCACCAACACATCATTGCACCATGAATTAAACATTCAACGTTTTGTTTTATTTAAAAAAAAAACATGAAGCATAATCACCTGCAAATAATGGAATTCTGTTGGGAGGCTAAATCTTGTGAGAATGGAGGAGTGGTGGATGGGGTGTTGGATTTAGGTGTCCAGACCCGACTAAATCAAGTACCCGACCCGGTTAAGACCCGTAAGAGTTACACCGGAGGCAACGGGTATTTAAGACCGCTTACTTTTATAATCGGCAAATGTTTTAGTGTTTCGATGTTTGATTCGTATTCAAGGATGGCAAGCTAATCTTGAATAGGAATTGGGAATTCAGTTAGTTAGACAATTTCTCCAGACAGCGTAAAGTGCTTTCAAAATTTCTAAGTAGCCAAATGGACAACGATTGTCACTTGTGAGTCAACTGTCACAACTCCCGTTATGGGGCTTTCGCGAACGGATCAACAAAATACGTTTAGCCCCATCTATGCCCATTATGTCTACAGGCCGACCAGAGGTACGGTGTTGAAATACTCCAATACCAAAAGTGCGTGTAAAGAAAATAGTAGTTGTCTTAAGTGGTCAGTGTGTGCGTACGGTGTTGGAATACTCCAATACGCTCACCTTGGAAGATACCCTAAACACCACGTGCGGTGTTCAAGTGGGAGACTGTTGGATTTAGGTGTCCAGACCCGACTAAATCAAGTACCTGACCCGGTTAAGACACTTAAGAGTTACACCGGAGGCAACGAGTATTTAAGACCGCTTACTTTTATAACCAGCAAATTCGCTGAAAAATTAATTATTTGTTTATTAAATAGTTTAATAGATAAATAATTAATTACTTATTTAAATTACTATTAATCATTAAGATTAATTAAGTGACTAAAGACGACAAACAATATTGATGTTATGGACGGAAATAAAAGAATCATTAGTTTGACTAATATTCGTTAAACATCGGCAAAGAGATAAACATTTAAAGGGTTTAAATGTAAATCTAGAAAATAAAATGGATCGATCAAAGATTAAACAAAGTCGAGGGACTTAACGGGAAATTAATCAGATATATATATCTGATTAATGGAGGGGGCGAAACACTAATCAACAGACTATAATTTTCGGCCCCCCTCCCCTCTCTCTCTCTCTGGATCGACGCCGACACCCACCATCGCCACCGTCCTCCTCGTTTCTCCGGCGATTGGTTCATCCGATCGTGAGAACGTTAATCTGTCGTTCACCATTTAGCTGAGCCGCCGCAGCAACCCAAGCCGAGCCGCCGCAGCAGCCCAAGCCGAGCCGCCGCAACAGCCCAAGCCGAGCCGCCGCAGCAGCCCAAGCCGAGCCGCCGCAGCAGCCCGCCACCGTCGCTCCGCCGTCAGCCGCCGCCGCCTATTGTGCGCTCCTCTGCAGTTCGCTGTTCCGCGAACCGCTGCCGCCATCCACCGTCCGCCGTGACCAAGCCGCCGCCGCCTGCAGCTCAGCTGCAGCCGACCGCCGTGACGCCGTCGCTAACTCCGTCGCACGCAGCCGCCGCTCGAGCCAGCCGCCGCCCCTCCTCGCCGTCGTCGGTTCCACCACCGAAATCCCGTACGTCGGATAGGCTGTAAAACCATGGAGCGATGGATCGATTGCTAATCAAGTGATAACGAGATGAAACGAGATCAAAAGTAAATACAAATGAGATTTGTATTGATGAAACCTTGAGAGCTTACACACAGAAACACACACACAGAAATGTAGAATATGACTTGAAGTTCTCTATCAGTGCTCTAGCTCTCAACACAAACTACCTATTTATAGGTAACTTAGACTAGCTGGCGTACCACCCAGCGTACCAACTGGTACGCTGCACCAACTGGTCCGGCGGACCATGTGGTACGCTCAGTTGCCTAACAAGACTCACACAATTGCTCTCATTACATAGATACAATACACGAGACACATCGTGGCATAGGAATATGCTCTAACAAACTCCCCCTTAACGTGTAGTGTATCTAGTCTAACTAAATCTCTAGTCTTCAATCTTCAACATTGCTGCATCAGATCTTCAACTTGAAATCTTGTCGGAAACAGAGCTTGCATGGCTGGATCTCTACTTGAAACATCTTTGATCATCAAGATCCACTTGAGAATGATATAACAAACTCCCTCTTTACACCATGCTCGAGTCTTGACACACAGAACCTGCAACTTTAGAAGACAAAAAGTGCGGATTTTCTTTGAATTTCCAAAATTAATTTAATCTTGGTGCAAAACTTCACTTTGAGAATCCAAGATATTGATTTTGAAATTTTGATTTTGTATCAAGTGTTGATCGATCGAAAACAAATAAGAAACAAAAACTTTTTGGCTTTTAGGAACTTTAGATCAAAACACACCTAAAATCTTTTTGATTTTTCAAAGTTATGCTAAAACACACCAAAAATCTTTTTGATTTTTACTAAAATGGAAATATAAATGCAATACAAAATTACACTCTATTTTTTTTATTTTGCGAGAAAGATCACGACACGAGATCATATCAGACATAACGCATCTAGCACATTTCAATTTCGGTCTTAATCAGCATGCAAGCCAAGATAATCGCAAATACAACAATTATGTTTATTTCAGCATGCACCAATCATTTTTTATCGTTTTCAGATATGCTTAAGGTAATTTTATCATGCACTGATAACTCGGCCTCCACTCTATCAGAAATACTGGCAAATCATCATATTTATCATATAAAACCAACGTTCTTAGAGATTTAATCATCCTTGATGAGTCATGCAAAAATAAAGCAGAACCCTAAACAAACAACAATCAGGTCGGCTTGTGAGCACGCAGAGAAAGTCCGATTGTTTAGGAAAATAAGAAATATAAAAATAAAGCAGAAATTGTATAATCCAACAACAATCAGGTCGGTACTCCCGTACACGCAGAGAAAGTCCGATGGATTATACGAAACACCAAAGAAAATAAAGCAGAACGTCAAACGAACACCAATCAGGTCGATCTTTCGATACGCAGAGAAAGGCCGATCGTTTGACAAAATAAAGAAAATCAAACAAGTTGAAATCTTTGCAAAATGAAAACATGCATTCATCAGGATATCTCTTTATTCTATTTTTGGAATCATCACACAGCATTCATCAAGAAGCAAATAACCAAAGATTATCAGGCAAGCTTTATGTTTATATCTTACTTGCAGATATCAGATTAGTCATGCACATTCACAGATTATGCAAGTACCTATAGCCTTTAGACTTAATCTATCCACGGCAGATAACATATATGCTGATGTACCATCATTTCTCGCTTTTGTCGGATCAATTTCTCAATTTTCCATTTTTTTTATATTTTTCTTAATTTCTCCCCCTAAAATTCAAACAAACACTATTTTTTGAATTTTCAATTTTCTCCCCCTAAAAATATGTAAACATATGAACAAGAAAGAAAATTGATCGACCAACACTGACACTTTGCAGTTTTAGTTTTGGAAAAATCGGTTGAAAAACATTTGAAAATGATATGTCGTTGAAACACTAAATTAAGCAAGTTCTTCACTACTAGCAACACACGCATAATAGGTCTTCTTGAAGAAACCTGCAGACACCAGATAAAACATTAGTGGTTTTGGGATCGACCCGAGTCAACAGCCTCGGGTCGCCCGGTGTCTTCAACATGGTCTTTGTTTGCCAAGGAAACAGCTCGTGGTTTCCACATCAGAGGCGATTGAAAACTTTTCAATGATCCCACAAAATTATCAACTTGCGTCTGTGCCCAAGACGACTTACTAGCTGATTGGAACCTGAATGATTGTGGTTCATCAAAAATATGACCATTCAAATCCACATATTTAGCAGTTTTGTGCACATAAGCGTCAGTGCTCGCATTCGTAGGACATTGTGCAGCAAGATGCCCTGGTTTACGACATGCATAACACTTCCTTTTGAAAAACATTAAGGGAACTGCTACCCAGATTTGATTCAAAAATTTGTTTTTTATCAACAAAATTCTTTAGATGTCTCTTGTCTTGTTTGAACACATCATGATAACCAAAAATATTTTCAGAACTGAATGAATCAAAAAAATCATCAGAAGTATCATACCTTGGAGATGGACTTCGTTGAGAAGAACCAGAACTATAAGAAGATCCTCCAGAATAGTAATCAGCATTCTTTGATTTGAACACCTTTTGTGTCCTTTGCTTTGACTGATTCTTGTGACCTGAAACTTTCTCCTTAGCCTTCTCCTTTGGCTGCTTCTGTGGTAGTGTTGAAATTGGTTCTTCTTTTACAATATAACCCAAGCCTTTTTGTTTATACCCTGGAATTTTTGAAGAACTTGAAGCAGATTCTGGAACTTTTCGTTCTTTAGCCTCGCTATTGAACTTAGCTTTAATATCTTTCAAGTTGTTACTTTGAAGCAAAGCTTTTTCTTCTTCAATAACAAATGAAGGAACAGAATCAACTTTCTCACAAATCTTTTGCTCTTCCAAAACTTTGGAACTTGAGACAAACTTTGGAGCTTCACCCAATTTCTTCTCCCGTTTCTCAGATTTGTTTTTCTTCTTCTTTGCTGGAGTTGCAAATTTAGAATAATCTTGCAATTCAGCTCTTGGATCAAGTGACACAGATGGAGGATTTAAGATAACCACCGGAGCTGGAACAGAATGCAAATCCTCTAATTTCACACTATCGTCACTCTTCTCCTGATTGTAAATGTAATTCAGTAAAGTAGGAGACATAGCTGAATTCTTTACTTGTTTTTGAAGAACAAGAATCTCAATTTTCAACTCAGAAATCTTGACTTGAGCATCCATCAATTCTTTTTGAACATCAATAAATTGATCTGACAACTCATTGTATTCTGACTTTAGTTGTCTTTTTGTATCACAAATTTCCATTAACTCAGCATGAACTTTTTCCCACTTCTTTGTGTAATAAGCAACATCTTTTGTTAAAATTCCATTCTTCTCACGAGCCTGAACATTTTCATCTCTAAGCTTTGAAAGTTCTTCGTTAAGTTCTAGAACTCTATCTTGTAATTCAGAAATCACTGCTTTTTGAACATTTTCAGCAGCAGTAACGTCATCAAAAGCCTTTTGAAGTTCAACATTAGACTTCAGAAGAGATTCCACTCTAGCTGTTGATTTCTCGAATAGATTATCAAAATCTCCAATAGCATCCTTTGCTTCAGTTTCCCATTTTTCAGCACTTTGAACCAGTTCTGTATTGATTCTTTCTAAATCAACACATCTTTGTTTTGAACATTCTAATTCAGCTTTAACAGCTTTGAGTTCTTCAGAGATCAAACCATTCTCTGCTAACAAAGATTCATATTTTTCTTGAAACTCTTTTGTCACTTCTGCGGTACCATCTTCCACAACTGTTTCACATGAACTTGTGTCTGAATCTGAATCATGTAATTCGTGACAACCAACTTCGGCAAGAAGTGCAGATTCATCAGGATACAATTTAACATATTATTTTAGATCAGCATTATACACCATGGCAGGTGATGTCTTGTAGATAGACTCTGTAGAACCATCTGCATTAAGAGTTGCAGTTAATGCTATCTGATTCTGTCTCTCTTCAATTATTGCTATATCTCTGTCCCAATCATATCCTTCAGCCGTGTATGAAGTCAAAGCTTGTGATTTAGAATTGTTTGTTGAAGACGAAGATGCAGATACTTTTGAATTGTTACATTCACGAGCAAAATGTCCAACTTGTGAACATTTGAAACACTTAACTTTGGATTTATCCAATCCAAGTTTTCCTCTTGGAATAAAAGATTGTTTACCATGCTTCTTCATGTATCTCCTACCTCTTTCAACAATCATAGCAAATTGCCAATGTAAATCTAACTCGTTCAAATGATCATCACTCAACTCACCTAAGTCATTTGCAACCAAATCAACTTCTCCAAGTTTCCCAAAAATTGAACCATTTGATGATGATATAAATGCAGATAACAATGAAGCTAGATCCTCAGATGCCTTATCAGGAATTGTAGACTTTGATGATCGGTTTGGACTTGTAAAAGTACAACCTGGAGAATCACCATAACTCTCAGTTTTTCCAGCTAGAAATGCAGTACTAGGACCTTCACTGTAAATGTTTGCCTTTTTAGCATTTATGGTAGAATCATTTTCACCACGATATGCAGCTGGATTCTGCACTTGTGCAGGCATGGATTTGTTGACACTCAACTCCATATCTCTTGCTTGTATTTGCTCAATCAAATTGATGAATGACAACCCTGAAAATTCTTTATCATGAGTAATCATCATTACATAATTCTCCCATTTTTCAGGTAATGCCTCTAGTATCTTCTCTTTCAGATCAGCTTCTTCCTTTTTGATGCCAACCAAAGCCATTTCACTTAATAAATGTGAAAACCTAGTGATAAGCTTTGAAATATTCTCATCTGGATAATGCTTGAAATTGTCGAACTCTTTTCTTAGAACCTTTTGTTTGCTTTTCTTAAATTGATCATTTCCCTCACACCGTTTTTGAATTGCATCCCACAACTCTTTTGCAGAAGTATATGCAGAAAATTGATGTAATAAGTCGGAAGGTAGTGCCATTGTTAAAGCACCATAAGCTTTTTGTTCTGCTTGATATGCCTTCTTTTGCTCACCAGTAAGACTTTGTTGCAAAACTGGCCTTCCATTTTGTCCTGTTGGATACTCATATAGATTATTGTAAGATATCCAAAAATCAACATCATTTGCACCAACATATGCACTGAACCGCTTCACCCAACTATGATAATCTTCCAATCTGAGTAATTTCGGAACTTTCTGACTTGTTCCTATTTCATTATCATAGTTCATGATAGCTTGCATCGTATTTTGAATCGCGGAAAACGCTTGAAAATCCGACATATTTTCCGAAATATAACACCTCAAAACTTCGAACTCAAAAACGGAGGCTTTCCAAGCGGATTTAGGGGGTCAAAACTTGTCGGTACTGGCCGTAGGCCGGTACACGTCCTAGATCTCGTCGATACGAACGTTTTGGCTGGTATTGGGTTCCGTAACTCTTAACGGTTCTCAAGTTACGTCAGTTTTAGTGATGAACACTTTTCTGCCAGCGGACCAAACCAAAATCAGCGGACCAAGTTTGTATTTGCGGACCAAAAGCGGACCAGATCAATCTCAGCGGACCAGATTATACCTGCGGATCAGATTTATAACCAGCGGACCAAATTGTACTAGCGGATCAGATTGATCCGGCGGACCAAAAACTGATACGGCGGACCAGTTGATTTCGAAGCTGAATTCACTGATTTTCGTGAAATTTGACGTTTGAAGCTGGAAATTGCTTTAGTATGATGCGAAAACACTCCAGCAACACTCAGAAATCATTTTCCATCGTTGAAACACTCGGAATTGCGGAAATTTGATGAAAAATGAAGAAAACCCAAACTTTCTCTCTCTAAAAATCTCCAAAATCACAGAATATGATCAGCAAATGGAACCAGATAGCTCTGATACCACTTGTAAAACCATGGAGCGATGGATCGATTGCTAATCAAGTGATAACGAGATGAAACGAGATCAAAAGTAAATACAAATGAGATTTGTATTGATGAAACCTTGAGAGCTTACACACAGAAACACGCACACAGAAATGTAGAATATGACTTGAAGTTCTCTATCAGTGCTCTAGCTCTCAACACAAACTACCTATTTATAGGTAACTTAGACTAGCTGGCGTACCACCCAGCGTACCAACTGGTACGCTGCACCAACTGGTCCGGCGGACCATGTGGTACGCTCAGTTGCCTAACAAGACTCACACAATTGCTCTCATTACATAGATACAATACACGAGACACATCGTGGCATAGGAATATGCTCTAACATAGGCGCGAAATTAGGGTTTCGCGGACGACGGCGGAACACGCGAGAGACGTTACGACAGTGGCATTCGGGTCTCGGTAATAGCAAATTTTTTTTTGGAAATAATTATTTATAATAAATAATTATTTAATCAATTACCGAGTGAATTAAATCAGATAATTAAATTAACAATTAATTTAATAGGCAGCGGAAAACTCTTAATTTACTAACGCGAAATACCAGTCAATTAACGTAAACCTAAAACAACCGGGTTCGACAATCACCATAACGCGCAAACACCAAAAACGCGTTAAACAAACGCGACATATCCATAAATAAATAAACAATTAAATCTAACCTAATAACGAGCTTAGATATACCTGAGCGGTGATTCAAACAGACGTTCGAGACACCGTGTAGAGGCTAGATTATGTGGCTTGTAATATTAAATAGTTTGGGCTGGGCTTAGTGGGTTTCATTAGAATCATAGGCTAGTTTGCTATTGTATTTAGGCTAGTTTATGATTGGGTTTGGGTTTACTATTGGGTTTATGATCCACAAGGGGCCCAATAGTAAACCCATTAGGGTGCCTATATAAACCCCACTTGACCTCCTCATTAGGGGATGCGAGTTTATGATTGAGAGGAGAGCCAAGGAGGTGTTTATGATCGTATTCATAAACTAGAGAGAGAGTTCAAGTTTACGATTTCTTGTTTTGTACCCGACAAGGTTTCTTGTGTGCAAAGATCAAGTTTTTAACGTTTATTCATCGTATTCTTCGTGTTTCTTTTCTTCTCTATCTTGAATCAATCCTAAACGAGGATTCCGCACTCGTTTGTGATTAAAATATCGTGATTAGTTGTTGACTCAGGACCTACAATTGGTATCAGAGCCAAGAAACAAGTGTTTCGAGGTTCTCACGGTATTGGATTCAAGCATTTTTCTGGAAAAAGTTTGAGTTTTGAAGGTTTGAAGCTGTTCTTCACGTATACGATCAAGCTGCTGCTGTTCCAGGGAGTTTACGATCAGATTCTGGGTTGGTTTGAGTGTTTACGATTGGTGTTCTTCGTGTTCTTCAACAACTTGGTGTTTACGATCACAGGAATCGAGTTTACGACTTCAAGAAACGATTTTTGTGTGTTTACGACCTGAAATTTTGAGTTTACGACTTAAAGCTTGGAACTTTGGGTGTTTACGACATTTTTCAACCGGAATCAGGAGTTTACGATTTTTCTTGATCGGAAACAGGGTTTACGACTGAAGGTGATCGGAAACAGGTTTACGATCAGGAGTTTACGATCCAGCTGTCTGACTATATCGTAAACAGGTATTTACGATCGGAAACGGGTTTACGATCGGAAACAGTGTCTACGATCGGAAACTCTTCTTTTGCGGCAAAAAGTCACTATTTCACACTTTCAAGGAAACGGACGTAACTTTTGACTCGTTTGGAGTTAGAAGCTCAAATTTGAACACGACGTTCGTGACACCGAGCCCCAGAATTACTCCCGACTAACGTCCAGGGGAGCTCGTTTGGACCCCCAAATTCCACTCCGAAGGCCTCCGTTTTTCAGTTTTAAGTTTCTGACACTATTCTTTGAATAGTGATTTTGCCGATTTTGCCGTTTTTGCTGATTTTTTCAAAATTTTCAGAAGCTGCATAATGAGTTCAGTGGTTGAAGAAAAGAATATAGTTGAGGACAAAGATGATTTCACAGATGAAGTTGACAAAACTGAGATATGTCCCAATCCCACTTGTGCTCGTATAATTCCTGGACTTAGGCAAATTTGTAAAAATTATCAGATAGAATTATTTGAGACAAAATGCGAGAGGAGTTCTTTTAAGGGTAGATGGCAAAAGAATGAGGAGTAGGTAAAAGCTCAGAAACGAGACATTGAGAAATATCAGAAGCTAGCAACGGAGAAGACTATCTTATATGATCGGGCTAGGATTGAGATATCTGAGCTTACACAGAAATTAACTGAACTGCAACAAAAATTTGATGAGCTGCAGGTCAAGTATGATTGCAATCAGGAAAGAAACAAAAGAATGCTCGATGCTGGAAAGGAATTGTCACATGCTGTTGTGACTGGTCAAGTTGGGAAAGATAAAACTGGGTGTGGGTCCGAAAAGTCTGATAAGTCTCTGTCTGCAAACAGCATCATTCCTCCACCAGTTCCCAGAGACATTGTAGGAATACTTCTTAGTGAGGATCAAGTTGAACGAACCAAATCTGATTATAAAGAAGCTGCTCCTCCTATTGATAGTGTCTTGGTTGGAACTACACCAATGACTCAAGAAGAAATTGACAATGAGACAAAAATGACTTATGGTGAAGGGAGAGTAAAGGATATATCAGACAATGATGCTGAGTGCCAGAAATATGACAGGTGTCACAACTCTAAGTCTGATGAAGCTGGGATAGAGTTGAAACCATACCCTAAAATTGAAACCCCATGCTTCAAAGTAATTGACGAAGTCAAAAGGGAAAAGGTGATCTTGACGACACGGCCTGAGGGGAAGATCTTTATGACATCTAGATCAATGTTTGACCAAGAACCAGATGTAGAATATGAACTACCATCCTTCTCCTCCAAGTTCAAGGGAATAACCGATGAAGTGATAAGTGAACCTAAGGTTGAGAGGCCAAAGATCACCATCAAGCATCCAAGTATGAAACCAACAGCTGGAGTGAAGAATGAAAAACTCAAGGGAGTAGCTGTGTCTCCCATTTCTTCAGTTGGATCATGCAGTTGTTGTTGTAATTGCAAGAATGGTGCTTCAACGTCAAAGAATCAAGGAAGCACAAAGACAGTAAAGACAGGTTCGACGCAGGCTTCGACAAACCAGCAGAAAGTCAAATCTGAAGCTACAGTCAAACCAATGAAGCATACACAAGGCAAACCAGCTCCATATCAGCCACCGAAGACAAATGGGTACACGTCTGTCTTCTATCTAAAGAAGCAGACTTGTTTTAATTAGGGCATCGCTGGTCATATTCCTAGGAACTGCCTTTATCGCCCCTATGAACCCTATTTTCCGAAAAGTCAAAGGGTTTCATCTCAGGAGTCTGTGAAGTCTAAGCCGATAATGGTGCAGAAACCTAAGGCAATGAAGACTGTTACTCCTAAGGTTAAACCCTCTGATCAACATTGGGGCGCTGCCAAAGCTGAAAGAAAATCTATAAATCAAAACAACAGCTTTCCAAGTTACAAAAATTTTCAAAAACAAGTGGAGAAACCAGTTTCAAAACAACCAAAGCTTGAAAAACCCAAGGTAACTAGAACTGTTTTCAAAAATGATTCTAAAATGCAGAAGGTTGAAATACGTAAAGTCACAACTCAAAAGGTGACGAAAACAAAAACTGTTTTGAAAAGTGAATCTAAAACGAAGAAGGTTGAAATACCTAAGGTCACAACTCCAAAGGTGACTATAACAAATGTTAAATCACCTGGAACTTGGAAACCAAAGGCTAATGCAGCTACAACCGAATCATCCCAACTTCCTGAATTTTCAAAAGGAATGTTTTTAAAAGAAATTTCATTCATGGATTCCTCAGGAGTACCCAGAAAAACAATGGCCTGGGTACTATTAGCTAACTAATCTCTCACTCTGTGCAGGAACGATCAAGGAGGATTATCACTAACGTTTTTATTACTAATTTGTTTGTTGATAAGTGATTGTTCCAGGCACAGTTTAGGAGACGTATCTTCATGTCATGTCAAGTAATCTATAAATGGAAGGTATGTCTCATTGAGAGGTAAAATGTCAAAATCAGCATGAAAGGTACTGTTCTTAACTTAGTTGTTTGAATGATGAGGCAGCAAAGGGTCTTTTGAGTTAAACCTATTTCATTAAAGTTTCAATTAAGCTGTTGATTGATTATGTGTTTGATTTCAAATGCAATGAAGTGTGCATGTCATGAAACCCAATTTTCTAAAATTTTCAAATCAATACTTTGAAAGTTAGCTTGGCCAGATATCTTCCAAAATTTGTGTTTTGTTCTTTTAAGTGTGTTTGTGTGTTTTTTTTATTTAAAAAAAAAACTGAAAAATGATGTTCACAAGATTGTGACATTAAAAATCAAAAAGCAAGGGGAAGAAATGTAAAGATGAAGAAAAAGTTGACCCCTCAAAAATAGTGTGCTTTTCAATTTTTAATTGTTTGTGTCTTGTTTTTGAGAAATTTAGGGGAAGTAAAATGAATGTCCGGGTTGGAGATGGCTGACACGCGTAAGGCGGAAGTGAAAGACAAGCTCCACGGTGATATGCTCGGTAGGCTCGACCTAAACTTATGACCTCCAATGAAAGTGCAGTGAACTTAAAAGATATATATGTTTAGTTTCCCATCCCAGGTTGCATGGTTTAAAAGACTGAGTCCCGGCAAAAATGGGTTGAGAGTGGTAATTTCCTAGTATTCACTCTCTCACACGCCATGTCTCTGCTGTCATGACTACACCACATAATAAAAAGAAATGAAAAAGAAATGAGAAAAAAAAACTGATGAAAAAGAAAAAAAAGAATAAATAATCACTCAGTTGGTCTTCTTTGCGTGCTTAGCGGCCGACCTGATCACCAACTGATGGTTAATGAAATAAGTGGTAGTCATAACGGTGTTGCATGGTTTCTCAAGCTGGGGGTTTGTGAATCCTCAATAAACTCTGAGGTTGGGTAGGTTTTGCTGTGTACGCTTGGGTGTGGGGACAATTAAACATGACGGTAATATTGTACTATATTAAGCATGACGCATTCGGTTGGGATTAAACGGGTTTGAGTTTAAAGCGGACAAACATACCGGCAATCACCTGGACTAGTCGAGTAACTGAAGCTGAAAAGGGTTCCTCAGTCAGATTCATACGGTTTGATCCCTTGTAAACTTTCTCATGTTTGGTTTGGTAAGTATTTGTTTAGTTTTTATCTTTCTTGTGTGAGTCGTTAAGTTCTTTTTGGTGTGTTTTCGTCTTGGCCAGGTTGATTTGAGAAGTCAAAATATGTTTTTCATGGGTTTTAATGCATGACAATATGCCCCCGACAGATCTTGACAAATTTTTAGGGGAAGGAGAGGGGATAATAAGTATTATCCGAAGGGAACTCGAGGATGATACTTATTATCTAATGAAAAGACTTCCATAATACATAGTATCTGAAGGGAACTCGAAGATAATATGTATTATCTCAGGGGAAGTCCTTAGCTGAGGGGAAGTTATCAGCTAAGGGGAAGTCTTTAGAGGTCTTGGGTTCAGGGGAAGTTTTATAGAAAACCCGTAATCTATATTAGGGTTTTTGGTTAAAATTATGTTAATTTGAATCAACTGAACAGATGATAATTACCTCCTAACCCAAAGACCAGTCATCAAATGTCTGGTGGAGTATATTTTTTCAAATGAGTGTCAGACAGGTTGATGATAGAAAGATGCTGCTGCTGCTGCTCAAAGTTAAAGAACCAGCCGGACAAGACTACCATCTGAATAAGCAAGTGTTCAGGGGAAGTTGTTGGTTTCTTTACAAGCTTCTAGAAGATTATCAAAGAAGATGTTCACAAGCTTAGGGGAAGCAGAAGACTTCAAGTCTCGTTGAAGAAAGTGATGCAGAGAGCAGTCAGAGATCATGAAGATCCAAGTTCAACAATTAAATTCTTCAAAGTTAGGGGTTTTCAAAATTTCAACCCTCTAATTTTTGAAGATTCAAGACAGTTACCGAAGATTCAGCAAGAACCAGTTCTTTCAAAAGAAGCAAGTCAATGAGAATCCTCCCATCTCATTAACTTGTTCATTTCAAGAAGTTCTAGCTGATGCTGATCTACAGGAAGTCCCAAGTGCCCGTCATGAAACCCAATGAAGATTTCTGCGGAAAGAATCTTCATCAACGTCTTTTCCAGCCAGTCAAGAAGAAGATTTTCAAAGATCGAAGACATTTAATATCACAAGCCTAGGGGAAGATTGTAGAGGCTAGATTATGAGGCTTGTAATATTAAATAGTTTGGGCTGGGCTTAGTGGGTTTCATTAGAATCATAGGCTAGTTTGCTATTGTATTTAGGCTAGTTTATGATTGGGTTTGGGTTTACTATTGGGTTTATGATCCACAAGGGGCCCAATAGTAAACCCATTAGGGTGCCTATATAAACCCCACTTGACCTCTTCATTAGGGGATGCGAGTTTATGATTGAGAGGAAAGCCAATGAGGTGTTTATGATCGTAATCATAAACTAGAGAGAGAGTTCAAGTTTACGATTTCTTGTTTTGTACCCGACAAGGTTTCTTGTGTGCAAAGATCAAGTTTTTAACGTTTATTCATCGTATTCTTCGTGTTTCTTCTCTTCTCTATCTTGAATCAATCATAAACGAGGATTCCGCACTCGTTTGTGATTAAAATAGCGTGATTAGTTGTTGACTCAGGACCTACACACCGGAAGTCAACGGGTGACGCTAGGGTTTCGCAGAACGATTTGACGGGCAAATCGAAACGGCCTCGCAGATACGGACTTCCCTCGGTGACACGACACCGAAATCCCGTACGTCGAATAGGCATGAAATTAGGGTTTCGCGGACGACGGCAGAACACGCGAGAGACGCGGTTCACGACTAGGGTTTGTCGGCGGTGGAATCGGCGACGGCGAGGAGGGGCGGCGGCCGGCTCGGGCGGCGGCTGCGTGCGACGAAGACAGTGATGGTGGCGCGGCGGTTGGCTGCGGCTGAAATAAAGGCGGCGGCGGCTTGGTCACGGTGGGAGGCGGATGGCGGCGACGGTTCGCGGAACGGCGAACGGCATAGGAGCGCACGATAGGCGGTGGCGGCTGACGGCGGAGCGACGGTGGCGGGCTGCTACGGCGGCTCGGCTTGGGTTGCTGCGGCGGCTCGGCTAAATGGTGAACGACAGATTAACGTTCTCACGATCGGATCAACCAATCGCCAGAGAAACGAGGAGGACGGCGGCGATGGTGGGTGTCAGCGTCGATCGAGAGAGACAGAGGGGAGGGGGGCCGAAAATTCTAGTCTGTTGATTAGGGTTTTGCCCCCTCCATTAATCAGATATATATATCTGATTAATTTCCCGTTAAGTCCCTCGACTTTGTTTAATCTTTGATCGATCCATTTTATTTTCAAGATTTACATTTAAACCCTTTAAATGTTTATCTCTTTGTCGATGTTTAACGAATATTAGTCAAACTAATGATTTGTTTATTTTCGTCCATAACATCAATATTGTATGTCATCTTTAGTCGCTAAATTAATCTTAATGATTAATAGTAATTTAAATAAGTAATTAATTATTTATCTATTAAAATATTTAATAAACAAATAATTAATTTTTCTACGAATTTGCCGGTTATAAGAGTAAGCGGTCTTAATACCCATTGCCTCCGGTGTAACTCTTACGTGTCTTAACCGGGTCGGGTACTTGATTTAGTCGGGTCTGGACACCTAAATCCAACAGTCTCCCACTTAAACACCGCACGTGGTGTTTAGGGTATCTTCCAAGGTGAGCGTATTGGAGTATTTCAACACCGTACGCACACACTAACCACTTAGGACAACTACTATTTTCTTTACACGCACTTTTGGTATTGGAGTATTTCAACACCGTACCTCTGGTCGGCCTGTAGACAGAATGGGCATAGATGGGGCTAAACGTATTTTGTTGATCCGTTCGCGAAAGCCCCATAACGGGAGTTGTGACAGTTGACTCACAAGTGACAATCGTTGTCTATTTGGCTACTTAGAAATTTTGAAAACACTTTACGCTGTCTGGAGAAATTGTCTAACTAACTGAATTCCAAATTCCTATTCAAGATTAGCTCGCCATCCTTGAATACGAATCAAACATCGAAACACTAAAACATTTGCCTATTGTTTCAGATGGCTAACCGCGCTAATCAAGAGATTTTCCATCTCAAGTCTCTCCTTGAGAAGGAGAAACTTAAGAGCGCCAACTTCCTTGATTGGGAGAGAAATCTGAAAATCGTCCTGAAAATGGCTAACATGGAAAACGTGCTAGAAGCTGAGGTTCCTGAGGAACCTGAAACAGACACGGCCGCGACGCGAAACGCCCATAACACATTGCGAACAAATGCCAAGAATGTCGCGTGTCTTATGCTAGCCACCATGGATTCTGAGATCCAGAAGAACATGGTTGACATGACGGCTTTTTAGATGATCGGTTATCTAAGGGGCATGTTTAAAACTTAGGCCCGACAGGAGCGCTATGACACCGTTGTGACACTCATTAGTTGTCGCATGGCCGAAGGCGCTCCAGTCAGCCCTCATGTCCTGAAGATGAAGAGTTACATCAACCGTTTAGCAAAACTGAATTACGTCATCCCTGCCGAAATGGCGACTGACCTGATTCTTCACTCACTGTCCAGTGCCTTCACCCCTTTCCGGGTAAACTTTAACATGCATAGCATGGTAAAGACAGTGACTGAACTTCACGGTATGCTTAAGACCGTTGAAGTTAATTTAGTTAACGGTAAGGCACCCGATGCTTAAGAAAGTGCTGCCCGTGCACACAGCGAAACTGACTAGCGAAACTGCTAGCGAAACTAAGACCAGAATTCAAACTTGTGCAATTTGCTTGAATGTTATGCCATGACTTACATGATTATGCCATGATGATACATGCTTTGATTTCTGATATATATGTGAACCCTTATTTATGATCAACCATCGGTGTCGTGTGTCGTATGTCGAGTCATAGTTTCAACGTACTATGTTATGGGCCATAGTGACGTTAAGTAAAGATTAGACACCAAACTAATACTTAAGACCTAAACGTGTTCATAGGTCTTCGTTAAGCAAAACTTGGATTATAAAACAAGTGTAGCAGTGCAACCAAAGGTGAGTGTCACTAACCCGTTTACTGTGAGCCCGTTTGGGACACACTGAATAACTTAATGGAAAACAATGCTGACAACTTTACGAGTGCTATGCACCACTTGATAAAACTGAAAACTCAGAATGCTATGCATCTACTTGATGAACTTGAAGTGTTTTATGGGAAACACTTGTGAAACTTAACAAACTATTTCTGAAACGAAAACCGTTTTAATATGGCTAGTGTAGGTTAAAGTCTAAACCACATGATATCACATGATTTCTAAGGATTGCCTTTTTAACTGAAAAAGTCCTCAACTTAATTGTGCCATTAATTGTAAAGCGAGGGGATGTTGGGTAGATCTACTGGAGTTTGACAAACTCCGCCTCGTGACACTGGAGGTGCACGGAGGTACAATATCAGCCTATCTGACCGTGATCCCGAGAGGACACGGGGGAGGCAAAGCCGCGATGACGAATGTCCGCAAAACAAAATGGCTGAAGGCTCTGCCTCTACTATACTTAATCGTCAGCTTTGGTACAAACTTCCTTAGTGCATGGAAACAACGGATTAGCTACCCGCGATATCGGTTGAGCACTTTAATTATACAAGACTAGTACATACCTGATAACTCTGTTACGGACAATAACTCTACTAAATAACAAATGTTTATGAATTGACGTATATAACTGAGCATTGCTTCTCACAAATAAATATTACGAATACATATGTTGATACGATTATGATTATGAGACCGGGCCAATGCATGACATGCCCACTGTGAACTCACCAACCGTTAGGTTGACACTTGTGTGGTTTTCACTTTTGCAGATCGTTGAAGAGTATCCATTGAAGGTTGGCATGGCACGTGAAGACTTTTACTTTCATTAAACTAACTGGGAATTTTGATTTGAAACAATGATTTGTAAAGCACGTGGCTAGTGCTAAGATACTATTGTTTTTATTCCGCTGCGTAACTTTTGAAACTGTTTGAAATGAATGTTTTGGACTTTACTCTGATTCGTTTAGTATTTGTAACTAATGGTTGTGGTCCTGGTTTGCTCGCACCCCTTAACGGTACAAACTCCGTTAGTGGTTAATTTGGGGGTGTGACAGGTATACACATAAGTTCATGTTGATGATGCTTCACACATTCCTACAAAATATATGTTTGACATACTTTACATTTTGTAGGTGCATGAAGCTGAAAGAAGCAAACCAAGACAACACTGAGCTACCCTGCGATTTTCGCACCTGAATAAAGTTCGTGTCTAAGAGTTTTCGGTTCAAAAAAATTCTTGGTGATTTTAAAACAACTTGTTTTGTTTGGTTTCCGTGGCTGTTTTCCAGGATGAACAAATCGCTTTCTTTGGATTTTGATTATGACATGTTTTGACAATGGTTGATTTTTGAAACATACATGATTGGTTTTAATCTACTTTGAATTTGATTCAACCTTTTGTTTGATTAAAAATTCAAAATCCCATAACAACATACCAAATAGCCTGGTGCACTTGATTTGATCAAGGCTAGCTTAAATGCATCATGATAACCTTTTAGTTACCATATCCCATCAAAGCTATAATGCCTTAAACGTATATCGTAATTGTTACGTGACAACGCACGACACAACGGTAGTTCATGAAGTCCCATGACTTTGAACCATCCGACGTCAGAAATATTAAATCAAGTGGAAACAATTGAAGATCGCCGTTTCGGTCTACAACCATATGAACATATCAATCCTCTGCTTCAAGCAGACGTTTGCTCATATAAGTTCGAATCACCAGCTAAACTACTACAGGAATAATCACTTGCTGATTATAACATTGTAGAATGGTCACACCAATTCTGGTGCACATTACCATTACATATACATGTGCATACCTACACACATCTTGGAAGTCTTATACTACACTTGTTGTACTCACGTGTGTTCGAATCCGACATGCATTAAAATGTTTAGTACATCAACTGACAGTTTCATCTTGAAACCGATAAACACAAGACTAATGACTTACCACAACAATAGCCCTTGACATTTTATAACCAAAACGCCCCTTCACACATCACTTGCATAACTAACTTCCAATCCCAAGGATAATATCTTGCAAAGATGGAATTTGGTAATTACATGTCCAAAGCTAGATCTTTAAATATCTAAAGAAAGGTGACTCTGATAAGTCACTGGACTATGTAAAGCAACTCTCGCATCTAAACAAGACGGGCCAGATGAGCAATGTTTCACCAACAATGGATTGTTGCTTAGTGAAACATGTTGACATTCCGATTAGAGTTTGTATGTTAACCTTAACTGAATAAGGGAAACATCCTCTAATGTCGGACCCGAGAGTCCGATAGAAAAAATCATCATCTCGATCATCACGAGATACTTTCAAACAATCATAGACGAACGCATCTCCATGCTATCAAACTCTGAAATGACTTTGACAATCGTCTTTTAACTTATGATATCCAAATGGTTTGAAAGAAGGATGAAGATAGGAATCTCAATCTGCCTCAAGCAAGCGGGAGCATCGCCATAGATCCTTACCGGAATAACGATCAAGTGCCGGTCTAAAGATCATTTAAATTTACTAGATTAAAAATTTTAAATGACACCTCAATTGATTATAAGTTTCGAGATTAAATTAAGTATTGATAATAATATGGCTGAGCAACCATCAACACGATCAATCTCTTGAAACAATTCGAATCATACAAAATATGATACGAAAGGAAATTTAATACTTAGATATTGCATGAAATGTTGCCGTAAAGTGTTACGCCATGACCATAGATGGAAAATCACATCATCACAACTAGACACTGATGAAAGGGATTATATGTTCATTAACCAGAGTATCAATTATACTCGTTGAACATTAATAGCCACCTTAATTGAATCTGAACTAAGAATGCCATAAAACATTCAAAGGGTTAATTCGACTCTGTAAATAGTCGGTTAATGTGCTCAAGTGATAACACAGTCATACATGAGCTTACCAAGGGCACTTCATTATCACAAGTTCGATTCACTTAAGAAGACTCATTATTCAAGACAAACACTGAATCTTAAGAAACAACTAACATTAGGCAATCCTAAAACGAAACACGAGGACATGATAGCGAATTCATAATTTCAATGATCGGGTTAGATCAGCGAAATTACACTACTGCGTAGTACGTGAATTCTGCATCTCATCGATATTCGATTTTAGTGTTGGATGTCGAACACTATCGTTTGCACCATATCATTCGACCTCCTCTAAGCTGTTAGACGAGAGTCTGAATTCCGCGTAACGCGTTCGAATTTTATACGTTTTATTATCCATGAATATTTTGTTAATATTCAAAAGGTCCGTAGTCGATTAGACATTGCGGGAGCAACGCCTGAAGCAAGACTACTCTGACTCTGGACTCAAGGAGTTGACTTCCAGACTCACAAGGCCTCATTAGAGAATGACGTCGAGACGTAACTCGCATCAGAATGTCTTCATGGATCCAAGCATAAGACAAATCTGATTGATGGTATACTCAACGGTATCCTTTGACCTGAGATACATGAGCAACCTCCCGTCTGCCAAAGAACATTCTTGGATTGTAGCTTAACGTTGTCGCATAACTGCCAGCGATAATGGTTACTTTTGGGAATGGATCTAGAGCTTAGTGGGAGCTGTATGTAGTCAATATGGGAATCTGTGCTCTTGCATTAATAATGCAATAGTTTGACATCATGGGCCCTCTCGTTAGTTCCAAGTGTTAAGTGTAAGGCCTTACCCAAACTTACTGTGTGTTTTATTGGACCACTTCGAACAGCAAAACGAGAAATACAATGATCGAACACGGAAGAGAATAACAGATCCATGTCTCTGGTTCGATTGGTTCCTCATACAGAAAGGATCTGATGACTTTAAAAATACCATAAGTCTAAACTATCTCACAAGTTTATTGATATGCCTTGGTTATTTTGACTTGAAGTGTCATGACTGGTTGGGACAGCGACGTGTAGCTAGAGCACCTCTAACTGTATCTTGATTAATAGTCGCGCTCAGGCCAAGTGGGAGACTGTTGGATTTAGGTGTCCAGACCCGACTAAATCAAGTACCCGACCCGGTTAAGACCCGTAAGAGTTACACCGGAGGCAATGGGTATTTAAGACCGCTTACTTTTATAACCGGCAAATTCGCAGAAAAATTAATTATTTGTTTATTAAATAGTTTAATAGATAGATATTTAATTACTTATTTAAATTTTAAGATTAATTAAGCGACTAAAGACGACATACAATATTGATGTTATGGACGGAAATAAACGAATCATTATTTTGACTAATATTCGTTAAACATCGGCAAAGAGATAAACATTTTAAAGGGTTTAAATGTTAATCTCGAAAATAAAAAGGATCGATCAAAGATTAAACAAAGTCGAGGGACTTAACGGGAAATTAATCAGATATATATATATCTGATTAATGGAGGGGGTGAAACCCTAATCAACAGACTAGAATTTTTGGCCCCCCTCCCTTCTCTCTCTCTCGATCGACGCCGACACCCACCATCGCCGCCGTCCTCCTCGTTCTCCGGCGATTGGTTCATCCGATCGTGAGAACGTTAATCTGTCGTTCACCATTTAGCCGAGCCACCGCAGCAACCCAAGCCGAGCCGCCGCAGCAGCCCAAGCCGAGCCGCCGCAGCAGCCCGCCACCGTCGCTCCGCCATCAGCCGCCACCGCCTATCGTGCGCTCCTCTGCCATTTGCCGTTCCGCGAACCGCTGCCGCCATCCGTCGTCCGCCGTGACCAAGCCGCCGCCGCCTGCAGCTCAGCCGCAACCGATCGCCGCGCCACCGTCGCTGTCTCCGTCGCACGCATCCGCCGCCCGAGCCGGTCGTCGCCCCTCCTCGCTGTCGCCGGTTCCACCGCCGACAAACCCTAGTCGCGAACCGCGTCTCTCGCGTGTTCCGCCGTCGTCCGCGAAACCCTAATTTCGCGCCTATCCGACGTACGGGATTTCGGTGCCGTGTCACCGAGGGAAATCCGTATCTGCGAGGCCGTTTTGATTTGCCCGTCAAATCGTTCTGCGAAACTCTAGCGTCACCCATTGACTTCCGGTGTCTCGAACGTCTGTTTGAATCACTGCTCAGGTATATCTAAGCTCGTTATTAGTTTAGATTTAATTATTTATTTATTTATGGATATGTCGAGTTTGTTTAACGCGTTTTTGGTGTTTGCGCGTTATGGTGATTGTCGAATCCTGTTGTTTGGGTTTACGTTAATTGACTGGTATTTCACGTTAGTAAATCAAACGTTTTCCGCTGCCTATTAAATTAATTGTTAATTTAATTATCTGATTTAATTCACTCGGTAATTGATTAAATAATTATTTATTATAAATAATTATTTCCAAAAAAAAAATTGCTATTACCGAGACCCGAATGCCACTGTCGTATTACGACAGTGGTATGAGAGCCTTGATCACCACACGCAAACCCAAACCGGTCGATTTTAAACCGGTGTACTTTCGCGAACTGGGGTTCTGAACCCGAAAGTCGCGAAATTGAATGAATCGCCTTTTAAATATGTTTAGTCGATTTGGATCCACTAAACATAATCCGATTCAATATAATTGATTGAATTATCTTTCGTACATATTCGGCCCAACACCTTTTAATTTTGTCATGGATTCGTCATGGTTTGGCCCTTTTGGCCCATGTTGTTTTGTTTTGGATTGGCCCACTTTTACTGGGTTCAAAGTTGTATTTGTTTAAAATAGAATAGTTTTGTTTTAAATTGTAACTGCTCACCTTCGCTTGGACGAACGAGACGAGTTTGATACAAGGACCCATTTGAAATTATCCCTTTTGGGATTTTTCGAAAATGGCTAGAAGCCAAAACAAGACCGACGTTTCCAGATGACGCGCAGGAGCTTGTTGAAGCTAGTGGGAGCAACTAAAATCGATCAAGGAGGTTTTCTATTCTCGTGGTTGATTTACTTTTACGTCCCTTGACCTTCCTCGATATTGTCATAAGGCTCTGACAATATCGAAACCCCTGCATGGCCGAATATGTACATGTGTGTTTGCTTGTTTTTGGTTGCTTGTCCTAATTTGATTAACACGTCAACTAAAATCCAAACTTAGTTTTATCGATATAAAACTAATTTTTCAATCGATTAAATAAAAGTCCTAATTTTATTACGACTTCATAAAATTTATTAACCAATTTAATTCGACATTAAATTCGGATTTTTCGATAAAGTAATCGAACATTAATAAAATTGGTTATCGTCTCGCGACACATAGATCGTTAATACTTAGGTTATTTATATGATCGTCCCGAGTGAGATAGGATTCATAAAATTTGCCGTCACATTTAATATTTAAATATGACCTAATAATCCTATCTGGTGAGCCTAAAACCGGTAGTCTATGCCATCCTAAGTCAAGTCTAACTTGGAACATATTGACCGATGCACCCGTGTTGGAGTATTTCAACACCGCACGTGGTGTTTAGGGTATCTTCCAAGGTGAGCGTATTGGAGTATTTTAACACCGTACGCACACACTGACCACTTAGGACAACTACTATTTTCTTTACACGCACCTTTGGTATTGGAGTATTTCAACACCGTACCTCTGGTCGGCCTGTAGACAGAATGGGCATAGATGGGGCTAAACGTATTTCGTTGATCCGTTCGCGAAAGCCCCATAACGGGAGTTGTGACAGTTGACTCACAAGTGACAATCGTTGTCCATTTGGCTACTTAGAAATTTTGAAAGCACTTTACGTTGTCTGGAGAAATTGTCTAACTAACTGAATTCCCAATTCCTATTCAAGATTAGCTTGCCATCCTTGAATACGAATCAAACATCGAAACACTAAAACATTTGCCTATTGTTTCAGATGGCTAACCGCGCTAATCAAGAGATTTTCCATCTCAAGTCTCTCCTAGAGAAGGAGAAACTTAATGGCGCCAACTTTCTTGATTGGGAGAGAAATCTGAAAATCGTCCTGAAAATGGCTAACATGGGAAACGTGCTAGAAGCTGAGGTTCCTGAGGAACCTGAAGCGGACACGGCCGCAGCACGAAACGTCCATAACACATTGCGAACAAATGCCAAGAATGTCGCGTGTCTTATGCTAGCCACCATGGATTCTGAGATCCAGAAGAACATGGTTGACAGGACGGCTTTTCAGATGATCGGTGATCTAAGGGGTATGTTTAAATCTTAGGCCCGACAGGAGCGCTATGACACCGTTGTGACACTCATTAGTTGTCGCATGGCCGAAGGCGCTCCCGTCAGCCCTCATGTCCTGAAGATGAAGAGTTACATCGACCGTTTAGCAAAACTGAATTACGTCATCCCCACCGAAATGGCGACTGACCTGATTCTTCACTCACTTTCCAGTGCCTTCACCCCTTTCCGGGTAAACTTTAACATGCATAGCATGGTAAAGACAGTGACTGAACTTCACGGTATGCTTAAGACCGCTGAAGTTAATTTTGTTAACGGCAAGGCACCCGATGTACTCGCGATCCGGTCAGGATGCGTCAAGAAGCCCGAGGTCAAGAAGGGTAGGCGTGGGAACAAGAAGAAAGGAAAGGCAGCTGTCACCAGAGCGTCTGGAAGCTCCCAGAAAGGCAAGCCTAAGGCAACCAAAGCACCGCCGCCTGAACAGCGCGAGTGTTTTAATTGCCACAAGATGGGGCACTGGAAAAGAAACTGCCCAGAATATCTTGCCAAGGTGAAGAGCGGAAAAGCCCAGATGGGTAATTCCTCAGGTATACACATAAGTTCATGTTGTATGATGCTTCACTTATTCCTACAAAATATATGTTTGACATGCTTTACATTTTGTAGGTGCATGAAGCTGAAGGATGTAAGGGAATAATTTGTGGCTTGTGTATTAAATCATCACTTGGCGGACTATTTTGAAGGCCTATGTGATAGAATAGGTGGAGATTAGCTGGGTTATGGTTATATTGGGTCACTGGGCCAATTTAGATGTGGTTGGGCTCAATTAAAAAATGTTTAGAGGGAGTTTAGTGGGCCTATATGGTAAAAAACGGGAATTAGTGGGTAATTAGGGTTACCAAAGATAGATTAGCTTGTTTTCCAAGCTAATCTCCCCCTATATAAGGATAGCTAATCTAGGGGTTTAGGGTTACTGATTTTGGGGGTGTTCTTGGTGTTTTCAAAGAAGTGTAATCGAAATTCCCCCATAGAGAATCTCGAACCTTTCAAGTGTGTTGCAATCAAGTTTCGATCTAGCATTCTCAATCGGTTTGTGTGTTTCATTATTTTCCTAATCGTTTGTTCTTGTTTATGTTGTTTATACTTGAATCACTCTAGTGTTTGGATTCCGCACACTCACTAGAGATCGTGATATCGTGTTTGGGTTCTTTTCGATCCTTACAATTGGTATCAGAGCCAAGAAACGCAAGTTTCGAGGCTCTCGCGATATTAGATTCAAGTTTTAGGTGACTAACGATTTGAGTTTTTGGTGATTTTCAGCTTTTAGCACGTTCGGAAGTATTTTTGCAGGTTTCAAGTCAAGACAGGAGCTTTTGAGGTGCTTAATTCGTGATTTGGAGACATTTCGACCCTGTTTCTAGACTTTTCGATCGTCCTCCTGATCGAAAAGCCTTTTCTGTCGCGCTATTTCGATCGAGAAAGTCCCCTTGTGACTTTTCGATCAGCCATCTGTCGATCGAAAAGTCCCCATAGTGACTTTTCGATCAGCCCATTTCGATCGGAAAGTCCCCTTGTGACTTTTCGATCAGCCATCTTTCGATCGAAAAGTCCCCCTTGTGACTTTTCGATCAGCCCATTTCGATCGGAAAGTCTCCTTGTGACTTTTCGATCAGCCATCTGTCGATCGAAAATTCCCCCTTGTGACTTTTCGATCAGCCCATTTCGATCGGAAAGTCCCCATTGAGACTTTTCGATCCGCTGATACTTTTCGATCGAGAACTCTGCTTTTCGACTAACCCCCTGTGTGATCGAAGAGTACTTTTCGACCCAACACCCTGCTGATCGAAAACCCCTTTTCGATCAAACCCACTTTTCGATCGAAAACCCACTTTTTGGTCCAAATCCTTTTTGTGGCAAAAACACTATTTCGCACAATTTCACTAAAACGGACGTAACTTGGGCCTCGTTAGGAGTTAGAAGCTCAAATTTTAACACGACGTCCGTGAGAACGAGCCCCAGAATTACCCTAGACTAACGTCCAGGGGAGCTCGTTTGGACCTCCAAATTCCACTTCGAAGGCCTCCGTTTTTCAGTTTTAAGTTTTTTGACACTATTCTTTGAATAGTGATTTTCCCGTCTTACCCGATTTGCTCTAAGTTCCATCCAAAGAAGTTCATGGCACCCATTCTACCAGGTACCACTTCATGCACCAACAATAATGAGGCATGCCTAAACCCTAAGTGTCAGGCTATTTTGAATGAATGTAAAGACTGGGAACGTAAGTTTACCAATGAGACCCTAAATCGCGAATTAATTGATAAAGACCTTAGGGAGTCCAAAGGTAAGACCAGAATATTTAGAGAGAAACTTGAGGCCATTCAGGTTGATGTTAAGAGTCTTCAAAGACAATTGAGTGATAAAAGCACCTATCTTAGGCTTGCTAACGCTAAGGTAGAAGAGCTAACTAAGGAGGTAGAGGAACTAAGAACCAAACTTGACACTTCCCAATCTGCCCTTGAGAAACATCAAGTTATTCAAAGGAAAATGATGGACTCTCATCGTGCTTTATTCAAATCAGAGGAGCGACTCGAGCATGTAAAAGAAACATCTGGCCTCGGGGATGGAAATTTTCCTCCCCCATTACAACATGGATACATCAGAGTGCCCCAAAGTCCCGATGAATTGTTGAAAGAGTCCCTGAATGAAGCAACCATGGTACATGGGCCTCAACCTGTACATAAAGATGAAAAGATAGCCACGGAAGCAACTCAGTCAAATAACACAACTGAGTGTGCAAGCTCAAGCTCCAGTGAGGTGAAGAGAGCTGATGAAGAAAAGTTGGTTCCTTATCCAAAGATCGAGACTCCTTATTCCAAAGTTGTGGATGAGGTAAAGCGGGAACGAGTGGTGAAGACTACAAGGCCCAATGGTAAGATATTCATGACAACAGGGTCTATGTTCATTCCGAGTGAAGGAGAAGAGCGACCCTCATTCACCACTAAGTTCAAAGGCTTGGGTCATGATGGTGGTTTATCATCTGACATTAAGAGTATAAGGCCCAAGATCACCATCAAGCCTCCAACTTCAGTTCCTATCAAGATTGAAAGGCCCAAAACTACAATCAAGTCTCCAATCTCATCAGTGGGCTCATGCAGTGGCAACACTACTTTCTCTAAGAAGTCAGAGGGCCCAAAAGTTCAAATGACCGGTTTTGCTCAGTTTTCAACGAACCAGAAAAGATTCAACGGAAATTCATCAAGGTCAGAAATATCTGATAACTGGAGACCTGGAGTCTTTCCGAACATGCAACCGAATCTCAATGCCTCTCCATCAAAGCCATACAGCTCTAATGGCTACACGTCTGATTTCTACCTGAAGAAGCAGACCTGTTATAACTGTGGAGTTCCTGGTCACATTGCTAGAAACTGCTTGCATCGTCCCTTTGAACCTTATTACCCGCTGAGTCATAAGGTTTCATCTCAGGTTTCAATAAAGTCTAAACCGATGAATGTGCAACCACCAAAGGCAATGAAGACTGTTAATCCTAAGGTTAAACCTTCTGATGGAAATTGGGGAGCTGCCAAAGAGCACAAAAAACTCTTAAATCAAAAACAGGTTTTTCCAAATTATGACAATTTTCATAAAAAGATGAACGGATCAAAACCTCAAATGTTTGAAAAACCTAAAGTTGTCAATCCAAAGGCAACTAAAACAGTTTTGAAAAATGAATTTAAAAAGAAAAAGGTTGAAATACCTAAAGTCACTACTTCAAAGGTGACAAAAACAACTTTCAAATCACCTGGAATTTGGAAACCAAAATCAAAGGCAGCCACACCCCCAATTCCTGATATTACAAAGGGAATGTTTTTAAAAGAAGTTTCATTTATTGATGCTTCAGGAATACCTAGAACCACAATGGCCTGGGTACCTATGGCTAACTGATCTCTCACCTTGTGCAGGAACAGTCAAGGAGGACTTCCATTAACATGTTTGTTTGTGATAGTGATTGTTCCAGGCACAGGATAGGAGGCATCTCTCTACTACATGACATTAAGATTTCATTGGAGGGTATGTCTCTATGTGAGAGGTAAATCTGAAAAGATCAGCAGAAAAGGTAACATTGTCTGAATTGTTTGTTTCTTGGCTAGTTTGATGTGAAGTATGGTTGTGCATGAAACAAAACCCAGTTCTGAAAAATTAAAAAAAAAAGAAACTTTGAAGGTTAGCTTGGCCAGTTTTTGTAGACATTTAGTGATGTGTTAGTGTGTGTTTAAAAAAAATTAAAAATAAAAACAAAATAAAAAAAATTGTGTGTTGATATTAAAAATCAAAAAGCAAGGGGAAGAATAGAAAAGATGAAATAGTTGACCCCTCAAAAATTATGCTTTTTAATTTTTAATCTTTTGTTTGTGTGTATGAGAATGTGTTTGTTGACTGACACGTGTAAGTTGGATGTGAAAAGCAGTGATTCACGGTTGATGTGCTTGGTAGGCTCTGCTGTCAATCAATCAAAAGGTACGGTTTGTCACAACACTTAAAGATAACGTATGATGCTAGATAGGAAACACACACTTAGGTTAGTACAATCTCTATTTGACTGTGTACCAGGAATCCCGAGACGCACGCCCGATTCTGAGTTCTTTGACGTTGTGCTCAAAAATCTCATCCCCTTTGCTTTGCGTGAGCAATGACCTGGGGATGTAGTACGTGAGTAAGGCCTCCTCTGTTCTGCGATGGCAGAGACCTGGAGCCTCCCTGATCCACGTACCTCTTAGATCACATTGTATATAATGATATAAAACCCAAAAGATGCCAATGAGCACTACCAAAAGAGACCCTCAAGAGTCCAAAACCCTTAGCCTGTGTCACTGATGAGAGCATTATTAAAAATGTTTCAAAAATTCAGTTGACGTTGTATATTATTCCAAAAAATCTCCGTGATCTATTCTTTCTTCTCTCTACCAAGTCTGGAGCATGATGTTAGGCTTAAGGAAAGGTGTCGTGAAAAATGTTGCACGGAAACCAGGTATACTTGATAGAATGTACAAATTAATATACCTAGGACTTATGTGTGTGACCTGGATAGATGTTCATAAATAATAAACCTTAAAAGATAAAATTATGTGACAATCTGCCTGAGTAAGCGAAAGTAGCATGACTTTAAGTTGGACCAAAATACCAGCAATCACTTGAACACGCAAAGTAACTGAAGCTGAAAAGGGTTCCTCAGCCACAAAATGTCTGGTATGTTCTTTAATTTACCTTCTCATTTGTGAATTGTTTTTAAATTTGTTTGATCTTAATTTTTCTGGTGTAGTGTGAGTGTTTAAATTTTCTTTCTTAAGTTTATGAATTGGCCAGGTTGATTAGAGAAGTTTAAATAAGTTTTTATGGGTTTTGTGCAAGAAGGTGTGACCTCCCCCTCGGGTTTAGGGGAAGTTGTTTGGTTAAATAATGCTAACTCGATAACAAGTCATCATTGTCTGGTTAGTGTTTGTTCCATGTTGTGCATGACAGGTTAAATGAGATGTCATGGAGAAGAAAAGTCAATGAGTGCTGCTACTATTCGTGTTGAAGAACCAGCCGGAAAAGGACTTACCCTATGCTCAGGGGAAGTTTGTTGGTTGTTCAAGTAAAGCTTCCAAAGATACCGTTCTCAAGTTTAGGGGAAGCTAACTGAAGAAAAGATGCCAAGTTAGGGATTTTCATCGTCTGAAGTCACACGAAAGTCAAGACAGTTACTGATGATTCAGCAAGGACTCAACAGTTTTGAAGAAAGAGCAAGTATTTGAGAATCCTCCTCTCATTACTTGGTCATCATGTGCAGTTCAAGCTGATGCTGAATGAGAGACCACTCCCTAAAGTCATTTTTTTGTTGCCCAATGAGGATTTTTAAAGAAAAGAATCTTCATCAACCCATGCTCAAGCCAAGGTGAAGACTGCAAGTTTTGAAGATTGAAAGTAGAAGACATTTAATATCACAAGCCAAGGGGAAGATTGTAAGGGAATAATTTGTGGCTTGTGTATTAAATCATCACTTGGCGGACTATTTTGAAGGCCTATGTGATAGAATAGGTGGAGATTAGCTGGGTTATGGTTATATTGGGTCACTGGGCCAATTTAGATGTGGTTGGGCTCAATTAAAAAATGTTTAGAGGGAGTTAGTGGGCCTATATGGTCAAAAACGGGAATTAGTGGGTAATTAGGGTTACCAAAGATAGATTGGCTTGTTTTCCAAGCTAATCTCCCCTTATATAAGGATAGCTAATCTAGGGGTTTAGGGTTGCTGATTTTGGGGGTGTTCTTGGTGTTTTCAAAGAAGTGTAATCGAAATTCTCCCATAGAGAATTTCGAACCTTTCAAGTGTGTTGCAATCAAGTTTCGATCTAGCATTCTCAATCGGTTTGTGTGTTTCATTATTTTCCTAATCGTTTGTTCTTGTTTATGTTGTTTATACTTGAATCACTCTAGTGTTTGGATTCCGCACACTCACTAGAGATCATGATATCGTGTTTGGGTTCTTTTCGATCCTTACAAAGGAAGCAAACAAAGACAACACTGAGCTACCCTGCGATTTTCGCACCTGAATAAAGTTCGTGTCTAAGAGTTTTCGGTTCAAAACAATTCTTGGTGATTTTAAAACAACTTGTTTTGTTTGGTTTCCCTGGATGAATTCCAGGATGAACAAATCGCTTTCTTTGGATTTTGATTATGACATGTTTTGACAATGGTTGATTTTCGAAACATACATGATTGGTTTTAATCTACTTTGAATTTGATTCAACCTTTTGTTAGATTAAAAATTCAAAATCCCATAACAACATACCAAATAGCCTGGTGCACTTGATTTGATCAAGGCTAGCTTAAATGCGACATGATAACCTTTTAGTTACCATATCCCATCAAAGCTATAATGCCTTAAGCGTATATCGTAATTGTTACGTGACAACGCACGACACAACGGTAGTTCATGAAGTCCCATGACTTTGAACCATCCGACGTCAAAAATATTAAATCAAGTCGAAGCGATTGAAGATTGCCATTTCGGTCTACAACCATATGAACATATCAATCCTCTGCTTCAAGCAGACGTTTGCTCATATAAGTTCGAATCACCAGCTAAACTACTACAGGAATAATCACTTGCTGATTATAACATTGTAGAATGGTCACACCAATTCTGGTGCACATTACCATTACATATACATGTGCATACCTACACACATCTTGGAAGTCTTAGACTACACTTGTTGTACTCACGTGTGTTTGAATCCGACATGCACTAAAATGTTTAGTACAGTAACTCACAGTTTCATCTTGAAACCGATAAACACAAGACTAATGACTTGCCACAACAATAGCCCTTGACATTTTGTAACCAAAACGCCCCTTCACACATCACTTGCATAACTAACTTCCAATCCCATGGCTAATATCTTGCAAAGATGGAATTTGGTAATTACATCTCCAAAGCTAGATCTTTAAATATCTAAAGAAAGGTGACTCTGATAAGTCACTGGACTATGAAAAGCAACTCTCGCATCTAAACGAGACGGGCAAGATGAGCAATGTTTCACCAACAATGGATTGTTGCTTAGCGAAACATGTTGACATTCCGATTAGAGTTTGTATGTTAACCTTACCTGAATAAGGGAAACATCCTCTAATGTCGGACCCGAGAGTCCGATAGAAAAAATCATCATCTCGATCATCACGAGATACTTTCAAACAATCATAGACGAACGCATCTCCATGCTATCAAACTCTGAAATGACTTTGACAATCGTCTTTGAACTTATGATATCCAAACGGTTTGAAAGAAGGATGAAGATAGGAATGTCAATCTGCCTCAAGCAAGTGGGAGCATCGCCATAGATCCTTACCGGAATAACGATCAAGTGCCGGTCTAAAGATCATTTAAATATACTGGATTAAAAATTTTAAATGACACCTCAATTGATTATAAGTTTCGAGATTAAATTAAGTATTGATCATAATATGGCTGAGCAACCATCAACACGATCAATCTCTTGAAACAATTCGAATCATACTAAATATGATACGAAAGGAAATTCAATACTTAGCTATTGCATGAAATGTTGCCGTAAAGTGTTACGCCATGACCATAGATGGAAAATCACATCATCACTACTAGACACTGAAGAAAAGGATTATATGTTCATTAACCAGAGTAATAATTATACTCGTTGAACATTAATAGCCACCTTAATTGAATCTGAACTAAGAATGCCATAAAACATTCAAAGGGTTAATTCGACTCTGTAAATAGTCGGTTAATGTGCTCAAGTGATAACACAGTCATACATGAGCTTACCAAGGGCACTTCATTATCACAAGTTCGATTCACTTAAGAAGACTCATTGTTCAAGACAAACACTGAATCTTAAGAAACAACTAACATTAGGCAATCCTAAAACGAAACACGAGGACATGATAGCGAATTCATAATTACAATGATCGGGTTAGATCAGCGAAATTACACTACTACGTAGTACGTGAATTCTGCATCGCATCGATATTCGATTTTAGTGTTGGATGTCGAACACTATCGTTTGCACCATATCATTCGACCTCCTCTAAGCTGTTAGACGAGAGTCTGAATTCTGCGTAACGCGTTCGAATTTTATACGTTTTATTATCCATGAATATTTCGTTAATATTCAAAAGGTCCGTAGTCGATTAGACATTGCGGGAGCAACGCCTGAAGCAAGACTACTCTAACTCTGGACTCAAGGTGTTGACTTCCAGACTCACAAGGCCTCATTAGAGAATGACGTCGGGACGTAACTCGCATCAGAATGTCTTCATGGATCCAAGCATAAGACAAATCTGATTGATGGTATACTCAACGGTATCCTTTGACCTGAGATACATGAGCGACCTCCCGTCTGCCAAAGAACATTCTTTGATTGAAGCTTAACGCTGTCGCGTAACTGCCAGCCATAACGGTTACTTTTGAGAATGGATCTGAAGCTTAGTGGGAGCTGTATGTAGTCAATATGGGATTCTGTGCTCTTGCATTAATAATGCAACAGTTTGACATCATGGGCCCTCTCGTTAGTTCCAAGTGTTAAGTGTAAGGCCTTACCCAAACTTACTGTGTGTTTGATTGGACCACTTCGAACAGCAAAATGAGAAATACAATGATCGAACACGGAAGAGAATGAATAGATCCTTGTCTCTGGTTCGATTGGTGCCTCATACAAAAAGGATCCGATGACTTTACAAATACCATAAGTCTAACTATATCACAAGTTTATTGATATGCCTTGGTTGTTTTGACTTGAAGTGTCATGACTGGTTGGGACAGCCACGTGTAGCTAGAGCACCTCTGACAGTATCTTGATTAATAGTCACGCTCAGTCCAAGTGGGAGACTGTTGGATTTAGGTGTCCAGACCCGACTAAATCAAGTACCCGACCCGGTTAAGACCCGTAAGAGTTACACCGGAGGCAACGGGTATTTAAGACCGCTTACTTTTATAACCGGCAAATTCGCAGAAAAATTAATTATTTGTTTATTAAATAGTTTAATAGATAAATAATTAATTACTTATTTAAATTACTATTAATCATTAAGATTAATTAAGCGACTAAAGACGACATACAATATTGATGTTATGGACGGAAATAAATGAATCATTAGTTTGACTAATATTCCTTAAACATCGGCAAAGAGATAAACATTTAAATGGTTTAATTGTTAATCTCGAAAATAAAATGGATCGATCAAAGATTAAACAAAGTCGAGGGACTTAACGGGAAATTAATCAGATATATATATATCTGATTAATGGAGGGGGCGAAACCCTAATCAACAGACTAGAATTTTCGCCCCCCCTCCCCTCTCTCTCTCTCGATCGACGCGGACACCCACCATCGCCGCCGTCCTCCTCGTTTCTTCGGCGATTGGTTCATCCGATCGTGAGAACGTTAATCTGTCGTTCACCATTTAGCCGAGCCGCCGCAGCAACCCAAGCCGAGCCGCCGTAGCAGCCCGCCACCGTCGCTCCGCCGTCAGCCGACGCCGCCTATCGTGCGCTCCTCTACCGTTCGCCATTCCGCGAACCGCCACTGCCATCCGCCGTCCGCCGTGACCAAGCCGCCGCCACCTGCAGCTCAGCTGCAGCCGACCGCCGCGCCACAGTCGCTGTCTCCATCGCACGCAGTCGCCGCCCGAGCCGGCCGCCACCCCTCCTCGCCATCGCCGGTTCCACCGTCGACAAACCGTAGTCGCGAACCGCGTCTCTCGCGTGTTCCGCTGTCGTCCGTGAAACCCTAATTTTCGCCTATCCGACGTACGGGATTCCGGTGCCTTGTCACCGAGGGAAATCCGTATCTGCGAGGCCGTTTCGATTTGCATGTTAAATCGTTCTGCGAAACCCTAGCGTCACCCGTTGACTTCCGGTGTCTCGAACGTCTGTTTGAATCACCGCTCAGGTATATCTAAGCTCGTTATTAGTTTAGATTTAATTGTTTATTTATTTATGGATATGTCGCGTTTGTTTAATGCGTTTTTGGTGTTTGCGCGTTATGGTGATTGTCGAATCCTGTTGCTTTAGGTTTACGTTAATTGACTGGTATTTCACGTTAGTAAATTAAACGTTTTCCGCTGCCTATTAAATTAATTGTTAATTTAATTATCTGATTTAATTCACTCGGTAACTGATTAAATAATTAATTATTATAAATAATTATTTCCAAAAAAAAAATTGCTATTATCGAGACCCGAATGCCACTGTCGTAACCCAACATGGGGACGTGGGTTAGTTATTTGGTTGGGAGGCTAAATCCAGTTTGGAAGTCCATGGCACCCCTTGTGAAAGAAGTCCTCTATCTGCACACTAACCTGGGAGACTTTCACCCAGTTTTCCCCTTGATGCTTCTAAGCCGCTTTGAATTGGCCTGTGCCCGTTGATGAATCATCAATCCATTCAGCCGTCACGTCAGCCGAGAAGACGGACTTGCGGGTATCGTCAAATAGAGTATAGAATCCTTCTTCCGCTCTAGTGGCGGGTTTCTCTTTTCATTAAGTAGCCCCTCATTCACCTCGTACACTGAGTCAAGCAACTTCTCCTTTTCTGTCATGAAGAGGAAGTGAGATGATGACAATGCGGCTGGGAAAAATCCATATAAATCCATTTCTTCTATAAGAGAATTGGATCCCGACCCAGACCTAAGAAATGAAATTAGATGCCGATTTCATTCCAGTAGTACCCGTTGCTTCTTTTGTTGGGTTGGTTGGAGTGCTTTAATCAGACTTGACCGAGTAGATCATGTTGAGATCTTCACCATGAATGATCCTCCGGGCGAAGCATCTCATGGCACACCATTGATCAATAAGACAGGATCAATAGAATATACAGGGATAACCCCCATTCCTATCAGCGTGAAATGACATTCATTCAATCAGTCCTCTCCTCCGCTCTCTCTGTCCCTGGCTTCTACTTTCACATACCTTCTGGCCTCAGTCGTTGACTTTGCCCCTTCCGCTCCTCCATTTCACAAGAAATTTAGTGGTTGTTCGCTCCTGAACGAAGCTATTGGGACAGCGGCTTTGATAGCGCTTTCTCAATGAGAGAGATCCTATCGTGGTAGAGCTCCTATCCGTGCTTTGACAAATCCCTCTCTGGCGTCATCTACTGGCTGACTGCACACTGCCTTCTGCCTGACTATGGCTTTTAGAAAGCAAGATCCCTCCGTTTATCACTCTATAGAAAGAACATCCCATACAGAGTCTTTCAACTAACAACTAAGCTATTCGAGCCTTCACCTAAGCTCTCATCGATAGAGCCCCTGTCTCTTTGATTCTTGTATACAAGTCTGGTAGTCAATTGTTCTAGCAAGGATGGGCTAGTTGCCTACTCTCGCCTAACCCGCCCCTTTGACTGATGATCAATAAAAAGTAATCTATCTTGATCCTTATATGACGCAATTCATAGATTTGGGCAAGTCAGAGTGAAATCAAAGTCAAGTTATTGGCGATCATACCTACTCAATGAGAATGCTCTCAAGTCCAGTCAATGTCTTTTTGATGATACGATTCTCAGGTGCGAACTCAAATAAGGAGGGGGCCCCACCAGTCATAGTGTTCACTCTTCCCCATAAGAATAAGAACGAAATTCCTGGGGTTTTTTCTTCCTTAGTAGCTTTGACAACATTCGTATCTGTGTGAGCCCTCATCTCATGCTCCTACTACCTCTTAACTTCAAGTGGGAGTGATGGACGAGTGAAGATCGCCAGCTCTTTCTTCCCCGTGAATTGACTTCAACTTCAATCGGACGGACCGGCTTCTCCCTTTGAGCATAGCATGCTTTTGGGGAGTAAGTCACTTAATATAGTATATTATGTTATAATCGATTCTTACATCACATCAAAATAGCATGTCTATATACTTATCTACAGGCAGTTCCTTTTGACCTTCCATTCATTTTTAAAGAGAAGGTTTCCTCTCACCTAAAGAATGGATCAGAGAACGACGGCCTACGCATTGCAGCCACAACATTACTGGGCAAACTAGTATAGATTTCGGAAACTCCGGATCCCCCTAGTTGAAGACTATCGCCCACAATTAGAACCATCTAAAATAACGTATATGATGGATCCATTACGAATGTATCGTCCCAGAAGACCATCACTCTGGTTTCACTGATCGAGCAACGCGGTTATTTCGCGGACCTTTCTGTTCCTAGTTAAAGTGTAGGCCTTTTGGACTTAAGCTGGGATTTGGTATTTCGAAGGCCCCAGGTTTACTATCATTTCTAGGCATCGTCTGTACTTAACAGTTCCTTTTAGTGTAGTTTATCGGAGATATCTAGATTCTTTTTAATTAAAGAAAAAAAAAGGGACGAAAGAGAAGAAAAAAGGTAGTTTACTTGCTTAGTGCTTGTGCGCTAAGGGAAGAAAGATCGAAAAGTAGAAACTTTCGAAAGCGCACTCACTCTTCTCAAAATCTCTTATCTTAAGAGAAGAAAGATCTACGCTACGAAAAGGAGCGAAGCATCAAGAGCTTACTTATAAAGTACGAGCTTAGAGCCTTGCGTCACTCTGGTATGCTAATCACTTCGTTGTACGACTCTAGAACGGTAGTCGCTTAGTGCGACAGCACTATGGGATGCAAAGAAGGTCACCCTTCTTTAGTTGCTTCTACTTTTTTCATCGAGATTGGGTTGGTGTTCAGTGTACCGCTTGTGTAGCCTATGCGAAGCAAGCGGGTACAAGATCGAAAAGAATGCGTTGCATGGAAAAGTGAGATGTCCAAGATATTAAGAACGAGGGGAAGAATCGACGAGGAATCTAGACTAGAGAGGAATCTAGAACATAAAATCGTGAATGAAAAAGAAAAAAAGCGTGAGGAGAATGATCAACTCGAGATGTTAGAAGGTGCAAAACTAATAGGGGCCGGAGCTGCTACAATTGCTTCAGCGGGAGCTGCTGTCGGTATTGGAAACGTCCTTAGTTCCTCGATTCATTCCGTGGCTCGGAATCCATCATTGGCTAAACAATCATTTGGTTATGCCATTTTGGGCTTTGCTCTAACCGAAGCTATTGCATCGTTTGCCCCAATGATGGCCTTTCTGATCTCATCCGTATTCCGATCAAAGAATCAAAGAAAGAAGGTTGAAGTTTCATAAAGCACCTCTTTCCAGCCTTAGTCAAATAGCCACCGGAGGCAAGGGGGCGCAGTTCTTAAACAGAAGAATGGTGATAAAGAGGAAATGATTCAAATTCAAGAAAAAAAGAGTCAAATTGGAAGTCAAGTAAAGAAGGAAGGAGGCTAGCCCCCGAAAATGCTCCGCGCCTAGGTTCTTTTGTCGTTGGGGCTTACACCTTGTGACTCATTCATTCGGTCGAGCGTTCCTCGGGCGTCGATCAATCCTGAATCACAGGCCGCTCTGTCATTGTCTGATTTTTGGTTGTCTGATCACACTCGAAATTATGTATCTACTTATCATATTTTTGCCCCTGCTCGGTAGTTCCGTAGCAGGTTTTTTCGGACGTTTTCTAGGATCAGAAGGAACCGCTATAATGACCACTACGTGCGTTTCATTCTCTTCGATCTTATCTTTGATTGCTTTTTATGAAGTCGCACCGGGAGCTAGTGCTTGCTATCTAAGAATAGCTCCATGGATCTCATCGGAAATGTTTGATGCTTCTTGGGGCTTCTTTGGCGACCGTGAAGTCACCGGATGAATTGCCGAGTGGATAGATCAAATCCGGACCAATACGTCTACCCGACTTCTTCTATTTAAAGTGATTTGTGTATCCAATTCGATATTTTCCTTGAGAGGTATCGAGAAGGAATTGCAATAGAATAATATTGTTTCAGACATAAGAAAAGGTTCTCGATTGATTCAAACACTCTACCTATGGGATAGAGGAAGAAGAAAAAACCGAATATTTCACATAGTGCTTTTAATCAATCTGATTTATTTCGTACATTTCACGCAATGAAAAAATGAGTCCAATTCTAAGGGATCAAACCTATGGGACTTAAGGAATAATATATAAAAAGAGAGGGAAAATATTCATATTAAATAAATCAAAATTAATAAAATAAGTAAATAAAAATGAAGTAGAAGAACTCAGATTCCAAATGAACAAATTCAAACTCGAAAAGGATCATTCTAATTCTCGAAGAATGCGGGGTAAGGGGATTGATCGAGAAAGATCTATTGTTCTTATTATAAGATCATGATTGGATTAGCATATGTTTGGTATAGAGTAACTCTCTTTGGAAAGAAAGGAGTGTAGGGAACAAGTCTTTCCTTTCCAATGGTTCTTGAAAGCTCTCAATCCTCGCTTCTCCCATATTGATTCTCCCTCTCGCATCGGTTCTGCATCAGATAATGAGCCCATGCACAAACTTTCTCTTAACGGATCCTTTTAAAAGATAAAAGAAAGTAAAAGAAAGGGGTGAATCTGCTCTTAGGTATCATTTAATCTTAAAAAAAATGATTGTTCTTGTGTATCATGGAAATTCTTTGAAAGGTAAGAATCAAATAATTTTCTATGGTAGAACAAAATATCTTTCATTTCCCCCTCTAATAGATTCTTTTTTTTTTGAGTTTAAAGGAAATGTTGTTAGGTTTGCTTGAAGGTGTTTTGAAGCCACTATCAACAGGTATCATCCCCCCCCCCCCCAGAACAACGTTTTCTTTCAGGCCTTTCAACCAATCGATACGCCCCAGGAGAGCTGCTTGACTTCTTTCTCTCTTGCTTAAATGCCAACCAACTTTTCTGACTCTGGTTAGTAGCTCTATACTTTCACCCGCTTGAAATACCTTATCTTGCTGTAAGTGAATTAAGGTACTTTACTTGTCTCGTTAGAAAAAGGCAGCGAAGTAGAAAACGAAGTTGGAGCTTTAGCTGCCTTATCAAAGGAAAGCAAAGGTTGAGCCAAGCTACTTGTTCAGTTTGGGTCCCATCGGTCCTTGAACCGCCAACTCCGTTCACTGCCTTCTCTCCAGAACTTCAGTTAACCAGATACCTACTACAGGCCAAGCAGCTAGGAAGAAATGTAAAGAGCGAGAGTTGTTGAAACTAGCATATTGGAAGATCATTCGGCCAAAATAACCATGAGCGGCTACGATATTATAAGTTTCTTCTTCTTGACCGAATCTGTAACCTTCATTAGCGGATTCATTTTATGTGTTTCCCTGATCAAACTAGAGGTTACCAAGGAACCATGCATAGCACTAAATAGGGAGCCGCCGAATACACCAGCTACGCCTAGCATGTGAAATGGGTGCATAAGGATGTTGTGCTCATCCTGGAATACAATCATGAAGTTGAAAGTACCAGAAATTCCTAGAGGCATACCATCAAAAAAGGATCCTTGACCAATTGGTTAGATCAAGAAAACAGCAGTCACAGCTGCAACAGGTTCTTTTTTAGTCACCGATAAAGAAAGTAGCTAGGCTCCCTGGTGGTATGAAAGAAAGAGATCTTAGTTTCTTAACCAGAGACCTAATCTTGAATGACTCTTACTCGGTCGGAGGAAGAAAACAGCAGTCGCAGCTGCAACAGGTTCTTTTTTAGTCACTGATAAAGAAAGTAGCTAGGCTCCCTGGTGGTATGAAAGAAAGAGATCTTAGTGTCTTAACCAGAGACCTAATCTTGAATGACTCTTACTCGGTTGGAGGAAGAAAGACGAATGAATTCCGAAGAACTCAGAGTTGGACTGACTCGAGCTTCTCTTTAAGGTGTGGTAAGGTTTCTTATTAGAAGAGCGTTGAGGCTACTTTCTACTGGTTATCTCATAGGACTGCGCGAACACTGCCTTGTTACTATCACTGAATGCCATACTATCATGCGAGATAAAGCAAGCAAGAGAAGAGTTTCAAAAAGCTATTGATCCTGTTTTTTACCTAGAGAGATAGTAATAGAAAGAAAATATATTGGCTCGTTTGAAGGCTTTCCGCTCATCTCTCGCCTTCGACTTGAAAGCGATAGGCTTTTCGCTCCTCTCCTGCTTGGAAGCTCTCTTTTAGCCGGAGAAGTGATACTTGTCGACTGTGAGGGAGACTACCGCCCCTGAGGGGCTTATTGCTAGAGGCATCCCCTCAAATGAGATTGATCAACTCTACAACAGCTCCGGTTTTAGCAATAAGAGCCCGCCTTCTGGTCCTATATTCTAGTTACTAGCTTCAAAGGAACTACTAAAAGAAGGAGTCGAAGCATCGGATAGTGCTACCTACGAGTGAGTCACCCGCCTGGTTACATGTCCTTATGAAGGAAGGTGCGCATGAAAGTATTTACGGAAGACCATCAAATTACTGATTAGGAATGTATTTAAGGAATGAACTTCTATTACAGGGATTCTTTTATTAAGACCTTTCGCATAGATAGCCCTATTGAATGAAGGTTGAACACCAACCCGCCTGGAAAGCTAAGAGTCGGCAAAGACCTAGCTGTCGAGGAATGAAAGAAGTCGCTTTCTAGGAGAAGGAGTATGAGGAAGTCAAGTCACAGGCAAGAAACCAACAGGCTAAGAGCTATCTCCAAACCTCTCCCTTATTGACAAAATGAGAGGGATTTCAGGCAATTAGCTTATAAGAATTCCTGCCCTAGAAGATCGCATTTCTGATTTGAGCACCGTCTTTATACATTTCAGTTCTCAGGATCTTACGAAGAAAGGCTAAAGATCATATTGTCTTCCACTCCGACCTGAAGAGTAACTAGGACCAATTTAGTCACGTTTTCATGTTTCAATTGAACACTTTCCGTTTTTGATTATTCTCAGAGGAGAAGATTATTCTCTTTACCAAACATATGCTGATCCAATCACGATCTTATAATAAGAACAAGAGATCTTTTTCGATCAATCCCCTTGCCCTGCATTCTTCGAGAATTAGAAAGATCCTTTTCACGTTTGAATTTGTTCATTTGGAATCTGAGTTCTTCTACTTCATTTTTATTTACTTAATTTATTGATTTTGATTTATTTAATATGAATATTTTTTCCTCTCTTTTTTATATTATTCCTTAAGTCCCATAGGTTTGATCCCTTAGAATTGGACTCATTTTCTCATTACGCAAAGGGTACGAAATAAATCAGATTTATTAAAAGCACTATGTGAAATATTCGGTTTTTTCCTCTTCCTCTATCCCATAGGTAGAGTGTTTGAATCAATCGAGAACCTTTCTTCTGTCTGAATCGATATTATTCCATTCCAATTCCTTCTCGATACCTCTCAAGGAAAATATCGAATTGGATAAAAAATTTGACGGGTTAGTGTGAGCTTATCCATGCGGTTATGCACTCTTCGAATAGGAATCCATTTTCTGAAAGATCCTGGCTTTTGTGCTTTGGTGGGTCTCCGAGATCCTTTCGATGATCTATGTTGTGTTGAAGGGATATCTATATAATCCGATCGATTGCGTAAAGCCCACGGTAGCTACGGAACCGGGGAAAGTATATAGAAAAGACAGCTCTTTTATATTATATTAGTATTAATTCATATTAGATTAGTCTTCGTTAGTGATCCCGGCTTAGTGAGTCCTTTCTTCAGTGATGAACTGTTGGCGACAGTCTTACATTTTGTCTCTGTGGACCGAGGAGAAAGAGGGCTTGGCGGGAAGAGGATTGTACCGTGAGAGAAACAAGG
>JBCNJP010000009.1:11101641-11104141 GCA_039602395.1 Deinandra increscens subsp. villosa | reverse complement strand
ATGGATCATGGAATACAAGTCGGGTACAACGAAATGGATAGACCATGGATGTTACAGTCTCCCCTACTTTAGGAAATTTCGTCCCGAAATTACCCTTGAGAAGACTGCTCGAATAAGTGCGGGTACTTGGTTTTCATTTGGTCTTCGCGTTCCCAGGTGAACTCTGGTCCTCGCTTAGACTCCCAACGGACCTTGACAATTGGAATATGACTACGCTTGAGTTGTTTGACTTCTCGGTCCATAATTTCCACTAGTTTCTCTACAAAGTGCATTGTTTCATCGATGCGCACTTCGTCCAATGGAATGTGGAGGTCTTCTTTAGCCAGGCACTTGCGAAGATTGGACACATGAAACGTTGGGTGAACATTTTCGAGTTCTCGGGGTAGCTCAAGTCTGTAGGAAACCTTCCCAACTCTTTCAAGTATCTTGAAGGGACCCACATAACGAGGAGCCAACTTACCCTTCTTCCCGAAACGTATAACTCCTTTCCAAGGTGATACCTTGAGGAGTACCAAATCACCGACTTGAAACTCGAGGGGTTTTCGATGCTTGTCGGCATAACTCTTCTGTCTGCTTCGAGCGGCTAAGAGGTGATCACGGATTTGAGAGATCTTATCAGCCGTCTCCTGGATCAGTTCGGGACCGGTGATCTGAGCTTCACCAACCTCGCTCCAACAAATTGGAGAGCGACACTTGCGACCATATAGTGCTTCAAATGGAGCCATGCCAATTCTAGAGTGGTAGCTATTGTTATATGAAAACTCAATCAATGGTAAATGAGTATCCCAATTACCACCAAAGTCGATTACGCAAGCACGAAGCATGTCCTCAAGTGTTTGAATGGTACGCTCAGACTGCCCATCGGTTTGAGGATGATAAGCGGTACTGAGGTCCAAACGAGTACCCAGGGCAGATTGCAAGGTTTTCCAGAACCGAGAAATGAAACGACCGTCACTATCAGAGATGATACTTAATGGGACACCATGAAGACTTACGATTTCCTTGATATAGATTCGAGCCAGCTTCTCGACTTTGTAGTCTTCATGAATGGGAATGAAATGAGATGATTTTTTCAAACGATCAATGATTACCCAAATGCTATCATAGCCACTAGAAGTGCGTGGAAGTTTCATGATGAAGTCCATCGTGATATTATCCCACTTCCAGACCGGGATCTCAGGTTGTTCTAGAAGACCCGAAGGGCGTTGGTGTTCAACCTTGACCTTAGAACAGGTGAGGCACTTAGCCACAAAGAGAGTTATGTCTTTTTTCATGCCAGGCCACCAGTATTGATGGCGGAGGTCTTGGTACATTTTGTCAGCACCAAGGTGTATAGAATATCGAGACTTATGAGCCTCGTTCATGATGAAAGCACGGAGGTCATCGCGATCGGGAATCCAAAGGCGATTCATGAAGTAAAGGAGACCGTTCGGCTTGGTTTCCAATTGGAGTTCGGCACCACATGACATTTCTTTGTACATGTTGCCTTCGGTCATGGAAATACGTTGAGCCTTAAAAAATACGGTTGTGGAGATCGGAGCGAATGATTTGAAACACGATAACATTTGCATAGGCTCGACTACTGAGAGCATCGGCTACGACATTTGCTTTGCCAGGGTGGTAGCGAATCTCACAATCGTAATCATTGAGAAGCTCGACCCAGCGTCGCTGACGCATGTTGAGCTCCTTCTGGTTCAGGATATGTTGGAGGCTTTTGTGATCGGTAAAAACTACGCATTCGGTACCATACAAATAGTGCCGCCAAATTTTCAAGGCAAAGACGACCGCACCAAGCTCAAGGTCGTGTGTCGTGTAGTTCTTCTCGTGCACCTTGAGTTGTCTGGATGCATAGGCAATCACTTTCCCACGCTGCATGAGAACACAACCAAGACCTTGATTGGATGCATCACAATAAACAACAAAGTCATAGTTGCCATCCGGAAGGGTAAGAACAGTTGCGTTGCATAATTTTTGTTTGAGGGTCAAAAAGACCTTTTCTTGCTCAGGACCCCACTCGAAAGGTTTGCCTTTATGGGTCAAGGCAGTGAGTGGTAGTGCGATCATCGAGAAGTTGGGGATGAATCGTCGATAGTAACCCGCAAGAACAAGGAATGAACGGATTTCGGTCGAAGTAGTAGGGGTACTCTAACTTTTGACCGCGTGAATTTTGGCAGGATCCATGTGGATACCCTTGTCGCTTACGATGTGCCCCAGAAACTGAACCTCCTTAAGCCAATATTCACATTTGGAGAATTTGGCATACAGTTGTTCCTTCTTTAGGAGCTCCAAGACTAAACGCAGGTGATTCTCATGCTCAGCTTTTGACTTCGAATAGATAAGGATGTCATCGATGAAAACAATAACAAATTTATCTAGATAGGGCTTACAAACGCGGTTCATGAGATCCATGAATACTGCAGGCGCGTTTGTCAACCCGAACGGCATAACAGTGAACTCAAAATGACCATACCTCGTGCGAAAGGCGGTCTTGGGAATGTCA
>JBCNJP010000009.1:10983863-11091363 GCA_039602395.1 Deinandra increscens subsp. villosa | reverse complement strand
TACAACTATAATTTGTGTTTCAATTGCGTGCGTAACTAGTATTGCCCACATTTTCCACACGTATATAGCATAGTCAAGTCCCGGTCTAATATAAATAAATTGAAAGCTTGAAATATTGAAATCCGAATTGAAATAAAAACAAAATAAATTAAAATAATCGTAAATTATACATTGAAACACCAAATATAATGAAATGAACTTCCTTATTGAATGGATCATGGAATACAAGTCGGGTACAACGAAATGGATAGACCATGGATGTTACAGTCTCCCCTACTTTAGGAAATTTCGTCCCGAAATTACCCTTGAGAAGACTGCTCGAATAAGTGCGGGTACTTGGTTTTCATTTGGTCTTCGCGTTCCCAGGTGAACTCTGGTCCTCGCTTAGACTCCCAACGGACCTTGACAATTGGAATATGACTACGCTTGAGTTGTTTGACTTCTCGGTCCATAATTTCCACTAGTTTCTCTACAAAGTGCATTGTTTCATCGATGCGCACTTCGTCCAATGGAATGTGGAGGTCTTCTTTAGCCAGGCACTTGCGAAGATTGGACACATGAAACGTTGGGTGAACATTTTCGAGTTCTCGGGGTAGCTCAAGTCTGTAGGAAACCTTCCCAACTCTTTCAAGTATCTTGAAGGGACCCACATAACGAGGAGCCAACTTACCCTTCTTCCCGAAACGTATAACTCCTTTCCAAGGTGATACCTTGAGGAGTACCAAATCACCGACTTGAAACTCGAGGGGTTTTCGATGCTTGTCAGCATAACTCTTCTGTCTGCTTCGAGCGGCTAAGAGGTGATCACGGATTTGAGAGATCTTATCAGCCGTCTCCTGGATCAGTTCGGGACCGGTGATCTGAGCTTCACCAACCTCGCTCCAACAAATTGGAGAGCGACACTTGCGACCATATAGTGCTTCAAATGGAGCCATGCCAATTCTAGAGTGGTAGCTATTGTTATATGAAAACTCAATCAATGGTAAATGAGTATCCCAATTACCACCAAAGTCGATTACGCAAGCACGAAGCATGTCCTCAAGTGTTTGAATGGTACGCTCAGACTGCCCATCGGTTTGAGGATGATAAGCGGTACTGAGGTCCAAACGAGTACCCAGGGCAGATTGCAAGGTTTTCCAGAACCGAGAAATGAAACGACCGTCACTATCAGAGATGATACTTAATGGGACACCATGAAGACTTACGATTTCCTTGATATAGATTCGAGCCAGCTTCTCGACTTTGTAGTCTTCATGAATGGGAATGAAATGAGATGATTTTTTCAAACGATCAATGATTACCCAAATGCTATCATAGCCACTAGAAGTGCGTGGAAGTTTCATGATGAAGTCCATCGTGATATTATCCCACTTCCAGACCGGGATCTCAGGTTGTTCTAGAAGACCCGAAGGGCGTTGGTGTTCAACCTTGACCTTAGAACAGGTGAGGCACTTAGCCACAAAGAGAGTTATGTCTTTTTTCATGCCAGGCCACCAGTATTGATGGCGGAGGTCTTGGTACATTTTGTCAGCACCAAGGTGTATAGAATATCGAGACTTATGAGCCTCGTTCATGATGAAAGCACGGAGGTCATCGCGATCGGGAATCCAAAGGCGATTCATGAAGTAAAGGAGACCGTTCGGCTTGGTTTCCAATTGGAGTTCGGCACCACATGACATTTCTTTGTACATGTTGCCTTCGGTCATGGAAATACGTTGAGCCTTAAAAAATACGGTTGTGGAGATCGGAGCGAATGATTTGAAACACGATAACATTTGCATAGGCTCGACTACTAAGAGCATCGGCTACGACATTTGCTTTGCCAGGGTGGTAGCGAATCTCACAATCGTAATCATTGAGAAGCTCGACTCAGCGTCGCTGACGCATGTTGAGCTCCTTCTGGTTCAGGATATGTTGGAGGCTTTTGTGATCGGTAAAAACTACGCATTCGGTACCATACAAATAGTGCCGCCAAATTTTCAAGGCAAAGACGACCGCACCAAGCTCAAGGTTGTGTGTCGTGTAGTTCTTCTCGTGCACCTTGAGTTGTCTGGATGCATAGGCAATCACTTTCCCACGCTGCATGAGAACACAACCAAGACCTTGATTGGATGCATCACAATAAACAACAAAGTCATAGTTGCCATCCGGAAGGGTAAGAACAGTTGCGTTGCATAATTTTTGTTTGAGGGTCAAAAAGACCTTTTCTTGCTCAGGACCCCACTCGAAAGGTTTGCCTTTATGGGTCAAGGCAGTGAGTGGTAGTGCGATCATCGAGAAGTTGGGGATGAATCGTCGATAGTAACCCGCAAGAACAAGGAATGAACGGATTTCGGTCGAAGTAGTAGGGGTACTCTAACTTTTGACCGCGTGAATTTTGGCAGGATCCATGTGGATACCCTTGTCGCTTACGATGTGCCCCAGAAACTGAACCTCCTTAAGCCAATATTCACATTTGGAGAATTTGGCATACAGTTGTTCCTTCTTTAGGAGCTCCAAGACTAAACGCAGGTGATTCTCATGCTCAGCTTTTGACTTCGAATAGATAAGGATGTCATCGATGAAAACAATAACAAATTTATCTAGATAGGGCTTACAAACGCGGTTCATGAGATCCATGAATACTGCAGGCGCGTTTGTCAACCCGAACGGCATAACAGTGAACTCAAAATGACCATACCTCGTGCGAAAGGCGGTCTTGGGAATGTCATCCTCAGAAACACGCAACACGGCCCCTTTTCTCTTTAACTGTTTTCAATTACTTGGGGGAGAATTCATATTACTTTTACTATGCTAGACAATTAGACATTGTTAATATATCTGTTACATGTGCCTTTCGGTTGTCCACATCTATTATTTCATGTTTATTCATGTTATAACCAAACCCCACTATTTATTGGATCCGATTAATTATCATATGAAATGGTAACATTTGAATAGATCTATTGGGTTAACGCCCCTGCTCTGATTTGGTCCCTCCAATCATGACTCTGTTTTATTAGTCAAAGGATGCAAATTGTTATGTCTTGCTTTTGCGGTATCAACTGGACAAAAGATACCAAGAGTGGGTAGTCAGTCAGTTTCGGAATTCAGGGTATATGGTAACATTTCAACAAGTTTATCTGATTTTGTCAACGAATAGCATAAACTATTTTCACAGCAACTTTTGTACAACCTTCACTGCTAGCAACTTTAAACCTGTGTGACTCACCAACAAAATTATTTGTTTACCGTTTTCTCATATGAATTGTCAGGTACTTAACTTTACTGCTGTTATCTGCCTATACCTGCATGATGACTGATGCATTTAGGAACTTTGAATAAATTCTGGAGTATGGTAGTAGCCATTGGAGATTTTCTTGGCATAACACCTGATGGTGTCATGTCCTAAAAATCTTTTGAAACAAATGTTTTGTAAACTTAAAATGATTTGTGTTACTAATTACTTATATTCCGCTGCGTAATGATTTGAAAACTCCAATTTACTCCAAACAAAATATCAATTCCAAACGGCTTAGTTGTTGAATCATCCAGAGTACGTTCTTGACCTTGACTGTGATAACGCTGGTTCACATCCCGACACAATTTTTACAAGGTGCGAAAATACATAACATAGAAATTACACTTGGAAAGGGTGGACAATTAGCTAGAGCAGCGGGTGCTGTAGCGAAACTGATTGCAAAAGAAGGGAAATCGGCCACATCAAAATTACCTTCTAGGGAGGTCCGTTTGATATCCAAAAACTGCTCAGCAACAGTCGGACAAGTGGGGAATGTTGGGGTGAACCAGAAAAGTTTGGGTAGAGCCGGATCTAAGCCAACAATTCAAAATACCTCGACTTTTTAGAACAGGTCCGAGTCAAATAGCAATGATTTGAAGCACTTCTTTTTACACTATTTTGGAAACCCAAGGAATCTATCGTATAGATATGTAATATACAGGATTTCCAATCCTATCAGGAAAGGAGGGAAATGGATACTCAGTTTTAAGTGAGTAGACAGAATTCCATACTTGATCTCATAGATACATATAGAATTCTGTGGAAAGCCGTATTCGATGAAAGTCGTATATACGGATTGGAAGGAGATCTTTCATATCTTTCGAGATCCACCCTACAATATGGGGTAAAAAAAGGAAAAATAAGTGAGTTTAGCCCTTATAAAAAGAAAACTAATTATTAAACCCCTTTCACGCTCATGTCACGTCGAGGTACTGCAGAAGAAAAAACTGTAAAATCCAATCCAATTTATCGTAATCGATTAGTTAACATGTTGGTTAACCGTATTCTAAAACATGGAAAAAAATCATTGGCTTATCAAAGTATCTATCGAGCCGTGAAAAAAATTCAACAAAAGATAGAAACAAATCCACTATCTGTTTTACGTCAAGCAATACATGGAGTAACTCCGGGTATAGCAGTAAAAGCCAGACGTGTAGGTGGATCGACTCATCAAGTTCCCATTGAAATAGGATCCACACAAGGAAGAGCACTTACCATTCGTTGGTTATTAGCGGCATCCCAAAAACATCCGGGTCGAAATATGGCTTTTAAATTAAGTTCCGAATTAGTGGATGTTGCCAAAGGGAGTGGCGATGCCATACGCAAAAGGGAAGTGACTCATAGAATGGCAGGGGCAAATAGAGCTTTTGCACATTTTCGTTAATCCATAGAAAAAGAAAGAATCGGAATTGATGGATATATTTCTCGAAACAAACGAAAAGGAAACAAAAGATGAAACCTAAATCATGGATCAACTAAGCCCTCTCGGGAACTTTCTTAAGAATAAGAAAGAAGAACCTCATGTAAATACCATGGAATAAGGTTTGATCCTACTCATGGAGATTCCATAAATATCCCATTCCAAAAATGGAAACAATTGGAACTTTTTTTTAGAAATTGGATGCTGTTACTAATTCATGATCTGGCATGTACAGAATGAAGTTTAGAATGAAAACTTCATTCTCGATTCTACGAGAATTTTTATGAAATCCTTTCATTTGCTTCTCTTTGATGGAAGTTTGATTTTCCCAGAATGTATCCTAATTTTTGGCCTAATTCTTCTTCTGATGATCAATGGATATCTATATAAGGTGTTCACCTATTTTTGCAATAACAGCTTGGTCTACGGCAGGATTAACCGCATTTTATATGTGTCGGATCTATTAAATTACTTTTGAAGGACATTTAAATGTTCATTTTCAAAATTACAGTGGAAAAAGTAATACCCCCTTGTATTCAATATCTCTATGTGGTAAAGAAGGTTAAAAAATAAGTAACAAAAACTTTCATTTAGTAACTTGTTCCAACTTGTTCCAACACTTGTTCCAACACTGACGTAAAAAGGGGGATCCTATCAACTTGTTCCAACCTGAGATAATAAGCTCATGAGCTTGGTCTTCCTTCACTGTCGAGAAACGAAAGAAGACTTCAATCTCCAAGTTTAACTCAGATGTAGCTCCCTTCTTTTTGGGTGTGAAGTAGTGTCAAACCAAAATACCCAACAAGCATTAGCTCTCACTGAAAAGGAGGCGATCCACCCGCACCTTCCAGTATGGCTACCTTGTTACGACTTCACTCCAGTCACTAGCCCTGCCTTCGGCATCCCCCTCCTTGCGGTTAAGGTAACGACTTCGGGCATGGCCAGATCCCTAGTGTGACGGGCGGTGTATACAAGGCCCGGGAACGGATTCACCGCCGTATGGCTGGCCGATGATTACTAGAGATTTCGGCTTCATGCAGGCGTCCTAGGTAATTCAGTCTTATGGTTCTTCATTATCCGCATACAACCTTCTTTTTCCTAGGTGCTCATTTTGTATGGGCTTTTAGTTTAATGTTTTTATTCAGTGGACGTGGTTATTGGCAAGAACTTATTGAATCCATCGTTTGGGCTCATCTATATATATATATATATATATATATATATATATAAGTTGAGCAATGCCCCAATTTTGACACCATATTGAATGCGAAAATCATAAATACGGTTTACATGAAAGCAAGCATTTGGAACTACATGCTTAAGCATGGTGGTTTTATTAAAAGCAAAATACATGTTGCTGCATCATCATCATGGTAGTGAATGGTTGATTAGATATCGCAATAAATTTGCTTACATCATTATCAAGCCATCAGAATTCTCTAACCCCTTATTGATCAATATACTTATAACTCACGTATGAGTTGATGGTGATTATTAAATTTGATAATAAAGAAAACCTTCCAAATTCTATATTGTTAGTTAATTGTTCATAATGGTGTATGTTAAATGACAATCTTTAGAGTTCTTGCAACTTATGGAAATAAATTGATCTTATTCAATTATTTACTTCTACAAGGTTTCTAATGAGGTATATAAATCCATCGAGAATTGGTTGTCAACCCCTCCTTTCTCCGCCACCTCACTCCTCGAACCTCCTACGTCGTGTATGCTCATTTTTATTACGTGTTCATATTTATGCAATTTATTTAAATGTTGATTTACCTATGGTTGTATCCGGTGGGAAGAAAAGGTACCACCGGAGGCTCTCTCCCTATGCTTGCATCCGGTGGGAAAAAAATATACCACAAGAGGCTCGCAAAAAACCAAGTTCATTTACATATCATTCGAATATTACATTTTTTTGTTACATGTTTAACTCATGATTGTCTTCTTTTTGTTTCCTCTTGACAGTTTCTTTCGCTGCTCCTAGCTGGTCAGTATGGGTTTGACCATCGTGCACTTCAGGTTGGGACATGTCGATTGGTATGTGTTCGTTTTTTGTGAACGGGTCCACTTCATGGATCTTCAATGTTGCGGTTACTTCTCTTTGAACCCCTTCCCCGGTAACTACAGTTGTCGCCTATTTTTTTTTCGCTTGCAATATAATGCATAGTGCTTGGGCATAACAGTCAAGAGAAATTAACAATGAAAAATTGTTCAAATAAAACGGTATTATTCCGGGTACCCGGCTACACCTTCTTCTTTACGTATACAATCAATATGCAACTGAACACAAAAGGAACAAAAAATGCACGCGTATTGTTACCCGAACCCATTTCTAGTAGTGTATATGATGATTATGTCATTTGAACTTAACCGTTATGTTATTATCTTATTGTTTCTAGACGTTGGAAAAATATAAAACGACTTAATATTAAAAGGTTTGGCCAACAAGTGAAAATGATACACGGACCATGACTACCCCGACCTGTTTACTGATTTCACGTTATGATCCGTTTAGAAATTGTATTATAACCCGGCCAGGTGGAAGCTATGACACGCGGATCCTTGCCCGACCCGTATCGAACAAAATATTTCATGCTTATGTCATTTAAATTTAAACACGATTGCAAGTTGATTTGCCTATATATTTGACATCCAACAATACATGTAACATATCATAGTATTGATATCCGTCTTATGAAGTGATACTCTTAATTTGGTGTTTACCTACATTATCAAGTTGGCCATATTATAATTTAACTAGAAAACGTCAAATTATGTATTTGAATTAATGTTGTAATTGAACTTATTTAAAAATATATGAAGTGATATTCTTAATTTGGTGTTTACCTACATTATCAAGTTGGCCATATTATAATTTAACTAGAAAAAGTCAAATTATGTATTTGAATCGATGTTGTAATTGAAGTTATTTAAAAATATATACTTGGGTAAACTATAATTGAATTTATTGAGAACTGTTTGAATCACCGTTTTAAACATCCATGTTTAATGAATAACCTGGTTGTTGCATCGTTTTACCCAAAACCCGGTCCGGTACCCTTCGACATAACCCGGTTTGACGGTCTGTGCTTATGCACCAATGTTTTAATAACCCTACATTGTTAATCCCATCCAATGACATGCGTTTTCTGGATTTTGGCCGATCTACATAGTTTAATTGGATTATGTTTTGTGATGGAAGTATTGACGTTTGTAAAAACCCTAAACTGCTATACGTTCAAATTGATTCGCGTTTTCTGATTTCTAAAATTGGATTGTTTTGGCTTATTGGGGTTAAGCAGTTTGCCTCCATGGTTCTTTGAAGGAACACGTTGGGATAATAAACAAGAAAGGCTCTACGATTATTGGAAACGTGGTTGCTGATTCGTATAATCGGATTCTGTTTAGTGTGGATGGTATGTTTACCTTTTCGATTTCATCTTCTTGAAGAGTGTCTGGTGGATCCTTTGTGTTTTCCAGATTATTAGGGTTTTCCTTGCCATCGATGGGTTCTTGTGTTTCTGTGCAACATGTTTGGATCCGGATGAGTGTTACTGTGGGTTTAAGTCTCACCGTTTGCTGTTTATAAACCTTTACTAATTATTAAATAACATATTTATCCTACTAATTTGACCCCTCTGTCTTTTTGACCGAACCTTTTGTTACGCCACCTCTAGAGTAGTAATGTGGGTCCATGTTTACTATAAAGTATGTGTATGTTACATATATAAATGTTTTTTTTTGGTCTTTTAATAGAATAGGCCCAGCCCAACCTAAAATTCCATATTATGTTTTCTACGACTTGAACTTGGACACAAGAGGTTAGATTTTTATTTATTTATTTGGGCATGTGATTTTGGCTTTTACAACGTGCGAGGTACCAACCTTCACGGGTTGACCTATTTATAAAGACCCCGGTGGTCTAACATGGTCAGTTATACGTTGCTTTATCAGCGTGGGTGTTTAATCACTACAACAACTTTGTTTAATATTACAATACTATTTGTGAGAGAGGTTATCATGAGAAGTTATCGTAGAAAATTATCCTAGACTAAGGGGTTGTTTGATAGTTGTTGACTGAGTAAGAGCTGACTGGGTTAGAACTTGCTAGTAAGAGGCTAACTGAGTAATAAGCTATGTCTGAAACTTGGTTGTTTAATAGTTGCTGATTGAGTAAGAGCTGATTGAGTAATGTATATAGTTATTTGTTTTATAGAAAATATTAAAAAAAATGAATAAAAAACTAATAGACTTAGTGAAGTATAGATAAACATGTGTGTCTATCGTGTATATATATTGTATACGTATATGCTTATATATATTGTATATAGACTCAGAGTACACAATAAATATAAAGAAAAAATACAAAATAAAAATAAAATTTAACGTCGAATGAAAGCTGTATGCTATTTTAACTTCAAATAATTAATTAATTATATGTCAAACAAAAAGAAAAAAATATATACTTATTGTTTACAGTGTCAAGTCTAATCACCTTTATCAAGTCACTCATATATAATATAATATAATATAATATATTCTATCATCTTCTTCAACTTTTATCCACACAAAAACCCACTTGCAGGTATAGTTGTTGGATACCAGAAAAGTGAAAATGCAAGGATTGCTTGTGAGCGTGGGGCTGAAGAACTGAGGGACTCGGTCAGTGATTCAAAATTGAGGGATTCGGTCAGGGATCTCTGACTCGGTCATAGCTTGACTTTAACGATATCAAACGAGCGGACCACTTACCGGTCATTGGTCAGCTCTTACCGGACCTGGTAAGAGGTTATCAAACAACCCCTAAGAACGCTAATGACCCATGTTAGCCCTTCAATGTTCAGATTCCACGAATATCTGTCATCATATGTTTTCGTGTATACAATTAACAAAAGAAAAAATATGGAGGAAGCTTTTTATTTTGTTATCAAAATCCCCTAATTTAGATACAGGCATGATAATGTCACGCATGATTTATATTTCAGAGTTTCTCTATTGTGTTAATGTGTCATGTAATGTTGGAATTTTGAGAGAAAATTAGTAGAGGGTATATGTTGTCTGTGACTGCGAGACTATTAACACAACTTTTTCCCACAGTCTTTGGATATAAATATGTTAATATGTCATGTGTTTTTTTATTTTATGGGTTTCCATGTTATGCTAATGTGTCAGAAGATTTGTACATATAATAGTGTTTCTATGTTTGGGGTGTTAAATATTATGCTCTAAACATTGACTCTTTAATATGACAACCGTTTTATTGTAGTCTATGTATCATAGTTGGTTATGTTTGGAACAATACGATAGCTAATGAGGGCCATGGTACATACGTATTGTGTATTTACTGTGCGATACCATTTACTGTCGACAGTGTGTTTTCAAACCTCCTTCATGTCTACGTGCTTTATTTAACGAGAACGCATTATGGTTTGACAACTAGGGCACATGTTGAAAACGCTGGAGCGTAGGATCGGCTTAGTTCGATATCAATTGTGTAAACGAGAATGTAAACAAACGGTGTAAATATCAATACTTAATCTCTCATTAACGATAGACACGATTACAAAGAGAATCAGAGTATCAAAACACACACACTCCCAAAAGTTCGCTCAACAACTACTAGTTACAAAAGACAAAGCTACACCTATTTATAGACTCTCGGCCGTCCGAACTCCTAAGCCTGTCCGAACCTCAAGTTCGGCCAAGGATCGGCCGGGGTTCGGCCAGAGTTCGGCCAGCAGCAAACAAGTGTAATCTTCAAGTCTTCGATACTTTGTCTGATTCAGCTCGTTACCACATAATGTATCAACAAACTCCCCCTTTGGCAACAGCTGGACCGTTCTTTATCAGCCTTGAACATCATCAGCAGCCTCATCTCTCTTCCTTACCAACTCATGATTATTCCCGGCATAGATGTTAAACGCTCATCACCCTCTGGAACTTCAATGCTTGCTCCATGTAATCAGGATGATACAGGATTGGATTATGGTAAATCACATCTATATCAGCCTTTGAAAGATTGATCAACCACATTGGATCGTAGATCTTCACAACTCTGTTATTTTCCTTCAGCACAATCACAGCTTCACCTATTTTCTCGTTATAATACCACCATCTCAAATCACTGATGAAATCTAGCTCCATCTTCATCAATGGTATCTTTTTCATTACGTCAGGTTTCTTCTTGAAGACCAATATAATCAGCTTCTTACCAGTTCTTGCATGAATCCTTGTTCGGGATCAATGCCTTTTGGGTTTCTGAGGATCCAAAAATTGAAATCCTTCATGGCATTCCTTCTCAATAATCTTCCTGAAATGTAAACCCTTCCAATCAGTGCCATAATTACATAAAGGCTTTCGGGTCAATTCACGAATATCCCAAACTGGCAGACTGTTAAAATCACTGGCACATTTGAAATACTGAATTCCGTGTTGGCTTTTAATCCCGTAGCACTTCAAACTGTCAGAATACATCCAGCTGATTATATCACCTGAGGCTTGACCCTTAAATTTGACATACGATCTCTGTTTGATTGGCTTTGGAGGAGGAACATAGTTGGCATGAAACGTATTCATGTATTCATCAAATGTCCAATCCTGTTTCTTTTCCGTAGCCTCCTTAACCACTGGGTCTTCAGGTTTTTCTGCTTCTTTCTTCTTTATTCTTTCTTCAGCCTCAACACTTTTCTCCTTAGGAAACACTTCAAACTCATCACCAGACTAATTGTTGTTGAAATTTGAGTGTAAGTCTGTATATTCTTCTTCAATAATATCTTCTATCTCAACTTCCTCCTCAAAAGTATCTTCAACATCTTCATCAGATTCTTTGTCAGATGATTCATATTTCCTTGGTGTTGATTCAGAAGCTTTTCTCATTTCTTCCTCATTCAGATCAAACACAGCTTGCAACTGTTCTACCGTCAGATCACCAACAAATTCACCCTCTTCTAGCTTCTGCAACATCTGCTTAAATTCACCCAGACTCGTTGCCTCTTGAGTAGATGGAATTGAAGTAATCGGCACTGCTTCTCGAGAATCTTTCCCTTGGGAAGTAGATGTCCGAGCACCGAAACCAGTGGTTCCAGTCGGGCCTGATCCTCCACCAACATTCCCATGAGGATCATCTTGATCGGGATCATCGTTCAGATATCGCATCGGATCTTCATTACAACCCGAACTGTCTCCAATCTCCCCCTAAGCTTTAAATTTCGTCATCAGGAACTTTATTTGCTCACCCATCTCGAGAAGCAATTTGCTCTGAGTCTGACTTGATCTGCTTAACCGCAGGATCTCTTGATCTTTGGCTAAGTCACGACTCTGCAAGACTGCGATCTGTTGACTTTGTGTCTGATTCAGTGCCCTCAATTCATCATTGCTTGTTTGTAGCACAGTAATCATCTTGGATTGTTCTTCAGTCTTAGCTTTCAATGCATCAAGTTGCGACTGTTGATCGGTTAACACACTTTGAAGAATACTGGCTTCTGAAAACGATACTGAACCTTGTTCAAAGTTGAAATTTACTTCTGGTGTTGATTGTGTTGAATCTGTGTCTGTAGAAAACACTAGAGTTGTGGGAGTTGAACCCATTGGCTGATTCACAAATTGTGCACCAGCACTTGCTAAAGGTGTTGTGCTGACTGTTGTAGATTGGTTGGCATTCATCAGATTTTGCAGAAATTCAGACTGAACATCAGACACTGAAGTCTGAACAGTCGTAGATACTTCTGGCAAAGACATGGCTGGACTGGTCGATGAAGATACACTAGAACGAGGCTTTAGTATAAATTGTGACACTTTCTACCTTTTACTTCTTCCACAAGCAATTGACTTCTTCCTCTTTTGTAAAGAACCAGAAGCTTTCTGCTTTCCTTTGCCATGAACGACATCGGCGTCAGGAGCATAATCTTCACCAGACTTAGATGAGACTACATAATGTACACATGATCCTTGTAGCGATCGTTGCTCTTGTTAAGGCTGATTCGATACGCGAAATGTTCTTCGCTACCTTTTCTGAGCTTTACATACTTAGAATTGATCAAGACTCGCACAAACGGATTGTTTATGTCAGACAAGTCTTCGGAGTCAGCCCCAACATTCAAAAATTCCTCATCATCATCAGATTCATCTTCCAGGGTATTTACCGCAGGTGTCTCAGTCACACTGACAGATATAGGAACTTCCTGTGCTGAGACCACCAGTTCAGAAACTGGCGGTTGAGAGACTATAGGATCAGGCACTGGATTTACTGGTTCCTATACCACTGGAACTTGTCTTTTAGGTATTTTCACCATACCTTGCTGTGGAATCTAATTTTTTTCTTCGATCCATATGTAATCAAGTTCCTCTGAATCACTACCATCTTCATGACGAGGTGCACCCTGTGCTGGAGCCACATAATTAACATTGGCTAAATGACCAATCAGACGCTTCAATTTTGGCTGAAATTCTGGTGCCTTTTTCTGATAAGATGCCAGAGCACCCACACTCGCCTCAGTCATGTGTTTCAGCTCCATTTTTTGTGCTTCAAGCTTCACTAAATCAGGATACCAGTCATTGAGAATCATCTGAAGAAATCTTGGGTAAATAGCTGCTTTCTTTTGTCTTTGAGTGAGGTTATCTCTTATGTGATGGAAGATCAACCCAGCAACATTATACAGTCGATTCATCACCAAAGCATTCATTAAAGACAACATTATCTGTTGAACGTCATCATGTCCGGATATTCCATGCCCCCGACATACCAACAACACGTGCGCCAAGTATTTGTACGGAACGCTCAACGAAAATTTGTACACCCATTCTTTACTGGGATTATCAGTATACCAGATTCGCTTCAGAAACACCACGTTATCTTCATGGGAATATTCTATTGGTGTCGTTGTTGTATCAGTTTCCAACTGTAAAACTCTGCGAATATCTGCTTTAGTAACTTCAACTGGTCGACCCTGAATGGTGGCAACAATTCTGATTGGAGTATCAGAAATTGTCCGCGCAGTACTCCAGAACTCTAGAATGATATCATGATACACATCACACTGTTGAGTGATTGCATAGTGAATTCTTGATCGTCTCAGAAATTCAAAGATCCCGGATCCTCCAAATTTATCAAGCTTGCCTCGTGCAACACCAATATGCGCACAGATGTTGTGTTTGTCACCGATTTTCGGTTCGTTGGCCATATTTGAAAACACATAAGATAAAAAACATTCATTAAATTCCATGGCATTAACATATATAATCACCAATTTCGTCAATTCATTGTCGTTTGCATAAACGAAAAACTTTTTGATCAAAAATATCAAACCGCCGAACTCCGTCCGAGCCTCCTCCGAACCCCAAGTTCGGAGTCTCCGAACCCCAGGTTCGGAGCTTGATGAACTCCGACGAATTTTGAATTTGAAAAACAGTGAATCCGACCAAATCAAGCCACAATACTTGACACCCTTGGTCGGGTTTTTATTACAAACACAGAGGAACCATTTTTAACTTCTAAAATCAAGTTTTAAGTAGGTTAATTTCAGATCCAGGAACCTGTCACAATCCGTACGATTTTTCAAACAAAAATCCCACACACATTGAATGAAAATTAAATCTAACACTACCAGTGTACTCGGAATCAAGTAATCTACCTAGAACAAGTCTCAAATCCGTCAAATAATCGCTAAAATGAAAATTCGAAATTTGGGCAGCTGTTCGGTGTAAGTTCGGAGAAAACAGTGAAAAGTGAGCTCCGAACCCCAAGTTTGGAGTATTTATAGCCCGAGACGTTCGGACCTTCGAACGCCCTCCGAACTCCTTGTTCGGACAAACTGTTCCACCGAACTCCACCTTAGGCCTCTCCAGACCTTGTCCGATTGTGAGCTTCGGACCCACCGAACTCCAAGTTCGGACGTCCGAACTCCAGGTTTGGACTTTTCAAAATTTTTTTAAATTAAACCCTTAATTTTGATGAATCTTTAAATTGAACCTCATAAGTTTTAAAAATTTAATAATTTTCCTCAAACTTCGTTCAATTCAACGATGAGTTTTCTGAAATCAAGTCCGTTTGGTTGTCTCCGGCATAATTTTGGAATTTTTCACTAACGGTTGATCGAAAATAAAGCAGAATCAAAATCTTTTTGATTGTTGTAAAATATTCAAACACACCGAAAATCTTTTTGGTTTTTATAAAATTATGCTAAAACACGCCTAAAATCTTGTTGAGATTTTCATATATTTAATCAACAAACCAAACAGAAATAAAATGAAATTACTAAATTAAATCTAATATAACTTAAATGTTTTTTAGAGAAAGATCCAGACGCGAGATCATATCAGCTAATGTGCATCAGACACACTTCAATTTCATTTTTAATCAGCATGCAAGTCAAGTTGGCAGTAAATATAACTTTTCAGTTTATTTCAGTTTGAGCAGATCAATTTTTTACAGCTTTCTGATATGTTAAGATATGATTTAGCATGCATTGATAATATGATAGCCCACACAATCAGAAATACCGGTAATCTGGCTTATTCTTCTTATTTTTGTATTTTTCTTAGAATTTGTTTTCCACCGAGATTTATCGTCCATGGTGTTTCATGCAAAAATAAAGCAGAACCCTAAACAAACAACAATCAGGTCGGGCGGTAGGCACGCAGAGTAAGTCCGATTGTTTAGGAAAATAAAAAATAGAAAATAAAGTAGAAATTGTATAACCCAACAACAATCAGGTCGGTGCTCCCGCACACGCAGAGAAAGTCCGATGAGTTATACGAAACACCAAAGAAAATAAAGCAGAACGTCAAACGAACACCAATCAGGTCGATCTTTCGATACGCAGAGAAAGGCCGATCGTTTGACAAAATAAAGAAAATCAAACAAGTTTAAATCTTTGCAAAATGAAAGCATGCATACACCAGAACATCTCTTATTCTGTTTTTGCTTTTTCATTTTATTTAATGCCAAGATCACACAGCATCCGTCATGATGTGCCTTACACTTAATCAAGCAGATTTATATGTTTATATCATACTAGCATATATCAGATTTGCCCTTACGCATTTAACTAACCAAACAAGTACCTACAACTTTTCATTTTAACTTTATACGTGGTTGATAACACACGCCGATGTAATATCACTTCTCGCTTGGTCGGATCAATTTCTCAAATTTTTGATTTTTCTATTTTTTATGCTTTTTGCATTTTTCCATTTTTTTATATTTTTGGATTTTCTCCCCCTAAAATACAAAACTCCTTTTTTTTTTGTGGATTTTCAGAAAAAGAAAAGAAAAACAAACAACAAAAGTAAACAAAAACAAAGATGATCAACCGAAAGTTACTCAACAGGTAACTTTTGTATGCCGTTGATCTGCAAAAGATAACGAAAGCGGGTTTTGTCAAAAGCTTTCGTAAAAAGATCCGCTTTTTGAAAGTCAGTATGGATCTTTTGCAGATCAATCAAGTGTTTTTCAAAACAATCACGTATGAAGTGATATCGGATGTCAATATGTTTTGTTTTAGAGTGATGAACGGGGTTTTTAGTTATGCAAATAGCAGCCGAGTTATCTATATATATGGGAGTAATAAGAAACTTCAAACCGTAATCCCGCATCAGCTGTTGAATCCATAAAACCTGAGAACAACAACTCGCAGCTGCTATATATTCAGCTTCAGCCGTGGATGTAGCAATGGAAGTCTGCTTCTTACACTACCATGATACTAACCGGTCGCCTAGAAACTGACATCCGGCCGTGGTTGACTTAAAGTTGATCTTACCATCATGAGGATACCAGATCCCGAGATCTGAGTTACCCTTCAGATAAGCTAGAATCCTCTTGACTGCTTCCATATGAGAAACCCGAGGTGCTGCTTGGTACCTGGCACACAAATATATAGCAAACATAATATCATGTCGACTAGCTGTAAGATACATCAATGAACCTATCATTACCCGATACCGAGTGACATCTACTGTTTCACCCTCTTCGTCAGGACAAAGGCCATGCGACAACTGAATTAGAGTTCCAGGAATGCGAACATCTTCAAGTTTGAATCGACTCAGGACATCGTTCACATACTTCGTCTGATGAATGAATATTCCCTTGTCAGATTGCTGAACTTGTAAGCCCAAGAAGAACGACATCTCCCCCAATGAACTCATCTAGAACCTGGTTTGCATCAATTTCTCGAAATCCTTCGATAATTGTTCGTTTGAGTTGCCAAAAATGATATCATCCACATAAATTTGTACCAATAGCAGATCCTCCCCCATTTTCCGACAAAATAATGTTGAATCAACCAACCCACGCTTAAATCCATTGTCGAGTAGATAAGTGGACAACGTCTTATACCAAGCTCGAGGAGCCTGATGGAGACCATAAAGTGTCTTGTCCAACTTATATACCTTCTCCGGATAATCAGGGTCAAAGAATCCCAGAGGTTGCTTGACGAACTTCTTCCTTGACTTTGCCGTACAAAAACACACTCTTAACATCCATCTGGAAGACCTTGAATCCACGATGTGCAGCATATGCCAAAAAGATTCGTATAGCTTCGATTCTGGCAACCGGTTCATACACCTCGTTAAAGTCGATTCCTTCTTCCTGAGAAAACCCTTGTACAACCAAACGTGCTTTGTTACAGACTATTACTTCGCGATCATCTGGTTTGCATTTATAAACCCACCGTGTTCCGCACGGTTCTTTGCTTCCAGCTGGTAAATCTACAAGGTGCCACACTCCCAACTTTTGAAATTGTAGCAACTCCTCTTGCAATGCTTCCACCCACGAGCCATCAAGTAAAGCTTCCTTAACATATTTAGGCTCGATCTGGGATAGAAAACATGAATGAAACGCTTCGTCCTGAACTCCAGATTCCAAAATAGTTAATAATGCACTACTCTCGATTTGATGTCTTGTGCGCACTCCTTCACTTAAATCACCAATAATATTGTCTTGCGGGTGAATGGTGTTTATCCGGAGTGTCTGATGAATTGGAACAACGACCGTTTCAGCCATATCAGGAACATGATCTTTCTCAACCACCACGTTCTCAGTTGAATTAACAGCAGCAGTACTTGTAGTCGCTTCAACTTGCGGATCAGATTGTTGAACAGGAATCTCAACCTGATGTGACACGGCTTCATGAAAGTCATTATCGTCATCAGAAGACATATCATCAGCCCCAATTGTTGAAATATTTGATGTTTCTGTCAAGTAATTATCAGCAACGGGCACTTCCGGAGTCAGCAGAGTCTCAATATTCAGAACCGGAGTATTGTCTTGAAGATCAATATAAAATCGAGTAAGCTGATCATCAGACATCTCTGGTGTCGATTCAAGATTTTCAAAAAGAGATTTATAATCGAACATCCAGTCCGGTCCAACACCTTTGGGCGGTAAAGTGTAGGATTGAAAATCAACATGTAAGTATTCTTCCACAGTACCAGTCTGCTTATTGAATACCCGTTTCTTCAGATGTGAATAACCAACAAACAAGCCTTCAAAAACCTTTTCATCAAACTTGCCTGCAGACTTTAACACGGTACATGGACACCCAAACGGCTCCAAATAACTGAGATTCGGCTTATGATTCTTGAGAAGTTCATAACATGTCTTCCCCAGTCGTTTAACCATAAGCACTCGGTTAAGCACATAACAAGCCATGTTGACCGCTTCCGTCCAGAAAGGAACCGGCAATTGAGCGTCAGCCAACATTGTTCGTGTTGTTTCAATGATTGTACGATACTTTCTTTCTGCCACGTCGTTTTGCTGAGGTGTGTATGGTGTACTAAATTTGTGTACTATTCCTTTCTCCATACAAAACATCCTCACGACGGAATTCTTAAACTCCGTGCCATTGTCATTGCGAATCCTTCGTACTTTCAACTTATATAACGACTCAAGAGTAGTAATCAAGATGATAAGGATTCTTGAAGTTTCATCTTTAGTAACCAGAAAATCAACTCATGAGTATCTTGAATATTCATCAGTTACCACAAGACAATACCAATTCCCAGAAATACTTTTACGATTCACAGGACCAAATAGATCCATGTGAAGTAATTCCAACGAGACTTTAATGGAATGATACTTCTTCAATGGATGTGATTTTCTTTTCCGCTTTCCCGTATTGCAACTCACACACACATCATTGAATACAAATTGCTGTTTCGGAACCCCTTCAACAAGATTCCTACGCACCAACTCGTTCATCTTGCGGTAATGGATGTGACCCATGCGACGATGCCATAGAATGGAATCTCTTTCTGAAGCTTTCGATAAGAAACATTGACCCGCAACAGTTGCTTTGGCTAAATTCATGTCGAGCATATACAAATTTGAGAATCGAGGTGCTCGCATCACAACAAATTCATCTGGAATCTTGTATTCAGGCTTCAGTATCACACAATCACTCCCCGTGAAAGCAGTTGTGTATTGCTTGTCACAGATCTGGGAGACGCTAAGAAGATTATACTCCAATTCTTTGACATATTCAACTTTCTCGAATGTGACTGCACCGTTCGACAATTTACCAATACCGGTGACTTGACCTGCCTTGTTTCCAGCAAATGTAACTTTACCTCCATCGAAGTACTTCACATCATGCAACAAAGAGATATCACCAGTCATGTGCCGAGATGCTCCGCTATCCACAACCCAAATATTTTTCATGAGTGTCGCAAAGATCCCTGCATAAATTAAAACAAAAGATTAGTTTCAGGATGTACCCAAGCTAGAAGCTTTGGGTCGACCGTCATCTTCCACAAAATCATCACCAGCCATGGAAGAACCCTTAGGTTTCCATGCATCACTTGAAGAGCCTTTGGATCCAGAAGTAAAGTTTTTAAGAATTGATTTAATTTTTCCAGAATCATTTTCTGATTTCTTTTCAGTTTGATGTTTTTAAAACTCAGATGACTCATCAAAAAAATGAACTCTACCCTTATAATCCACAAATCTGACTTTCTTTTTGAAAACAGGTGTTTCAGTCTGATATCCTTCAGACATTTCATCAGATTGTTCTGCATCAGACTTGTCAGATTTGGGCTTCTTCAATGGATAAGTCCGATATGTATGACCATGATTTTTGCATTTAAAACATTTTCGTTTATCAATCAAACCTTTTTCAATCGTGTCACCATCCACATCTGACTCAACAACAGGTTTTTGTTGTTTTTGTGTCTTAGGTTTCAAACCCTTTCGGTTAGACACACGATGATTTCTAGAATCATCATTACATCCAGACTCATAACTTGTTACCCTCTCTGGAACATTACCACGGTACATAAATTGACTTCTAACATGTGGATTTCCAGAATAAAAATGATCCTCATTATTCTGATATATGTCTCTCCTCCCACCAAATCTTGGACCAAAATCATTTTGACAACCATGATCAACCCACTTTGGACCCCTTCCAAAGATAAGTTGATTTGGTCCACAACCAAAATCATCATAAAAACCCTCATCATTGTAAAATTGTGACCTTTTGATATAAGGACTTGGTTTTCTGAAATTTGGTTGCATTTGTTTGTGAAAAACTCTTGGTGGTGATTAAAAAGTTGATTTTATTGGTTTCTTGTTTACAGACTTTTGAACAGACTTTTGCATCCTGTTAACCAACCCAGATTCAGAATCAAAGTTAAGTGTGTCCATTACATTGATACTTCCATTTCCCCTCTTAATGGGCACACTCCTCACCTTAGGATCATAAGCAGGATCATACATCCCCGAAAAGATTTTATCTATTAAATTAGGATTGACCATATCCAAAGGAAAGTCGCTATAGATTTTATCAGAACCTTTTAAGCGATAGGTCACCCAATTTTCAGATGTGTCAAATTTGGTTTTCGGAGTGGGATTGCCAGCCTTGGCTTTCCCAGGTTTTGAAACCTTAGAGGAAGAACCTTGTTCAAAAGATTTTGTTTTGGCTGGAGGCACAAACCCAACTCCACCATGTTTGACCTTTTTACCTTCAACAGACTTGCTTCTAGCAATCTGTTTCTGTTCAAACTCACTGAGTTTCGTCATCTCAGATTTGATGGTTGAAAAGTTATGTTTTGAAATCAAATTTTGATAATCTGGCTTAGAAACATTTGAACAAGTGGGTTTGGAACATTCAGTTGTTTCTGTTTCAGATATGAGATCATCAATTTTATCAAAGTCTGAGACATCATAAAACAGTTCATCAACCGTAGAATCCAATATAGATTTTCCGGTTGAAGTTTTGTCAGACTTCGAATTAATTGATTGATGATTACTTTGCTTGTCATGAGAAGAGACTACCACTTTTTCCTCAGATGAAGGACCATTGGTTATAATGACAGGAGGGGGAACTTGGCTCAATTTACCAGAAGTAGTTTCCTTTTCAGACTTGTAAAGAAAGTTGGTAAATAATGATGAAACTTGAACATAATAAATCTTTTGTTTTAGTTCAAAAATCTAAATTTTTAAATCTGCAACAAGTTTTTGACTATCAGCCAAATCCTTTTGTACGGAAACAAGCAGTTTAGATTGGTTTGAAAAATCAAATTTTTGTAAACGTAACTGCTCATGAACTGACAACAACTCCTTAGTGGTTCCTTCCCATCTTTCCTTATAAATATTCTTATCAGATCTTGCTACCGACAAAAGATCATTGAGTTTTGTCTTTTCATCTAAGAGCGTACTCTTAGCGGTAGCAAATTCATCACAAGATTTGCACATCGGATGATAAGAAACTACCTAAGAAGTATCGGCCATTAAAGCAACCGACTCTGTGATGTTGTTTCTTTTCAATGTACCGACCTCCTGCTTCAAGCTTGTATTCTCATCAGATAGCTTCTGCATTGCTTTCTGTAGTGCAACCATCTTGTCAGCAATCTCCACAGCATTTTGCTGAGCCTTCTCATATTGTTGTTTTAACGGAAGACTATTTTGATATAAGTTCTCAAAATCATTGGCTGTGTCAAGTGCTTCAGCTTTCGCGGCTTCACATTCACGGATCAGTGCTTCCTTCTCCTCAGTTAGTACTTGAACTTGTTTTTCCAACAAGATAACAGCATCTGATTCAACTTGGTCAGACAAGCTTGCCATGAATGCAAATTTTTCTTTAGAAAAAGATTGATGATCATCCTTTGAATCCGATACACTTGCTTCATCATTGACTCCAACTTGAACTCCATCAATTGCTTTGCCATGAATTTCATCTCCATCTTGAGTAGATTTTTTCATGGTGTCTTCATCCTGCACATGTGTCACAATCAGCAAATTGATTACCCCAGTTATAAGTTTTGTCTTCTTGAGACACCAGGGCTTTTGTAGTTTTAGAATTAGGTTTAGAGTTTGATGAACTCCCTGAACTTGATGCATTGTTGGTTCCAGAAGCATTAGACTTGGGAGCAAACTTTTGGTATTCTTGCTTTTTAGGTTGAGAGCATTCCCGAGCGAAGTGTCCGAAATTTGAGCAATTATAACACCTCACCTTTGATTTGTCAAAACCAATTCTTCCTCCAGAATTCAGGTCTTTTCTACCAGTCTTTTTCAAAAATCTCGTCATCCTTCTCGCAAGCATGGCAAATTCCCAGTTAATATCCATCAGCTCCAAGTCATCCGGATCAACCTGATCATTATCCTCTTCAGTCAGTTTTGCATTACTTACCTTTCCAGTTATAAGCCCATAATACGATGATACCAATGCAGATACAAGTATCATCTAGTCTTCCGTCGCTGTCACCGACATGGCCATCTTGCTAGTATTCATCAGGTTACTTGCTGGAATCAAGACGTTACACCCTCCAGAACTATAATTGTGATCAGAACTATTCGAACCCATTCCATTTCCTGAGTTAGATACATTTCCATGTAAATTTCCGGCTAGGAAGGCCATAGCTGGTGCAGAACTTGTCATTTTACCCGATTTACCCGAAATTGTTGTCGCGTTTGAACCATATTACATATCAGGATTCTGGACTTCTGCAGGTGTTGTATTAACATTTGTCATCTCTAAGTCTCGTGCTTGCAACTTACCCAACAGTTTCACAAGCGTCAATTCTGGATAATCTTTATCATTCTTCATAATCAACACATAGAATTCCCACTTTGATGGCAAACCTTCAAGTAATTTTTCCTTAAGCTCCTCATCGTTCTTCCTGATTTGAACATTATCCATTTCAGACAATAAATGGCAATATTTTGAAATCAAACCCGGAACGCTTTCACCATCAAAATGTTTGAAATTATTAAACTCCTTGTTCATAACTTTCTTTTACTCTTCTTGTATTGTTCGTTGCCTTCACACCGTTCTTTTATTGTCATCCATAATTCATGAGAATGTTTACAACTCTTAAACTGGTGTAGCAACTCCTTAGGAAGTGCTTGAGTTAAAAGACCATATGCTTGTTGTTCTCTTGTGTAATCAGTCTTTTGATTAAGATCTAGGTTTCTTTGCATAATAGGCACATTGTTTACTCCAACAGGATACACGTATGGTGCATCCAATGCAATCCATAAGTCCGGATCGGTCATTCCAATGTAAGCTTCGAACCTTTTCTTCCAGTTTGCATAATCTTCAAACTTGAGAAGTTTGGGAACTTTCTGGGTAGTCCCAATTTCATTGTCGGAGTTCAATAAAGTCTGCATCTGAGACTGAATCGCAGCAAACGCTTGATAATCCGACATCTTGAAAATTTCAAGTTTCTGATTTGTCCGAACATGCTCCGAACTTGTAACAACCTCCGAACGTGCTCCGAACCTTCTCCGAACTCAATTACACGGTCCGAACGTCCTCCAAACTTGTCACCAAACTCACCTTTTCTGAAACAAAGACACAACCTCTGAACTCTCACCGATCTACCTCCGATCTATGTCCGAACTCTCACCGAAGTTAAAATCTCACCAAACTCCCTCTGAGAGACCTCCGAACTCTCAAAGAACAATGATTACCCACAAACTCATTTCTTGAAATTCGATCACTAACTCGTAACAAATATCGTGATCTGGATTTTATTCAAACATAACACCCCACAACTACCGAATCAAGGGTAAACCCGATAGCAAATCCACTTCGTTGAAATTCCCACCTAACGGGGGTTCGGGGGCAGCGCCCCTGAGAAGCGGGGTCCAAGGGGCAGAACCTTGTCCGAACTACCTCCGAACCTGATCCTCCGAACCTCCTTTGAACCTGACCTTTGGACGTCTGAACATGGTCGAACTCTGTCCAAACCTGGAGTTCGGAAAGGTTATTTTTCAGATCTGTTCTTCGGCTGAACTCTATCGAACTTCACTGGAAATTTTCTTTTTTTATTGAAATCGCACCAGATTCAGAATTTGATCGAACTTCGACATCCAGATACTTATGTTAGGTAAAAACATGACTCAGGAAGACTCGTTGATTAAAAATCAAACAGAAACACCTCTAATCACACCTAACTGAAGGTTTAACGTCTCTAAATTAAGAAAAATGATGAAATTAGACCATAGAAATAGCCAATAGCTCTGATACCACTTGAAAATACTGGAGCGTAGGATCGGCTTAGTTCGATATCAATTGTGTAAATGAGAATGTAAACAAACGGTGTAAATATCAATACTAAATCTCTCATTAATGATAGACACGATTACAAAGAGAATGAGAGTATCAAAACACACACACTCTCAAAAGTTCGCTCAACAACAACAAGTTACAAAAGACAGAGCTACACCTATTTATAGACTCTCGACCGTCCGACCTCCTAAGCCTGTGCGAACCTCAAGTTCGGCCAAGGATCGGCCGGGGTTCGGTCAGAGTTCGGCCAGCAGCAAACAAGTGTAATCTTCAAGTCTTCGATACTTTGTCTGATCCAGCTCATTTCCACATAATGTATCAACAAACTCCCCTTTGGCAACAGCTGGACCGTTCTTTATCAGCCTTGAACATCATCAACAGCCTCACCTCTCTTCCTTACCAACTCATGATTATTCCTGGCATAGATGTTAAACGCAATACAAATCCTTATCACCCTCTGGAACTTCAATGCCTGCTCCATGTAATCAGGATGATACAGGATTGGATTGTGATAAAGCACATCTATATCAGCCTTTGAAAGATTGATCAGCCACATTGGATCATAGATCTTCACAACTCTGTTATTACTGATGCGGTTAGTGTGCGGCTGTTGGCTTCCCATGTATCCATTAAAGGGTGTCGAATTCACGTACATGTTCGACTTACTTTCATCTACCCTTTTCTGGTGGAGAATCAAACAAAATTTGTAATGTCAAAAAGACCAATTGGAGAAGTGTTATCTGAACTGGAAACATCAGGTATGTGTTTTGAGGGGTTCTATTCAGGGTTCTCCGGTGCTCTTTTCGTTATGGTTTGTAGAAGTTGGGATTGCAACAATGTTAATGGTCGGTATATGAGCACATATTACATTCACTCGGATAGCGACGTTAGTACACTCTTCCTTTTTAAATATTTTAATGTCATGTTTATTTTCATGATGATGCTGATTGGTAAAGTGATTTCATTTGTAGGGCCATATTATTCATGCGACTGCGAGGAACAATATCGCTCACTACTTTGTGGATAAACTCAATGAAGGGGGGTGTATGTGTTGAAGAATTTTTCTGTGCAGAATAACCGGGATGAATACCGGATTATCAAGGGCGGTAGGTTCATGATTGAACTTCAGGGCTCTACGGTGGTTAGGAAGGTACTCGGGGTCCACCAAGGCTTTGTCTGCCATCCTTTTACAATAGTTGAGCTTGAAGATTTGCAAGTAACTGGGAACAAGTACTTTGTTGGTATGTTCAATGTCTTTGAGTAGCTGTGATATCTAATTTGTTCACACTTTTTTGCATTCATTATCGTTATTTTCATATTTACTATTTATGGTTAATCATGGGGAAAAAGGGCCCTGTGCTGCTCTCCTTATGATATGCTTCTTTAGGATAATGTTGTTGTGGTTTGAATATTGTTTCGTTTTACTGCTCTATTTGATTGTGTGTTACAAGTTCTGACAAATGTTGTAGGGTATGTTACAAGTGCAGGGCCTGTAACAAAGCAATCTTCCGGGAAGGAAACGTTGGAGTTTCACCTGCACAATGAGCGGTAACATTACGTTCCCCTAACACGTGTATATTAGATAAAGCATATTTAACTTTGTTGGTGCTTTCACAGTGGTCGGTACGTCCCAGTAACACTGTGGAGTAAGCTTGGAGAGGCCTTCATTCAGCATAAAGAAAAAAAGCCAGGTGTCTATACGTTGATATTAACTTCAATGAGTGTAAAGGATTATCTTGGTATGTGGCGTGAGGTTTAACAGTTCTCCTGAAGTATATATGTAAGGCTGTTAACACCGTTCCCTTGCAGGTGGTCGTGTCCTGTCCAGCTCATCTTCAACATTAATTCTGGACTGAACAGTATACTATTGTTGGCGAAGTTGAATGGTACATTGAGGTAATAGTAAATACAGGGTTGTGTGTTTACTGTTGGTTTGCGTTTTGTTGTTTTGTCTAAGCCTCTAGTTTATAATCGTATTCATGTTGACCTGCGTAAAGACACACAGCCAGTTGGTGATCCGCCACGTATGGCTAATACGATGGGTGAACTATTACAGATGGCTAGGCAAAACAAAAACCAGGTCTGCAACATGTTCGCCCAATTAAATACTTTGTACTTTCATTTTGTGCCGCCGTCACCTTTTGTGTGTTTCTGTGTATTTGAAACAGACGGTACTGTTTTTTAGGGGGGACCTGGAGGTGACTGGTGTCCATACCAAAAACAGCTGGTTCAATTTCACGACAACAGTGGGCACTGCAGAAAAGGCGTGACCCGAAAGAATGGTAGTTTCTGGTGTGAGGCATGTGAGATGCCAGTAATGTTTCCATGTGCACGGTACCAATGAATTGCTACCATCAATGTTGCACCACATTGAATGTTTTCATACTTAATACTACTCTGTCATCAATGGAAACCACAGGTACAAGCTGCAGCTTGATGTCAAAGATGCATTGGCCCATGTTGTTGTTGTTCTGTTTGATGAGTGTGGTGAGCATCTGCTGGGCCGCACCGCAAAGTCATTGCTGGATGATCAGGTTCTGGGTTGTACAAGCTGGTTAACTATTTTTGTTGTGGGCTAATGTAACACCCCAAAATTTTATGACTTAAATCATATACACGTGCTATATTTGTTAAGTAGCTGAAATGCATGTAATATAATATATATATATATATATATGTAGATAGTGAAACGCCACGATTCGCGTACGAATATTCGACATGACATTCGAGGAAACGTCAAGAGGCGAATTTATAGAATATAAGAGATAATAAAAAAATAAAGATCATGGGCGCAGACGGATCTCAAATCTGAGTTATAACAAAGCGGGAAAACACAAAATAGTGATTTGGGCCCGAGTTTAACGTCACTAAATTAACACCGAGGCGAAAGTAGAATATCAGGTATTGTTAAATACTTGATTTATAATCATTATAAAATATAATTGCCATGTTCGGCACGAAAAACAGTGGAATCGGTAACCGTTGCTGTTACGCGATAAAAACCGAAATCAATTCGGTTAGCCGTTCGAGAAAATTATAATGCCCTGTCAAGTATATAAAATTATTATAATAATAATTAAGTATTACGGTCGAGACAACGACTTCGGTTTACGAAACGGCCGTGGTCGTTACACCAATTGGACACGCGCTTATACCGCGTAGTTAAATAAATATTCACCGGTTTGTGTTATAAGGAAAGAATAAATATTACGAGTATATTTATTAGAGTCCCGTAATAATTTAGATGCTCGGGAAATTTTTATAAACCATTTATAAAATGTTAAATTATTTAACGGGTTCAGAATACCGGGTAGTATACCTACTTATAGATATTACCCCGTATAAAATATCTTTAATATTTACTTGCTCCTTACTTCTCAATCCTCTATCTGTCGAATTGATAAATGATTCAGCAAAAATTTTGGTTGCTCAGCATGTTTACGTGTAACATATTTACTGGACTCACTTATGTATATATAAACATGCACTTCATGCAAATGGAAATCACACACAAACACAATTCAGAATTCAAAAGCAGTACACGGCAAAACGATGAAAAGAAAGAGAGAGAGAGAGAAACCGTACGGCGCTCCCCCTCTCGCCCACGACTTCCGGCGACCGAACCCAGCCCCTCATCTCTATGATTTTCCGGCCACCTCTCCCTGGATCCACCCGACGACCTCCTCTCAATTTCACGGCGGCCAGCAACAGTAGCTTTCCGACCCTTGGCCAGTCCCTCCGTCTCGTCTCTCTTCGTTTTTCCGGCGAGACAGCTCCGGCAAACCGAAGCTCGACATCAGCAGACTCCGACGGTTCTTCACGGCGTGGTGACACCACCCTCTCCCTCCGTCCGTTTTTCTAGTGAAACACAGCAGACCAGCGGTAGCTCTAAGTGACGAAACCGGCAACCACCTCGTCGGTTTGAGCATGCAACACCCAGCCCTCCTCTCTCCGGTGACGCAGCACCCAACACCAATGACCCCATGATGAACACCGGCGAATGCAACGCAGAAGAAGCAACAGAGCTGTTGTGCTACCCGCACCCAGCACCGGCGAACCTCTCGACCTCTACTCAATTCCGTTACGGTTAATGATTATTGGCGTTCGGTTGATGCATGATGGACACGGGAAGGATGACGGTGATGGTGGTGCTCCGCCGGACAACGGTGATGACGAAGGGTGGACGATGAAGGTGGTAGTAGTGGATTAAGTCGATGAAACGGTTACGTTTAAAACCCGGTAAACGCGCTAAAACCGTCCTCTCTTTCGGTTGATTTTCGGTGACGCGCAGTTGACGACAAGTGAAAACTGCGACGATAGTGGGCCACCGGGATAGAAGAGAATGGTAGCGATAGTCGACGGTCGTTGAAGGTGGTCCACGGTGGCGGCAAACGGGGTGTAAAGTAGTGACAATAATAAAACCCGCTTACACTTTCGGGCGATGTTTCGGTGGCATAACGAGGTCCAAACGACAAACCGACAACAGAGAAATGCTTGTGGCAAGAAACTAGTCGGGAAGGACTATTCATTTGTCCAAATCGGACAACTTTATTATTCGGATATTTTTGACTCGTTTCACGACCCGTTAAAGAGGTAATCACGTTAAATATTTGTTACTATTACAAATATTATTGTTAGGTTAAAGTTTATATGAAATCATAATAGAACGGGATAAATGATATAAATATATATATTTAAGACGAATAAATATATATGATTATTAACCAGTTTTATTTATTAAAATTGATTAAAAAGGATATTTAGTATTTAAATATTAAATATATTATAGACATATATATTTAATATAAACGATAATGATAAAGTATCAGGTTAAAGAATGTTTGAAACATATTTAAAATATGTTTAATATATATTTAAAGGGTTAATATTGAAATTAGGGTTTTCTAGCCGCTATGCTATCAAACCCGAGTAAACGGTAATGAACCAAGCTTTGAAATTTTAAAACATGTTATAAAATGTTATAACGGATAATACCCTAAGTCAGTTTTGAATGAAAATGAATTTTGATAAAGAAATGAGAATAACGGGAAATTAGGGTTTCGGAATATGATTGTTTAAAATAAAATAATCCAGAGGCTATGGAGACTTGATTTTTGGTATGATAACATGTCGTTATATATAATAAGTATATATAAAGTTAAATTGGATAAATGAGAAAGTATTTAAAATACTAAGTTATTCGGATATTTAAAAGTTCGCGCGGACCGTAAGGGTAGATGCCTGTACACTGGGATTTCTGGCAAAAGCGAGGGTGTCGCATAAATCCCAACTAGGAAATGGCATCCCTCACTGGGCGATCCTGGAGTGAGCGTTTACTTATAGGAATGTGTGTCTTTGTATTATCGTTAAAAGAAAAGGATAACTTCCTAAAGGGCATTTTGGTCATTTTGACCTTTTAAAAGGGAATGAACTTAATAATAAAATATTATTAAGATAATGAAGTATTGAAATAAAAATAGGAAGTGTTTATTATATTAAACCTTGCGTTAACGCCGTACAATACGCGATTAGGTTTAATTGGAAGGCATAGCGGAGGTTTTCTCTGAATTAACTGCTTAAGAGAATAAGGTGAGTTCTATGAGCCCATTTTAAATGTTTTAAATGTTTTAATGTTTTCGAGCTGATATACATGCAATGATATATATTCAACTGTTTACTTGAAAAGTATTTGAGATGCCTTTACTTGTTTTGTGTTAATACACATACGTGGAAAAGTTATAATACTTATAACTGTTTTAAAGTTATTATTACCTGTTATTACTTTTTCGGGAAGGTTATAATAAATGGGTAATATAAAGAATGAAACTTTTATATAAAGCTTTGAGAAATGAAAAATGTGAATGTTTGGTCTAAGCCTATGTATAGGACTAAGTGTCGGGTAAATATGATCTTATTAGCCTTGTTATGCAAGACCCATAACATTATATTTATGAAACGCTTATTTCCATATACGGGTAATGGACTGGTGTTGAGACGGTTATGAGTCCAAATACAAGAGTTATTTAAATGGACTTTTGAAAAGGATGAAAAGATTTAAAAGGTTGAAAAGGTTTTAATCTAAGCAGATATTGTCTAGTGAAGAGGGAAAAGGTGGTTGTGCAACTAGAAGCGGGGAATGACGGTTCCCCGGGGTAACGGCGGTTACTCTATGAAAGGTTTCGGGTGGCGACGGTTACCCGAGGAACTAACGTGGTTCCAATAGACAATGCTTAGTAAAATGAATGGTTAAATTTTTTTGGTATAATTATGTTATGTCTTATACCTGATAAAGGATAAATGATTAAATGTTTTGGTATAACTCTGTTATGTTTTATACCTGATAAATGTTTTTAAAGAAGCGGCCGTTAGGCCCAAATGTTTGAGGTAAACCTTTCAAGGAAAGGTAAAAGTTTTAAATACCTAGAACTCACCCCAGCGTAAGTTGACCTTTTAAAAGCATGTATGTCAGGTGTCGGTGATGTTTAAAGTAGCAAGGGAATGGCTCTAGCAAGGGCAGATTAGATGGGCAAGCTATCAGGAATGACTCGGTAGTAGACTGGCATAGCTATAGATAAGATCTAGTTATAGATTATGTTGTTATCTTCCTTACAGTTGTAACTTGTTGTTTATATAAATGAAAAGTTTTTAATTTCCGCTGCTTAGTTATCTCTGTTGTACCATGTGTTCATGAGTAAATCCGACACGTGACCCCTCCTGGAGACAAGACTGGGAGTGGGCGTCACAAGTTGGTATCAGAGTCTTGGTTTAAGAGATTTAGATACTAGCACGGTATCTAGACTTAAACTATGACTCTTGGTAAACAAAGTAAGGTAAGATAGGGAATGTAAATGCCAGTCAGGATAGTCATGCCCATAGGAAAAATGTTGCACAAGGAACATAGGAGGTAGAACTTGGGGTATGCAAGTACGGAGAATACTCGGTTGCAATTAGCTACTGCAATTTGGTATTTTACCCAAATGAACATATCATAGGTTCTAACTGTTGTGTGGCCTATTGCGGGGTGGGTTAATTGACAGTGAGATACGTGGTCAATAACTTGTAAAGAATGCCTAGAGAAAGGTAGTTTTTAAAGGATCGGTTTTAAAATTTCCGGTAAAGAATAAAAGGAATAGTACGAACACCAGGGATGACTGTGATGAGAAAAACTGGGTTTTGAACGCATCATAATTATATAAGTGCACGTATATAATTATCATGAATTCAAAATTTGGAGACTTCACGTCACATGAGTTCTAAAGTGTCAGACTATTTTGATCATAGGATCGGAAGATTGAAATCATAGTCATGGTAGGAATGCGAATAGAACATCTAATACGAAATCTGATGTCAGTAAAAATGTAAAGACAAGTACCTTCAGCGAAGAAATGAAAGTCGTTATGTTAGAAATAGTGGCCGAAGCAGTGACGGTTACGTTGCCATCGATTCCTAATTAACCCTGGAGTCCAACAAGGCAGCCGCTAGTGAAGCTGGTTCCGAGGAAGCCTTTGGTAGAAATAGACTCCCGACGAAAGGCAGATGAAAACGGTCCGAGGATGAAGAATGTCTTGAAGACAATGACGACGAATTCCACAAGAAGGCCGATATGCCAGATGTGCGAGAAACGTCATATAAGGATTACATTGAAGAACTCAGGAACCGTTGAAGATGAAAAGAGGTACAAGCCTAGAAAGTCACCTTAAGCAAGGAAACTATAGACGTGATAGGCGCTGTCACGGTAAAGGAGAAATGAGAATTGCTATGGCGAGAATAGTGGAAACAACGTTCCAAGCTACGTTGCTACCTTCAGAAGACCATCACTATAGGTGATAGGTCGGAAGGCTTAAAACAGAAGCTAGCAGTTTGAAGTTAAGGATAGTTCAAAGAAGAATGACGAAGGTTACCACAAGCTGGATCGAGAATCCACAATCTTAGGAGTATGGAGGTCCAGAGTAGACCAAGAAGAACTTACGTCCTAAGGGATGCTGTTCTTCAACAAATGGCATGATGAAAGCACATGATGATTGAACAAGCTACACAAAGAAGAATTCCAACATAGGACAGAAAAGCATTGTCAAGAAATCCCGTAGTCAAGCTACCTTAGACAGCTTAGTACTACGTCTTCCTTAGGACAAATGCAAAAGCTATCAAAGACAGGTGACCCCAAGGTTGATACGCAGATGAGCCTGACAATTCGAAATTAGCAGCAATGGCAAATTTAGAAGTCAAAATTCGATATTAGAAATTGTCACACAGTGTACTGCACCGATGCGAGTAAATGATCAGTATTTGACAAATGTTCTTCTTAAGATCAATGTCAAGCTAGAGATGACGATGGAAGATTTAGACACTTAATGAATTGGCTCCCGGGATGCTACGCGTAAACTGTCTGTGACCAGAAGGAGACTCGACGTCATATGCAAGAATCGTGATGGCTTGGTAGTAAAGATTATAAAACATGGAAGTATATGGGTCAAGAGGTAAGTTATACTCAACGTATGCCATTGTTTCGGAGGCAAGACCAAGAAGCCGAAGAACGTACCAGAGAATCCAAAGAGCAACTCGATTGATGAAGAAATGAAGTTCCATAATCAACTCGACGCTGAAAGCGACGTCAGGAGTAACATCAGAAGCAGTAACACCAAAAGCAACATCAAGAACAACATTAGAAGAAACAACGCCACAAGTAGAAACACCGTACCAGTTATCTCCCATAGAAGCCAGAAAATTTTCTTTAGACCAAATATATCGCCTTAGGATACTCTAGCAATTTCAAGACAAAGGATGGAAGCCAAGGATATGCATAGACTGCAAGAAGAAGCTGTTAGTGAGAAGCAGATATCCTTTGTTAAGGATCAACAAACTATTCAAACAACTACAAGGAGCAAGACGATTCCCCAAAGATGATCTGAGATCAGATTAGCACCAGCTAAAGGAGTAAGAATGAAACTGTAAGAGAACAACTTTTCGGAAGCAAAATAATCATTACAAGTGATTAGTAGTGTTAATTGGAATGACGAACGCTCCTTCAATCTCAGAAATCTAGTAACTGAGCATGCTGACAAATGACGTTCTAAAAGTTCTAAAGGATGGTGAAGAATGCATGAAGCATTGGAAGGAAGTACTGAGGATAAGGAAAAAAGAGAGGCTATGCTAATACATCTGAAGCCGCTAAGACTTTCCAAGGATGTAACGCCATTAGGTTGACTAAGAAGATGTCAAGTCCTTTTGGAATCCTAATCAGTAGCAGACATGAAATGAAGTAATGAACGGATTAACTTGGGCATCGGTAAAACCATTACCGATTAGGCCTAGTGAAGAGGGGAATTGCAGCAGTAGTGTTTACACTCAAAAGATGCAAACAACAAACAAGGTTGTACGCAGGACGTCCAAACTAGTTATTTAAGTAAGTAATAAATAGTCATGAATTATACTGATTTTATTGTGGTAAGAATAGTAATATCGTCCCGCATCCGACTAGTAATAGTACACCTCTAGTTGTATCATGGGTGTGGTGGATACGCCGCTAGTACATCCTATATATATACACCTGAGGTACAACCAGAAGTGGCACTAGGATTAGTCTCGTATAGGTAGATATTACGGGCCACTGTGGAAAACAAATAAGTAGCATTCGTGAATATATATCACTTACTAACGAGTAACTGAGGGACTGTTGATGTCCAGAAAAGAAGTTCAAATCTTTTAGACATGCGGATGAATGTTTAACGTACGCAGAAGGGTAAAACAGAATGACGGAAGCTTCGCGATAAATTTCAACTTTAGGAAATTCAAAGCAAATTCCGATGGGATTCATATTCAGGCTACCCTATATGTAGCTAAAAAGTTATGACACCACCTAGATAGTATGTGATTGATAAAAGGAAGAGTTCCTTTATTTTGAGAAACGTATTCTCCTAAATCGTTAGCTAGACTGTTCGTTAGGGATACATTCCTAAGAGTACTAGCATCTGTTATAGAAATGCGGTTCACATTCAAGTTGTGAACAAGATTTCGTGAATAGATAGTTGAAATATTACCTTATAGGTAATAAAGGTAGATGACAGATTGTCATAGAAAGTTGTTGCGATGTTAAAATCGTAACCTAGGGACCAAGTGGTTCATATGACAGGAATGCATTAGATGCACAGAAAAGTTTCCGGAGTAATCCGGGAAATGAAAGAAAGGTAAAAAGGTAAAGAACTCATTGTGAGTTAAATCACAGTTTGAGCAAGTTTCGAGGACAAAAGCTTTTTAAGGGGTGTAGAGTTTTAACACCCCAAAATTTTATGACTTAAATTATATACGTGTGCTATATTTGTTAAGTAGCTGAAATGCATGTAATATAATATATATGTAGATAATGAAACGCCACGATTCGCGTACGAATATTCGACACGACATTCGAGGAAACGTCAAGAGGCGAATTTATAGAATATAAGAGATAATAAAAAAATAAAGATCATGGGCGCAGACGGATCTTAAATCTGAGTTATAAAAAAGCGGGAAAACGCAAAATAATGATTTGGGCCCGGTTTGTAATAAACCGTATATAAGCACGAACGTCACTAAATTAACACCTAGGCGAAAGTAGAATATCAGGTATTGTTAAATACTTGATTTATAATCATTATAAAATATAATTGTGATGTTCGGCACGAAAAACGGTGGAATCGGTAACCGTTGCTGTTACGCGATAATAACCAAAATCAATTCGGTTAGGCGTTCGAGAAAATTATAACGCCTCGTCAAGTATATATAATTATTATAATAATAATTAAGTATTACGGTCGAGACAACGACTTCGGTTTACGAAACGGCCGTGGTCGTTACACCAATTGGACACGCGCTTATACCACGTAGTTAAATAAATATTCACCGGTTTGTGTTATAAGGAAAGAATAAATATTACGAGTATATTTATTAGAGTCCCGTAATAATTTAGATGCTCGGGAAATTTTTATAAACCATTTATAAAATGTTAAATTATTTAACGGGTTCAGAATACCGGGTAGTATACCTACTTATAGATATTACCCCGTATAAAATATCTTTAATATTTACTTGCTCCTTACTTCTCAATCCTCTATCTGTCGAATTGATAAATGATTCAGCAAAAATTTTGGTTGCTCAGCATGTTTACGTGTAACATATTTACTGGACTCACTTATGTATATATAAACATGCACTTCATGCAAATGGAAACCACACACAAACACAATTCAGAATTCAAAAGCAGTACACGGCAAAACGATGAAAAGAAAGAGAGAGAGAGAGAAACCGTACGGCGCTCCCCCTCTCGCCCACGACTTCCGGCGACCGAACCCAGCCCCTCTCTCGATTTTCCGGCCACCTCTCCCTGGATCCACCCGACGACCTCCTCTCAATTTCATAGCGGCCAGCAACAGTAGCTTTCCGACCCTTGGCCAGTCCCTCCATCTCGTCTCTCTTTGTTTTTCCGGCGAGACAGCTCCGGCAAACCGAAGCTCGACATCAGCAGACTCCGACGGTTCTTCACGGCGTGGTGACACCACCCTCTCCCTCCGTCCGTTTTTCTGGTGAAACACAGCAGACCGGCGGTAGCTCTAAGTGACGAAACCGACGACCACCTCGTCGGTTTGAGCATACAACACCCATCCCTCCTCTCTCCGGCGACATAACACCCAACACCAACGACCCCATGATGAACACCGGCGAATGCAACCCAGAAGAAGCAGCGGAGCTGTTGTGCTACCCGCACCCAGCACCGGCGAACCTCTCGACCTCTACTCAATTCCGTTACGGTGAATGATTATTGACATTCGGTTGATGCATGATGGACACGGGAAGGATGACGGTGATGGTGGTGCTCCGCCGGACAACGGTGATGACGAAGGGTGGACGATGAAGGTGGTAGTAGTGGATTAAGTCGATGAAACAGTTACGTTTAAAACCCGATAAACGCGCTAAAACCGTCCTCTCTTTCGATTGATTTTCGGTGACGCGCGGTTGACGACAAGTGAAAACGGCGACGATAGTGGGCCACCGGGTAGCAGAGAATAGTAGCGGTAGTCGACGGTCGTTGAAGGTGGTCCACGGTGGCGTCAAATAGGGTGTAAAGTAGTGACAATAATAAAACCCGTTTACACTTTCAGGCGATGTTTCGGTGGCGTAACGAGGTCCAAACGACAAACCGACAACGGGAAAATGCTTGTGGCATGAAACTAGTCGGGACGGACTATTCATTTGTCCAAATCGGACAACTTTATTATTCGGATATTTTTTACTCGTTTCACGACCCGTTAAAGAGGTAATCACGTTAAATATTTGTTACTATTACAAATATTATTGTTAGGTTAAAGTTTATATGAAATCATAATAGAACGGGATAAATGATATAAATATATATATTTAAGACGAATAAATATATATGATTATTAACCAGTTTTATTTATTAAAATTGATTAAAAAGGATATTTAGTATTTAAATATTAAATATATTATAGACATATATATTTAATATAAACGATAATGATAAAGTATCGGGTTAAAGAATGTTTGAAACATATTTAAAATATGTTTAATATATATTTAAAGTGTTAATATTGAAATTAGGGTTTTCTAGCCGCTCTGCTATCAAACCCAAGTAAACGGTAATGAACCAAGCTTTGAAATTTTAAAGCATGTTATAAAATGTTATAACGGATAATACCCTAAGTCATTTTTGAATGAAAATGAGTTTTGATAAAGAAATGAGAATAACGAGAAATTAGGGTTTCGGAATATGATTGTTTAAAATAAAATAATCCAGAGGGTATGGAGACTTGATTTTTGGTATGATAACATGTCGTTATATATAATTAGTATATATAAAGTTAAATTGGATAAATGAGATAGTATTTAAAATACTAAGTTAATCGGATATTTAGAAGTTCGTGCGGACCGTAAGGGTAGACGCCTGTACACTAGGATTTCTGGCAAAAGCGAGGGTGTCGCATAAATCCCAACTGGGAAATGGCATCCCTCACTGGGCGATCCTGGAGTGAGCGTTTACTTATAGCAATGTGTGTCTTTGTATTATCGTTAAAAGAAAGGATAACTTCCTAAAGGGCATTTTGGTCATTTTGACCTTTTAGAAAGGAATGAACTTAATAATAAAATATTATTAAGATAATGAAGTATTGAAATAAACATAGGAAGTGTTTATTATATTAAACCTTGCGTTAACGCCGTACAATACGTGATTAGGTTTAATTGGAAGGCATAGCGGAGGTTTTCTCTGAATTAACTGCTTAAGAGAATAAGGTGAGTTCTATGAGCCCATTTTAAATGTTTTAAATGTTTCAATGTTTTCGAGCTGATATACATGCAATGATATATATTCAACTGTTTACTTGAAAAGTATTTGAGATGCCTTTACTTGTTTTGTGTTAATACACATACGTGGAAAAGTTATAATACTTATAACTTTTCTAAATTGTTATTACCTGTTATTACTTTTTCGGGAAGGTTATAATAAATGGGTAATATAAAGAATGAAACTTTTATATAAAGCTTTGAGAAATGAAAAATGTGAATGTTTGGTCTAAGCCTATGTATAGGACTAAGTGTCGGGTAAATATGATCTTATTAGCCTTGTTATGCAAGACCCATAACATTATATTTATGAAACGCTTATTTCCATATACGGGTAATGGACTGGTGTTGAGACGGTTATGAGTCCAAATACAAGAGTTATTTAAATGGACTTTTGAAAAGGATGAAAAGATTTAAAAGGTTGAAAAGGTTTTAATCTAAGCAGATATTGTCTAGTGAAAAGGGAAAAGGTGGTTGTGCAACTAGAAGCGGGGAATGACGGTTCCCCGGGGTAACGACGGTTACTCTATGAAAGGTTTCGGGTGGCGACGGTTACCCGAGGAACTAACGTGGTTCCAATAGACAATGCTTAGTAAAATGAATGGTTAAATTTTTTTGGTATAATTCTGTTATGTCTTATACCTGATAAAGGATAAATGATTAAATGTTTTGGTATAACTCTTTTATGTTTTATACCTGATAAATGTTTTTAAAGAAGGGGCCGTTAGTCCCAAGTTTGAGGTAAACCTTTCAAGGAAAGGTAAAAGTTTTAAATACTTAGAACTCACCAGCGTAAACTGACCTTTAAAAGCATGTATGTCAGGTGTCGGTGATGTTTAAAGTAGCAAGGGAATGGCTCTAGCAAGGGCATATTAGATGGGCAAGCTATCAGGAATGACTCGGTAGTAGACTGGCATAGCTATAGATAAGATCTAGTTATAGATTATTTTGTTATCTTCCTTACTGTTGTAACTTGTTGTTTATATAAATGAAAAGTTTTTAATTTCCGCTGCTTAGTTATCTCTGTTGTACCATGTGTTCATGAGTAAATCCGACACATGACCCCTCCTGGAGCCAAGACTAGGAGTGGGCGTCACAACTAACTGTCCACTTTTACAACTGTTCTTATGGTAAGGTGTTTGTAGGATGAATCGGACAATGACAGCGTTCTTCCAAGTATTTTGAGTGAGTTCATTGTGTAAGTCCCGAAAACGGTCCTCACGCGATATCTAATCCAATCAAGACCGTGCGGAATCCGGTTTGATTGGTGATTCAAGAAAAATCGATTAATAAAGTAAATAAGCAATGAAAAACAATAATAAACACAAACCGATTGAGAATCACTTGAATAGACAACCTTGGATTGCAACACCTTAAACGAAATTCTCAAGGAGAATTTCGTGAAACACCAAGTACAAGAACACCCAAAATCAGCAACCCTAAACCCATAGATTAGCTATCCTTATATAGGGGGAGATTAGCTTGGAAAACAAGCTAATCTATCTTTGGTAACCCTAATTACCCACTAATTCCCGTTTTTGACCTTCCAGGCCCACTAAAACCCATCTAAACTCTTTTAAACTGAGCCCAAACCTATCTAAAATGGCCCAATGACCCAATACAATAATAAACCAACTATTTTTCACCTATTCTAACACATAGGCCTTCAAAATAGTCCGCCAATAGGTGATTTAATACACAAGCCACAAATTATTCCCTTACAATCTTCCCCTTGGCTTGTGATATTAAATGTCTTCTTCTTTCAATCTTCATACTTGCAGTCTTCTTCTTTGGTTTGAACATGGGTTGATGAAGATTCTATTCTTTTACAATCTTCATTGGGCAGCATGTGGGATGTTTGATGGCTCTTTCTCTTTATCAGCATCAGCTTGAACTTCAAATGGTAAACACGTATTGAGAGGAGGATTCTCAAATACTTGTTTCTTATTGGAAAATGTGGAGTCTTTGCTGAGTCAGTAGTAACTGTCTTGACTTGACATTAACTTCAGATGATAACTTTTGAAACCTCTGTCTTGGCATTCTTGAATTTCTTGATGTGACTGCTCTGCATCTTTTCTTCAATTAGCTTCCCCTAAACTTGAGAACGGTGTCTTTGGAAGCTTTACTTGAACAACCAACAAACTTCCCCTGAGCATAGGGTAAGTCCTTTTCCGGCTGGTTCTTCAACACGAACAATAGCAGCACTTATTGACTATTCTTCTCCATGACATCTCAATTAACCTGTCATGCACAACATGGAACAAACACTAACCAGACGATGACTGGTTATCGGGTTAGCATTATTTAACCAAAAGCACTTCCCCTGAGCCCGAGAACTCTTCACATTATCTACCCCTGTGATTCTGGAGGGGTGATACTTTCTTGCATAAAACCCATAAAACTTATTAAAACCTTTAAATTAACCTGGCCATGGTTGAAAAATAAAATAAACAATAAAAACTTAAGATAACACAAAAGAAAAATAAAAATAAAAACAAACATACCAAATTTCTAAACGAGAAGGTTTCTATGGGATCAAACCGTATGAATCTGACTGAGGAACCCTTTTCAGCTTCTGTTACTCGAACACGTCCAGGTGATTGCCAATATACTGATCCACTTTAAACTCTAACCCTTTTCTTAATTAGGTTGTTTGTCACTTTATTATCTTTTATTGGTGCATTAATTATGAACAGCAAGTGGGTTTCAACAAATCCTAGGTACATGTTATTGCACACTATCAAGCATATAAATTCCCTACCACATATTTTCACAACCTGAACCAGAAGTTTGAAAGTAAGCTCGAGACTTGGTTGAGAAGAGAAAGAATAGATCAGATAGATTTTTTTGGGTATAATATACAAAGTCAACTGAATTTTTGAAACAATTTTAATAATGCTCTCATCAGTGACAAAGGCTGAGGGTTTTGGACTCTTGAGGGTCTCTTTTGATGTGCTCTTTGACATCTTTTGGGTGTATATTATCTTTATCTTTAATTTATTTTAGGTGATCTAGAAGCACGTATGTATGGACAACTCCAGGTCATTGCTCACGCAAAGCAGAGGAGAGCCTTACATACACGCGAAGCATCCCCAGGTCATTGCTCACGCAAAGCAGAGGGGACACCGACTTTTTGAGCTCAATTTCACACTCTTGGAGACAAGCGTGTGTATCGGGAACTTGAACATGCAGTCAAATAGAAATGCAATTAACCTAAGTGCTGTTACCCAACAAACTGCCATACGTTATCTTTAAGTGTGTAACGCATACCTTTTCAGATTTTAGAGCCGAGCCTACCAGCATATCACCATGGATCATGTCTTTCACATCTGCCTTACGCGTGTCAGTCATCTCCAAAACGGAAATTTATTTCACTTCCCCCCTTCTAAAGGAAACAAAAGATTAAAAATTAAAAAGCACAATTTTTGAGGGGTTTACTATTTCATCTTTTCTATTCTTCCCCTTGCTTTTTGATTTTTTAAGAACAACACACCAACTAAAACTAAAACTCTATTTTTGTAGTTTTTTTTTTTTTTTTTTTTTTTTTTATGAACGCACTGACACATCACTAAATAATTACTAAAACTGGCCAAGCTAACTTTCAAAGTTTTTCTTTTGAACATTTTTCCGAACTGGGTTTTGTTTCAAGCACTACCAAACTTCACTTCATATTTGCCAAGAAACAAACAATTAAGACAGTGTTACCTTTACTGCTGATTTTCTCAGATTTACCTCTCACAAGGAAACATACCCTCCATTGAAATCTTCATGTCATGTGGTAGAGAGATGCCTCCTATCCTATGCCTGGAACAATCACTATCACAAACAACAAGGTTAATGAAAGTCCTCCTTGACTGTTCCTGCACAAGGTGAGAGATCAGTTAGCCATAAGTACCCAGGCCATTGTGGTTCTGGGTATTCCTGAAGCATCGGTGAAAGAAATTTCTTTTAAAAACATTCCCTTGGTAACATCAGGAATTGGGGGTGTGGCTGCCTTGGTTGGACTGAGAATGTCATTTTTGTTAACATCTCTGGGTTGGTGATTTTCTTTCCCAAAAACCTGTGGTTTTCTCGGTGGATTCTTATTAGAATTTTGAACTCTTACTTCTTGAAATTGTTTGGAGTGTTTCTTGTACACTCCAGTAGGCTTGAAAGACAAGTTCACAACTTTTGAAACATTCCACCTGTCATCCTTCCTCCAACCATTTGATTTAGCTGAACCAACTGGATTTGGATGGATGGGTAATTTTGAAACAGTTTTGAAAACAGATTTTAAAACTGTTTTTGGGGATTCAGCAGATTTTGGTCTCCAAGCTGTTTTCACAATTGATGGTTCAGGTTTAGGTGACTTGGGCTTTGAGCTCCATTCGGGGACATTTGGCTGTGGTTTGCCCTGCTGCACCTTTTGGTTTGAAGGTACAGTCTTTGCTGCTGCTCTAGCATGTATCTTTGCCTGTGAGGGTGGTGATGTGGACTTTTGCGCGCACCTTGGAATTTGAAGGGCCAAACTTGGGTTTTGGGCCAACATGTGTTTGGCCCAATGGGACAGTCTTTTGTTGGACCTTCTTTGGATAGTAAGGCTTATACGGGCGGTGCAGGCAGTTTCTTGCCATGTGTCCTGGTTGACCACACACATGGCAGGACTGTTTCTTTGGATACACGGGAGCCTGTTGTTGGTTCCGCCCAGTGGATATCCAAGTTGGCTTTGAAGCGTTTTTATGGATCCAAAGGGCTTTACCATGGGGCTTTGTGGTCAGAATATACTCCCGTTGTATCGGTTGGAATTGGTCATATGCAGAATTAACTTCTGGGTACGGGACAAATTCTCGAGGTTTTGTGTCCCGTACTTTCTGCACATTTGGAATGGGACAGTTCACACTCCCCTCAGATTTTTTCACATCACCTGTGGATTTGGGAACATCATTCTGTGGTCCCTTACCCCTTCTTAAGATTCTAACAGTTCTTAGGGGTTTCACAGGTTTCAAATCACATTTACCAACGTTAAACACACCACAATCAGAAAGTTTAACACAACCATTAGACTCAGAAGACTCAGAAGACTCAGAAGTTTTTGACTCAGACATGACACAAGTTTCAGGTTTCTCAAAATCAGAATTTTTAACAGAAAATTCAACTTCAGACTTCAAGGGACTTTTAGTGGATTCCTTGCAATTTACTACACCTGCTTCATGTTTACCTTTATCTGCACAAGAAGTAAAAGGGTTAGTCTGGTTGGAAACAGGAGCAGAAATTTTAATGGGACAAGCTGCCAATTTCTTTTCAATCTCAGCTTTAGCATCCAAGTTGGTCTTAGAACACTCATAATCTGAGATCATTTCATGCATCAGGGGCATCGGTACTGTATGGGTGGATTTTTCATCTTTTATTTCAGTACCTAGACCCAAACCAGAGTTGGCTTTTAGATGACGCATACGAGCGTCTGTGTTGTAGAAAAGTGAGCTAGCCTTCATCATTTCTGACACAATTTTATCGTTTCGCACAACTTTGGTTTGTGATGTTTCTAATTGACCTTTAAGTTGTTCAAGTTCAGCTTTCAATGTGACAATTTCTTCATTAGCAACTCTTAGATATGTGGTTTTGTTACTCAAGTCTCTTTGAAGATTTTTTATGTCAATTTTAGCAGCTTCGAGTTTCTCACTTAAGTTTTTACTCCTACCTTTGTATTCTCTCAATTCTCTATCAATAAATTCACGATTTAATGTTTCATTGAAAAACTTAGTTTGCCATTCTTGAGACTCATTAAGTATAGTTTGACATTTAGGGTTAAGACATACCTCAGAGCTGCTGGCTGATACAGAATTACCTGGAAGAAAGGATTCCATGAATATCTTTGATTGAACTTCTGGATCAAAAAGTGGGTTTTCGATCGGAAAAGGGTTGGATCGAAAAGTACTTTTCGATCGGACAGGGGGTCGGTCGAAAAGCACACTTCTCGATCGAAAAGTGTCAGCGGATCGAAAAGTCTTAGTGGGGACTTTCCGATCGAGAAGAGAAGCTGATCGAAAAGTCACAGGGGGACTTTCCGATCAAAATGCTCTGATCGAAAAGTCTCAGGGGGACTTTCCGATCAAAATGGGCTGATCGAAAAGTCACAAGGGGACTTTCCGATCGAAATGGGCTGATCGAAAAGTCACAAGGGGACTTTCCGATCGAAATGGGCTGATCGAAAAGTCACAAACAAGAGGGACTTTTCGATCGACAGATGGCTGATCGAAAAGTCACAAGGGGACTTTCCGATCGAAATGGCGCGACAGAAAAGGGTTTTCGATCAGCCTGGCTGATCGAAAAGTCACAGGCTGGGTCGAAAAGTCACTAAATCTCGAGCAATTGGTCACGACCACTTCTGATTTTTTTCGAAACCTGCAAAAAACAATTTTCCGAGCCTTGCTACTGCGAAAAACACCACAAAACTCAAACGGTTAGTTGACAAAAACTTGAATCGGATATCGCGAGAGCCTCAAAACTTGCGTTTCTTGGCTCTGATACCAATTGTAAGTCCCGAAAACGGTCCTCACGCGATATCTAATCCAATCAAGACCGTGCGGAATCCGGTTTGATTGGTGATTCAAGAAAAATCGATTAATAAAGTAAATAAGCAATGAAAAACAATAATAAACACAAACCGATTGAGAATCACTTGAATAGACAACCTTGGATTGCAACACCTTAAACGAAATTCTCAAGGAGAATTTCGTGAAACACCAAGTACAAGAACACCCAAAATCAGCAACCCTAAACCCCTAGATTAGCTATCCTTATATAGGGGGAGATTAGCTTGGAAAACAAGCTAATCTATCTTTGGTAACCCTAATTACCCACTAATTCCCGTTTTTGACCTTCCAGGCCCATTAAAACCCATCTAAACTCTTTTAAAATGAGCCCAAACCTATCTAAAATGGCCCAATGACCCAATACAATAATAAACCAACTATTTTTCACCTATTCGAACACATAGGCCTTCAAAATAGTCCGCCAATAGGTGATTTAATACACAAGCCACAAATTATTCCTTTACACATTGGCCAGTCATTTAAATTCGAGATAAAAGCCCGGAACTACTACCAGCTTAGGGAATATGAGAGTTTTAACTATGCATAAGTTGTACGCAGAGACCCGACAGGCAGCTCCTCTGGGATTCAGAAGAATGAAGGGTTTGAGGTGGTTACCCCGGCCAAGGAAGCAGAAGAAGGAGGAATAACGAAGTATGTGTTTTATGAATAGTGTCGTCGTTTTTACAGTAACAGTGTTTTAATTCCCATGCATTGTTGGCCTCAATCTGTAGTGAGGCCGTAGTCGTTGATGCTGATGCGGAAGCTTCAGGTGTTGTTACAGGTGTCGCCGGCAAGGCGGGGAAAGATGTGACTTTAACATTAGGCCAGAAGGGCGACGTAGAAGGCCATCTACCGACGGAAAGTCATCTGCTAAGCGCCTAAGGAGGAAAGCTAGTGCAAACAGCCCTCCATTACCTACAACCGGCTGCGTAGACAGCCTGTATGCACCATCTTTACGTGTATCTAATTTACTTATTTGTTTGTGATTAAGATGTGGTGTCTGTTTTGATGGGTTGCAGGGTTTGTGATCTTCTCGACGACGTTGAATCTCTAGAGGATGGACTTTACGACATACCTTTAAATGCTTCTCGACGACGTTGAATATCGGCCTTTTTGGCCTTACATCTGCGTAATGATTGTCTTATTTGGAAGAAAGGTGTAGATAAAACCTTTCTAGGGGCATATTATAATTGTTGTCTACGTAACAATTTTAGTGTGTTTACTTCCATTATGTGATTGGTTTGGTTTTAAATTTTGCAGACATGCCCTTATTCTTGAATCCGACGATGAAGCATGATAGGTTGGGACCAGGAAACGTATCGGTTTATGTTTGTGGTGCAAACACATTTACTCCTTTTTACCTTACTCGCTGGTTGGTTTATGGAGACATTGTTGGTTTTTTTTTTATTTCAAAAGTTTTGCTACACTATTTGGTCTTTACTTTAACTAGCCAATTTTTAATGGCCCGGTCTGGTTTATTATTGGAACTTTAATTACAAAGAGTGACACACTTGAAGCAATTCTCGCACACTTACATCTTACAGCTAAAATGGCTTTGATTGCCTATAAATTACTTACAACTGTGGTGTGTGATATAAACTCTGTTGGACAAACTTCTGAGCTGTATTTATTACATTCCTGCTAACCTCGGATACCTTGAAAGTAAATTTAATCTAACCCTGTTGCAACACATACATAAATTGATGCAAGGTACCTTTGATATAATTGTATGGTCCTGGTGAAGTTCAAGTATATATAGATACCCACTTACTTACAACGGTATATTTAAATTATGACTACCAGTAGCTACACTGAGACTTTGCCATAATAAACATGCTAGCATGTAGCATAAATTCAGCGCCTACGATTGTAAACCATATGCTGAGACAAACCAACAAAACGCAAACCAACGGTAGACACACAACCCTCTATTTAGTATTACCTTAAGGCACCATTCACTTTCGCTTACAACAGTATATTGTTCGAGTCCAGAATTATCATACAAGATGAGCGGGTCAGGACACGACTATTTCCAGCCTTAGAATTTCTCTGTATAAGAAGGTTTTATCCGTACCGCCTGAGCCATAAAGAAAAAAGGAACCTCCTCTCTGTTGGTGGACCGGTTCTATGACCTGGTCATAAATTATTTGCCGTTTCACTGTTCAAATCATCCGACAGACGTTGCTGTATCAACGTATCGGGCAATAAATTATAAGACAGCTCTTCCTGTATAAGGCGGTTGTCTAATGTTTCGACCAACCCTATTGCGATTGTAAAGAAAACCACGTTTAGGGAAAGATGCCAGCTTCCGGTAAGCACCTTTGGAACGTTCGTCTCGGGCGTTAGTGTCCATATGCTGCCTCACCGCCATTCATATACCATACCGTTGTACAGACTGGGTTTTACTTTTAAACATACTTGCAATGTGCCTGCATAGTCTTCTTACACTTCCTGGCAGAAGAGGTAAGCGTCGTCCAACGTATGTGTGTATTCATAAAGCATGGTAGGGCCTGTCACTGTTTACGTGTTTAACTTCTTATCTATTTACTTGGCACTGAATGCGATAAAGGTAGGTCTTATATTCGGTTTTTTATTTGGATATCCTTGGGTACTCGAAAGTTTATATGTATTGATAAATCAGGCCAGGGCTGTCATCATTGATGTCATTAACTATTATATCTTTACTATCCTACAAGGCTCTCTATATACCACTACATGATTTTAAGGTGGGAGTTATACTCTGTGTTATGGTATACCTTTTTGTTTGAAAGTTTCTCTTTCACTATGGGTTAGTTTCATAGAACATCAGCCAACAGTCACGGATCTATGATTGCTTGACTATACATAAACAACAAAGCCTAACATCTGATGGTAAGTTACAGACATCCTATGAGCAGAAGGTGAATAACGTGGATGATGCCACTCAATGTCATTATGTAAAATGTTCATTAACCATCCAGCGTAAAGAATTTGTGTTGGACAATGGAATTGTGCGGCCATACCGTGGCTTTCGGATAAAAGATCCCAATGAAACTTTTAAGATGCCAGATGTCCTCCCTGTGCCGACGCGTTCAATTTTGCTGATCGTAAAACAGGAGGTGGGAGGAAGCAGGCAGCCTAATATTAAGGGTCGTACACGTAAAAGGCAGCCAAATGCAGGTTAGTATGTTTGGTCAGCTTTATAAGGCTCAAGTGTTTTGTTACCGGGTATAAACAACATTGATATTTATAGGGAGTAGTGGCCCATCCTCGAGTACCAATTGTGTGTATCGGGCTAAATCAGGTATGATTTATGTTATACATTGTATCCACTGTACTTTGTTATCCTATCATCGTCAAGTACCAATCGTATGACCCATGCTAAGTTAGCTATAATTTGTCTTATACGGTCTAACGGCCGTAGTTTGTTATCCTGTCTGCTTAATATGTTGTGGTCCCGCGGGTCCACTGGCCCAGGATTAGGTGGAATCACAGAGCGATTCGGCAGGATACATTACAACCCGCCTTTAATACCGTTTGCAAAGGGTTTCTTGAATGCTACTTGCTGTGTGTGTGCGGTGTCCCCATTGTCCTTTTTTAAAACTACCCTATTTGACAGAACGGTTGTGTTTCCATGAAACAGTTCCCCATCTTCGAGCATCAGGCGTGTTTGACGCGCGAGACAAGGTATGGGTTGGCTTTAATACTACATAGTTGGCTACTCTATCATTTGTTTCTACATGTTTGTATTAAATAGCCAACTATCATGTACCACGAACCATCAACATGGTTTTACGCACGTGTTTTCCATAGCCTTTGGTTGCTGGTACATTTGTACTAATTATTTGGTAGGGCATCCACGGAAAACACCAGCTTGTACCTCCGCAGGCACGCTTATACTTTTGTCTACCCTCTCATGTATTAGTCATGTGACATAGACTCAGCTATACCATAAGTTGCGTATATGTGTCATGCATTCCTCCTTTTAGAGAAGCTTGCGTTGCCTTTCTTTTTTTAAATTGTAGTTATATACGCTCACTTTTAAAAACAAACGTACCTAGTACGCAAGCATGTGCAACCTACTTTGTACGCCGAATCCATGACTTATTCATTCTGCGTTCTCTTTATAATGTGTAGGTGTGCCAGTTACGTATGCTAGCCTTGGGAGCCCAAGCATTGTGTGCCCGAGGTGCAAAGCTTTAATGTGGTCCACATAAAAGAGCATAACGATTGATGTGGACGGGCAAATCATGTTTTCCTCATGCTGTTAGTGAGGGAAGATTATGTTGCCGGCACAGTTAGAACCGTCCCAACCACTTAAAAGGCTGTTAGAGTATGAGAACCGCACAATGGTACACTTTAGAGAAAAGATAAGGATTTACAACAGTATGTTTTGCTACACTTCTTTTGGGGCTCAAGTTGACACTCTGTGAACGATGGTAGGGGTGTATACACATTCCGAGTATGTGGCTAGAATTATCATCGAATTGGTTCCATGCTTCCTATGGAAGGAAAATATCCAAGGTATGTGCAACTTTACTTCTATGACACCAAAAATGAGGTACGAAATCGTATGAACGCTCTAAAAGTCGATGCTGCTGAAAGGGACAACGTAGAAGAGGGGATTGTTTCAGGCTTGATTGAAATGTTCAATACCTATAGTTCTATTGCTAAAGCGTTTAGAATGGCGCGTGATTGGTGTGAAGAATCTAACACTCGTGAATGTCAGGTACGGCTTTTAAGCCATAGACCGGACGCACGCCAATACAATGCACCTGATGCATCGGAGGTTGCTATACTGGTTACGAGTGATTTTGGTCACAACGAGGAAAAAAGGGACATAGTTGTGCAGCATCAGAATGAAGCGTTAAAGTGGATATCCGAAAACCACCATCATTACATGGCTTTGCAGTATCCTCTTCTGTTTCCATATGGTGAGAAAGGATTTCATGAGCATATACATTACGCCCGTAACACCAGGAAGCGGAGAACGAAAAGACAGTGTCTTACAGTGAGGGAATAGTATTCTTACGTGATTCACCAACGCGAGAATGAATGAGTATTGTGTTGCGCGGTGGCCGCCTGTTCCAGCAGTTTCTGGTGGATGCTTATACCGTTGTTGAAGAGCAGAGGCTACGCTGGACACGGAAAAATCAAAGTGAATTACGCTTTGAGCTTTACAATAATCTCTGTGATGCCATTACTCGGGGCGACACAAGAGCTGACGCAGTAGTTCAGAGGATTTTTCTTCCTTCAAGCTTCACCGGCAGTCCAAGATATATGGTTCAGAACTATCAGAATGCTTCGGCTTTATGCCGCACGTATGGCAACCCTAATCTGTTCATAACCTTCATTGCTGATCCAAAGTGGCCGGAGATAGACTCGATGTTAAGCATAACTCCCGGGCAGCAGTCACATGAACTGCCAGAGGCTGTATCATGGGTGTTCAAAATGAAGCTTGACTCCTTGATGAATGACATTATGCAGAAGCACATCTTTGGGAAGACCTTGCAGGTCACTTTTATTATGCTTTTCTCCTGTGACTCCATTTTTATTATTCCGTGATCTTTTGTATTCATGCTTTGATGCTTTTCCTCAAACGGTTTAAAAGAGGCCCAACTATGCTGAATTTTATCTAATACATTTTGCTTTTATAACACCCATGCCTTTTTCATTGGGTGTTATGTTAAGTAGATTATTGGTAACTGTGTTATATTTGATCGTGATTTTCTGATGAGAAATTTGCAGATTGTGAAACAGTTAAAGGACAAGGAAAAACGTGAGTAATGGTTGCAGGAAGTCCGCGCAACTCTAAAATTTTCTCCGGAAAAGGATTCTGGAAAAACAGATGCTCAAAAGGATCTAGATGATCTTCTAAATGAAGATCGTACAACTATCAAACGGACAAAATCGTCAAGTATCGATTCAAAACTTTGAATACGTGGAGAAATTCGTTTTTGAAAATATTGGACCGATACACATATTTTGGATTGATAAAACCAATTTGAATTTGTTTAATTCAATAATTAACAATCAATTGTTGATTTGATAATTTGATGTATTTTGATCTCTATGATAGGATAATGGTTTAATGATTATGCGAAATCCTTATGAACGGGTAAACAACCGAGGATCGTTTGGTGAAACGCGAAATTTGGAAATTCATTGAATGAATACCGGATGAAGATTTGAAGATTCAAAGATGATCCTATGAAGATTGCCTATAAAATTTGGAAAGCTATAAGAACAAAAGTTAAGGCGGGAAAAAAATTTCAAATTTGAATTTTTTATACTTCAAATGCACACTAACATGTTGAGTTATAAAAAAAAAGAGAAAGAAGGTACCCTATGGTGCTTATGCATGGGATCGTTTTAAAAAAAGACACGGATATACACTTCCGAATAAGACACACGTGCATTGGAAGTGTTGTCGATATGATCTCCCAAAAATGGATACTAAAGTGAAGACTTCCGAGTAAGACATACATGCATCGGAAGTGATTATAATAATAAACGAGGGCTTCCGAGTAAGACGTACGCGCATCAGAAGTAACATAATGAGATCTCTTGAGAAGTAGATACTATGTGAACACTTCCGAACAAATTACATTTGCGTTGGAAGTGTCACCCTGAAAGACCTCATGTAAGAGGTGGATATGAGCAATTCTGAATAAGCTGTAATTGCTATGATTGAATTATAACATTAAGACCTTATTTCTCATAAATGGTATTGATCTTTTTCTGACCTATGGATTTTATGATATCAGGAACGAAGGATGTATTTGTCCCTTACTTTCATGCTTCAATGCAAGAGCATTCTAAGTTTCAAGATTGGATCGCAAATGCTAAGTTCCCAGCAAAGCTGAAAATGCCAACTTCCACAAAGAAGTATGGTGGACTAACAGATCCTGATGATCATATATTTGATTTTATCACTGCTGGGAGGCTTGAACGATGGTCATAAGAAACATGGTGCCACATGTTGGTACAGACCTTTACTGGACCTGCAAGAGTATGGTTCGATGAACTTCCAAATGCACAAATAAGCGGCTTTGAGGATCTAAGGACGAAATTCCTAAGGCAGTTTAGCCAACAACGGAAGTGTACAAAGGAAGTGACGGAAGTGCATAACATCCGAAGAAGGAATGATGAAAGCCTTGAAAGCTTTGTTATGCGCTTTAACAATGAAACTATGAAAATATCTGGTGCACTGGATCAATTACGTATATCTGGCTTTTGCCATGGTGTTCGACATACACACCTGGTGGAAAAATTGCACGAGGATCTACCTCAGACTATGGAAGTGCTTATGGATCGCGTTAGGACCTATGTAAAGGGAAGAAGCGCTTCCGTAAACATTCAGGGTGTCAATACCCAGAAACCATCTCAAAAAAGTGGTAGTTACCGAAATGCAAATGCATGTGTCTCTGCTGCACCAACAAGAAATCAATCTTGGAAAAAATTTAGATCTCAACCTTATGATCGTAGGGGGGAGAGTAATTACGGATGTTACAAATAGGCCTGGGAACCCAGATCCAATGATTTCTCATCACTTACAAAAACTCCAAGTGAAATCTTAGCAACAGAGAATGTCCAATTTTCAAAACCTCAAAGGACATATAATCCTTTGGGAAGTGACATGGGTAAATATTGTGATTACCACAAGGATCATGGTCATGACACAGACAATTGTAGACACTTGCGAAGTGAGATTGAAAAAGCCATCAAATCTGGAAAATTATCGCATATGGTTGAAAATATTAAGGAGGGACGCCCTCCAGCTGTTAAACAACCTGTGATTGCAATGATACGAAGAGGATCGAACGTTTGGCATCATAGTGTTAAAACAAAATTTGAAGAAGAAAAATTGAAAAGTCAAGAGATTACGTTTCCACCATTGATTGAAAAAGAATCAAGAGAGGATCCAGTAATTGTGACTGTCGGTATTGCTGGGTTTCTAGTGAAACGGACCTATCTCGATACTGGAAGTGCATCAGAAATTATGTATGAGTCTTGCTTCCGGAAAATGGGATTAGATGTGCAATGATGAGGATAGGTCAAGGCTGGACATGCAAATGGCTTAGCGGCTACATTTCCGATGATAAAGACCTCAAAGAGCAAGTGTCGTATAAGGGAGAAGTCGGAAGTGATGCAGTTGCGGATGAACAAGATGCAAGTGCATCCAACCAGTCTGTGCAGATGCGACTCTAGTAGCTCTATAAATAGCTCACTTATTCATCAGTAATGTAACTTTCAGATCTGGAAAAACCACACATTCACTGTGTGTTTTCCCCAATTGTACTCAAATATAGCAATTCCTATAAAACAATCAATTCATCTATTATTCTCCATTACATAGCTTGTTCCTAGTTGAATTATAATTTCATATCTACATACGGTGTGATTTTGTGGTTCATCAATTGGCGCCATCCGTATTCTCAGGTATTGGTGAAAATTGGAGAAGCAATCGGATGAATCAGTAAAGAGGAAGTCAATTTTTGATCTAGGAGGATCACCGAAGAACATTCTGAGCTCGAAAGGATCAGCTGGAAAAAATGGTGAAAAAGTTCCGATGTTTCCATTACTGAATCGATCCGATGATAATCCGTATACAGATCATGATGATGCTGATGATAATGTGGATCCGAATGATGCTTTGGTTGCCTTACGAGGCTTTGATCGTGATTTTCTGTTGAGAAATTTGCAGGTTTTGAAACAATTACAGGATAAGGAAAAACGGGAGAAGTGGTTGCAGGAGGTCCGCGCAACTCTCAAATTTACTCCGGAAAAGGATTCTGGAAAAACCGATGCTCAAAAGGATCTAGATGAGCTTCTAAATGAAGATCGTACAACTGCAAAAGAGACAAAATCATCAGGTATTGATTTACAACTTTGAATATGTGACGAAATTCATTTTTGAAAACATTGGATCGATATACATATTTTGGTTCGATAAGGCTAACTTGGATTTGTTAATTCAATCACTAATGATCAATTGTTGATTTGATAAATTGGTGTATTTTGATCTCTATGATATGATAATGATTTAATGATTGTGTGAAATCCTTACGAATGGATAAACAATTGAGGATGGTTTGATGTAACACGAAATCTGGAAATCCATTGAATACTGGATGAAGATTTGAAGATTCAAAGAGGATTCTATGAAGATTGCCTATGAAATCTGGAAAACTACAAGAAAAAAAACTAAGGCGGGAAAAAATTTCTTCAAATTTGAATCTTCGATACTTCAAATGCACACTCACGAGTTGAGTTGTAAAAAAAAAAAGAGAAGAGAAGGGGACATGGATATACACTTCCGAGTAAGACACACGTGCGTCGGAAGTGGTGTCGATATGATCTCTCAAAAGTGGATACTAAGTTGAAGACTTCTGAGTAAGACGTACGCGCGTCGGAAGTAATTTTGATAGTAAATGAAGACTTCCGAGTAAGATGTACACGCGTCAGAAGTGATTATAATGAGATCTCTTGCTAAGTAGATGCTATGTGACACTTCCGAACAAATTACACTTGTGTTGGAAGTGTCACCCTGAAAGACCTCATATAAGAGGCAAATATGAGCAATTCTATATAAAGCTGTAATTGCTATGGTTGAATTGTAAAATTAAGACCTTAATTCTCAAAAAAGGCATTGATCTTATTCTGACCTATGGATTTTATGATATCAGGAACGAAGGATGTACTTGTCCCTTATTTTCCTGCTTCAATGCAAGAGCATTCTAAGTTTCAAGATTGGATCGCAAATGCTAAGTTCCCAACAAAGCTGAAAATGCCAACTTCCATAAAGAAGTATGGTGGACTAACAGATCCTGATGATCATAATATTTGAATTTATCACTGCTGGGAGGCTTGAACGATGGTCAGAAGAAACATGGTGCCACATGCTGGTACAAACCTTTACTGGACCTGCAAGAGTATGGTTCGATGCACTTCCAAATGCACAGATAAGTGGCTTTGAAGACCTAAGGACGAAATTCCTAAGGCAATTTAGCCAACAACGGAAGTGCACAAAGGAGGTGACGGAAGTGCATAACATCCGAAGAAGGAATGACGAAAGCCTTGAAAGCTTCGTTATGCGCTTTAATAATGAAACTATGAAAATATCTGGTGCACAGGATCAATTACGCATATCTGGCTTTTTTCATGGTGTTCGACATACGCACCTGGTGGAAAAATTACATGAGGATCTACCCTAGACAATGGAAGTGCTTATGGATCGTGTTAGGACCTATGTAAAGGGAAGAAGCGCCTCTGGAAACATTCAGGGTGTCAATACCCAGAAACCATCTCAAAAAAGTGGTAATTACCGGAATACAAATGCAAGTGTCTCCGCTGCACCAACAAAAAATCAATCCTGGAAAAAATTCAGATCTGAACCCTATGATCGAAGGGGGGAGGGTAATTACGGAGGATACAAAAAGGCATGGGAGCCTAGATCTAATGATTTCTCGTCACTTACGAAAACTCCAAGTGAAATCTTAGCAACAGAGAATGTCCAATTTTTAAAACCCCAAAGGACTTATAATCCTTTGGGAAGTGACATGGGTAAAATTGTGACTATCATAAGGATCGTGGTCATGACACAGATAATTGTAGACACTTGCGAGGCGAGATCGAAAAAGCCATCAAATCTGGAAAACTATCGCATCTGGTTAAAAATATCAAGGAGGGGCGTCCTCCAGCTGTTAAGCAAACTGTGATCGCAATGATACGGAGAGGATCGAACACTTGGTATCGTAGTGTTAAAACAAAACTTGAAGAAGAAAAATGGAAAAGTCAAGAGATTACATTTCCACCGTTGATTGGAAAAGAATCAAGAGAAGATCCAGTAATTGTGACTGTCGGTATTGCTGGGTTTTTAGTGAAACGGACCTATCTCGATACCGGAAGTGCATCAGAAATTATGTATGAGTCTTGCTTCCGGAAGATGGGATTGGACGTGCAACAAAGGCTAAAGCCTCATAATTCTACTCTCATTGGTTTTTCCAGAGAAGTGGTACATCCGATGGGAGAAATAACTCTTCCAGTGATCTTTGGTGACGATAAGCTCTTCCGAGAAGAGATGATGACTTTTATTGTGGTTGCAACTCCTTCTCCTCACAATGTCATTATTGGTCGCCCTGGGCTTAAAGTTTTGGGCGCTATAGTTTCAACAGCACATGGACTAGTTCGATTCCCAACTCCAAGAGGAATCGCAACTGTCAAAACAGATGCAGATCCACAAGTAGCCTTGGTTGAAAAACCCTTGACACCGGAGGAAGGTTTGAAGAATATAAAAAATGATACTATGGAGAAAAACAAATGGATCATAAATGAGAAGTTTCCGGATCAAACGATAGAAATTGGATCACAACTACAGGATAAACAAGGAAGAAGTTGTTTCAACTATTAATCGACAATGTGGATATTTTCGCATGGGAACCGTCGGATATGACGGGGGTTCCTAGACATTTTGCTGAGCATAAACTAAACATTTATCCATGTGTAAAGCCTATTCAGCAGAAGCGAAGAATTTATGATCAGGTTCGAAACAATGTGGTTAAAGAGGAAGTGGATAAACTTGTGGAAGCAGGGATCCTTCGAGAAGTACTTTATCAAACATGGGTCGCAAATCCTGTTTTAGTCCGAAAACCTGATAATTCCCGGCGAATGTGCATTGATTTTAAAGACCTTAATAAAGCATGTCCAAAGGACTGTTATCCACTTACAGAAATTGACCTAAAAGTTGATTCTTTGGCGGGATATCGATGGAAGCGTTTCCTTGATGCATATAAAGGATATCATCAGATCTTTATGGCTGAAGGAGATGAGGACAAAACTGCGTTTATTACAACCAAAGGTTTATTCTGCTATAAAAAGATGCCATTTGGATTAAAAAAACGCTGGTGCAACTTACCAGCGTCTCATGGATAAGACCTTTCAATCGCAAGTAGGCAGAAATCTTGAAGCCTATGTGGATGACGTAGTCATTAAAAGTTCTCATGAAGAAGATAAGATCAAAGACATTGAAGAGACCTTTAAAAACTTGCGGGGTATCAATATGAAGTTAAACCCCAAGAAATGTTCATTTGGAATGGAGGAAGGCAAGTTTTTAGGGATCCTAGTTAATAAAGATGGGATCCAGGCACATCCGAGGAAAGTCAAAGCGGTCATGGAAATGGAACCGCCTAAAACTCTTAAAGATATACAAACTCTAAATGGGCGTTTAGTGGCTTTGCATCGATTTTAATCAAAAGCAGCTGAAAGAGCTACACCCTTTATGAAAGTTTTGAAAGAAAGTTTGAAAGGGAGCTTTGAATGGACTCCTGAGGCAAATCAAGCCTTTGAAGAGTTAAAAACAGCTCTAGCTACACTTCCAACTCTGACTGCACCAAGAGTTAGTGAAGAATTGATAATGTATTTGGCGGTAACTGATAATGCAGTAAGTGCTGTGCTATTAGTCGAAAGGGAAGATAAAGAACTTCCGATTTACTACATAAGCAAGATGCTAAAAGATTACGAGACCAGGTATCCCATGATCGAAAAGGTGGTCCTAGCACTTGTGCAAGCTACAAGAAGACTTCGTCGTTATTTTCAAGCTCATACTTTAAATGTTCTCACTTCATATCTTATTCAAGGGATCTTTAGAAAACCGGAAATGTCTGGAAGATTGATCAAGTGGGCAATTGAAGTGGGACCATTTGACATACAATTTAAACCAAGAGTGTCGATAAAAGGGCAAGTAGTAGCTGATTTCCTGGCGGAAGTGCCAGTTGGCACAAGTGTAAATGTCATTGCTATTCCTGAAGTCAAAGAACAAGTATGGATCTTACATACTGATGGTTCTTCCAATTCTGATGGCTCAGGAGTAGGTTCGTTCAATTATAAAATTATTTCTTCTTGAAAAAGAGACCGAAATTCATAATATTGAAAAATTTATATATGCCAAATGCAGGCTTGATCTTGAAAAGCCCTGAGGGGGATTAGCTGACATATGCAATTCGCTTCAATTTCTCAACTTCTAATAACGAAGCGGAATATGAGGCATTATTAGCAGGTCTGAACACTCAAACTTTATGAGTTTTTGTGTTTTTTTCCGATTAAAAAAAAAATATATATATATATAGATATGAATGTTCATGATCTAAATAATGAAGACCAAAAGTGTTGAGTACACATGCATTTGCTCCACGAATGCATGTGGTATACATAAACAAAGCTCATATGCGTTTGCTCCATAAAAGTATGGGTAAGATAAAAGGCCTAAACATTGAAATATATTTCAGGTTTAAGGTTGGCAAAGAAAATGGGTGCAATGCAAGTAACTGCTTATGTAGATTCGTTGTTAGTCGCTAGTCAAATCGCTGGAACGTATGAGGCCAAAGGCAAGTACATGGCATTGTACTTGGAACAAGTTCAAGAATTAATCAAAATCTTCAGCAAGTGTGAAGTCTTACATATTTCTAGGGCTCAAAATAGGAAAGCAGATGCACTGAGCAAGCTAGCCTCTGTAGCATTTGAGCATCTAGCTAAAGAGATTCGAGTGGAATTGTTAGAAGCTCCAACTGTCAATCTGAAAATGACCGCGGACGTGCAAATGCAAGAAGACAGTTGGATGACCCCAATTATTCAATATTTAACCATGGGCAAACTTCCGGGTGATAAGGAACAGGCTCGCCAGATACGTGTAAATTCTCTTCAGTATCAAATGCAAAACAATGTTTTGTATAGAAGAAGCTTTTTGGGGCCTTTGTTGAGATGTTTAACCCCAAATGAGGCCGAAAAGATCGTTAAGGATGTACATGAAGGTATATATGGCATTCATGCTGGTGCAAAGATGGTAGTTGTTAAAATCATGAGCCTTGGATACTTTTGGCCAGGATTGTACCGAAGCACTTGGGAGGAGCTTCGCAAATGTCAAGCTTGTCAAGCACATGCTCCGGTGAGCATGCGAGCAAAAAATGTGTTGATCCCCGTTACGTCAGCGTGGCCCTTTCAGAAGTGGGGAATGGACATAGTTGGACCTTTTCCATCAGCAAGCGGAGGGGTAAAGTTTTTATTGGTTGCCATCGATTATTTTACAAAATGGATTGAAGCAAAACCACTTGCTTGTATTTCTGGTAAACAAGTCAAGAAGTTCGTATGGGAACATATCGTATGCCGATTTGGTTTACCTCTCTATATTATAACTGATAATGGACAGCAATTTGCTGGGAACCCATTTGCGGAATGGTGCGAGGAACTTCATATAAATCAGATCTTTACATCAGTTGCACATCCGCAGGACAATGGACAAGTAGAAAGAACAAATTGAAGTCTTGTTGAAGGTATAAAAATGAGATTGGAAAAATATGGGGGTAGTTGGGTCGATGAATTGCCACATGTCTTGTGGGCGCATCGGACCATGCCTAAAACTAGCAATGGTGAAACACCATTCAGTCTTGTATATGGAACTGAAGCTGTCATTCCAGCTGAAATCGGAATACCCAGTCATCGTTTGCAAGTACAAGTGGCGGATAATGATGAAGAATTAAGAACCAATATGGATCTTTTGGAAGAACGAAGAGAAATCACGGCTATACGTGAAAGCAGATACAAAAAAGAAATGGCAAAATATTATAACGCAAAAGTCAAGACCCAACAGTATAAGGAAGGAGAATATGTGTTAAGAAGCAATGAAGTGAGCAGAGCATTTCCGCTTGGAAAAATGTCTCCCAAATGGGAGGGACCTTATATAATCAAAAAAGCGATCGGAAATGGGTCTTACATACTCCAGCAGCTTGATGGAACTGAACTAGTGCGAGCTTGGAACGGAGTTCATCTTCGCAAATGTTATATGTGAAGTTGCAAATACAAAATTTTAGTTGAAAAGTTATAAAATGTTGATCTTTATGTTCTTGTTTCTGCATTTATGATTTTGTAACAAGTTTGATGAAGAATAAGATACTTTTGCTTCTAGTACTTACAAAGATCTATGGAGATACTTATTTCAATTTATATGAAAAGATTATACAAATGCTTGATCATTCTTATGCAAAATATTAAATATAAATGTTTACTTCAAAATGTTGTTCATATAAGCACATGCATATGCTACACAAGTGGCCTCTTTAAACTATAAGAGATTCACATGCGATATAATTCACTTTCTATGATATGGTTCATAAGTCATTAGCAGGTGCATTTCAAAAGTATTACATACCAATACCTTGATGCAGTATCGCTGTTATTCCTTTATTTATAAAGGGTAACCCAAGATAAAGCAAAAACGCTTTTCTTGTCCCCAACTGTCTCATTGACAATTAGAGAGTGCATGTTGGGAAGAGGTGATCAGGCTAGACACCTTGTTAGTACAATGGTTGCTAACAAAAGCCCAAAAGAGAGATGGCCAAACTTAAGTAGATAAAGGTATGCTATGGTTATCAATAAAAGATCCAACTTAAGCTCTCTGAGAGATGGCCACTCTCGCTTCAGCAATGATCCACCGGCCATACATATCCGCTACTAAGCTCTGCTGCTTTGCTTGTGCAAAGGCCTTGTTAGGGATCTGCTGAAGACTGAAAATGTCAGTGGGAGTACTTCCAAGAAGGGCGATCTTCTTTGCAATTGGACTTTCGATGCAAGTGTCACCATTTTTAACTTCCCATTGGGGGACAAAGGCTGCATTTACATCAACGGAATCGAAACTTCTACCGGTATTGCTTCTAAGAGTTATCAAATCTATTTCCTTCTTCAACCATTCAGAGGTGGGAATAGCAAAACTGGGAGCATCCTTCTGCGAAGAAGAGGATGCATGAGCTAAATTGGCCAAAGTGATCAAAGAGGTGGTACCTTTCTACAAACTACTTATGTCAGAAAAACCTGGATCTTGTGACACATCGGGTGAATTCAATAAATAATCATCAATATCAAAATCATCAGCAGGAGGAGGGGTTACCACAGCATCAATTGTTATCTGCACACCCTCTCCCAGTTGAGCATTAACTTCAACAATCTCCGTAGAATCGGAAGTGATCTCAGTAGCTTTGGAAGTGTTTACCTTGGAGTTATGGGGGGAAGATTGCAAATTCCAGCGAGGAGATTTTCTTTTCGTTACTACAAGATCACTTGTTTCCTTTGGAACAACTGCCTTTGCGGATCTCTTGATCCTGCTTCCTCCCTTAGGTGGTAATGATGCTTTTGAAGTCACATTAGCATGACCGTCAATGATCTCCTTGTTTTTACCCTTGAGGGTAATCTCACCACTTCCACCAGCACCACTCTTGGTGATCTTCACAATATCAGCAGCATCACCACTTATAGATTCGGTTTCCTGTATTTTTTCAGAATCAACAACTTCCGGTTGCACATCCATTTGCGATTCAACTTGGTCAACATGCGTTTCTTCAGGACGATAGTCCAAGAAAGAGCTGGCAGTTTGCCGAAGAAACGGCATAGACCCATCTTCCATAACTTCTGCACTTAGATCAATATCATCGAAACTCCTCAACTGCATCGCTTCAAAGAGATCCATTTCTGCAAAACAGTGAAAAAGAGCTTGTCAAAAAACTAAAAAGATATTTTAAAATCAGGATCGCAAATGATGAGAGGGTAATTCCTTACCCTTCCCATGATTCGTCAGAATCGGCCACAGTTCAGGAGTAAACCAAGCCCTACTCATTCTACAAAGAAGAAGAATGGCTTCTGTAAGTTCTCGAATAGGGCTTGCACAAGACACTAACTTATCAAAGGATTCCTGACTATAATCACCGTCGTTTGGATTTGGGTCATGAACCACATCCTCAACATCTCTCCATTCCATTTGAAGGGGAACACATCGATCATCGATATAAAAGAATTTGGATTTCCTTGAACGAGGGTTCGGTGGAAGATGAGTACTAATTCTCTTAACAGATCTCCTACGTTCAAAGGTGTACCAATCACCAGCCATTGTGATTCTATAAAAAGTCCTAAAAAGAGTGACACTTGGTGATACATTGACAGCCCTACAAGTAGCCTCAAAATGGCTTAAACGAGAAAACCCCTGAATATGCATCTGTGAAATGTGGATCTTAAAAAACATCAAAACTCTCATAAGAAACTTGGTAAAGGGGAGACGATAGTTCCCAAGCTTAAACATATCAACGTAAACCCCAATTTTACCACCAGGGAAAGCGGCACATTATAACGATCAATAACTTCATCTAGGTCGCGAGGCGACAAAGATGAAAACGAGATGTGCATATTGTGCTTACTCGAATCATCATCAACTTTAACTGACGGAGATGCCATGAAAAATGCAGTAAAAAGCAACAAGGAAATCGACTGACCTTTAACTGAAATCTCGATAGAAAATTAGGGCTCGAAGGAGAATAAAGAAAGCGACGGAGATGAGAGAAGTAGAGAATGAAAAATTAGGGGAAAATATATATTTATATGGGGCAAGAATTTTGGATCAAAATAACCATTTGAATTTAAAAAATTCAAAACAAAAAACTGAAAACTGTCCCCTCAAATTAATCCCCAACTGACACGTGTACTGGAGGGTACAAAAAATACTCGAGTACAATTCAACATGCAAGACACGCCTGACAAGTCAGTTATTATATACACTTGCAGGAGCGTTTCTTTACAATAATACTTTTAAATATCCTTATGAGAATGTAACGACTACATTTGCAGAAGCGATCTGTTTTAAAGACAAGTGAAGTCTTATGATCCATTAGATCCTGCTTCACAAGCATTTCCTATTATGATCTTTGTAACTTAGTCCTTAGTCATTTCTACAAAACAACATAAGGACTAGGGGGACTTGATGACCAGATCTATGAAATCGTTAAATATGGAGAAAATTTTTGATCTTCGAAATCTATGATCTGCACAAAAGAGGGATGTGTGTTACATTCTTTTTACCTTAGTGTCGGTTTTTTCCCATAGGGTTTTTCCGAACAAGGTTTTTAATGAGGTAACAAGTATAAAACACATGGGGACCTAATAAAGATGATCGATAAAATCTTCCAAACTTATCGGAAGTGCAAAATACTTTTAACCTCTAGTCCAATAATTATTGCTCGAATAATCAGTGGACTAGGGGGACTTGATGAGGATAGGTCAAGGCTGGACATGAAAATGGCTTAGCGGCTACATTTCCGATGATAAAGACCTCAAAGAGCAAGTGTCGTATAAGGGACAAGTCGGAAGTGATGCAGTTGCGGATGAACAAGACGCAAGTGCATCCAACCAGCCTGTGCAGATGCGACTCTAGTAGCTCTATAAATAGCTCACTTATTCATCAGTAATGTAACTTTCAGTTCTGGAAAAACCACACATTCACTGTGTGTTTTTCCCCAATTGTACTCAAATATAGCAATTCCAATAAAACAATCAATTCATCTATTATTCTCCATTACATAGCTTGTTCCTAGTTAAATTATAAGTTCATATCTACATACGGTGTGATTTTGTGGTTCATCATGCAACAAAGGCTGAAGCCTCATAATTCCACTCTTATTGGCTTTTCTGGAGAAGTGGTACATCTGATGGGAGAGATAACTCTCCCAGTGATCTTTGGTGATGATAAACTCTTCCGAGAAGAAATGATGACTTTTATTGTGGTAGCAACTCCTTCTCCTCACAATGTCATTATTGGTCGCCCTTGGCTTAAAGTTTTAGGTGCTATAGTCTCAATAGCATATGGATTAGTTCGATTCCCAACTCCAAGAGGAGTCGCAACTGTTAAAACAGATGCAGATCCACATGTAGCCTTGGTTGAAAAACCACTGATACCAGAAGAAGGCTTGAAGGATATAAAAAGTGGTACTGTAGAGAAAAACAAATGGATCATAAATGAGAAGTTTCCGGATCAAACAATCGAAATTGGATCACAGCTAGAAGTAGAAACAAGGAAGAAGTTGTTTCAACTATTAATAGACAATGTGGATATCTTCGCATGGGAACCGTCGGATATGACGGGGGTCCCTAGACATTTCGCTGAACATAAACTAAATGTTTATCCAGGTGTAAAGCCTATTCAGCAGAAGCAAAGAATTTATGATCAAGTTCGAAACAACGTGGTTAAAGAGGAAGTAGATAAGCTTATGGAAGCAGGGATCCTTCGAAAAGTGCTTTATCAAACATGGGTCGCAAACCCTGTTTTAGTCCTAAAACCTGATAAATCTTGGCGAATGTGCATTGATTTCAAAGACCTTAATAAGGCATGCCCAAAAGACTGTTATCCACTTCCGGAAATCGACCTAAAAGTTGATTCTTTAGCGGTGTAGGTCCGGAAAATCTACCAAAACACGATATTGATATCACAAACGAGTGCGGAATCCTCGTAGGTGATTGATTCAGGATAGAGAAGAGAAGAAACACGAAGAATACGATGATTAAATGTTAAAAACTTGATCTTTGCACACAAGAAAACTTGTCGGGTACAAAACCACCAATCGTAAACTCTCTTCTCTCTCGTATACGATCGTAATCATTAAGTGGCTCTCTTAGAAATCGTAAACTAGCATCCCCTAATGAGGAGGTCAAGTGGGGTTTATATAGGCACCCCAATGGGTTTACTACTGGGCCCCTTGTGGATCAAAAACCCAATAGTAAACCCAAACCCATTCATAAACTAGCCTAAATACAATAGCAAACTAGCCTATGATTCTAATGAAACCCTCTAAGCCCAGCCCAACTTATTTAATATTACAAGCCTCATAATCTAGCCTCTACAATCTTCCCCTAGGCTTGTGATATTAAAAGTCTTCGATCTTTGAACTTCTTCTTCTTAACTGGCTGGCATGAATGTTGATGAGGATTCTTTCAGCAGAAATCTTCATTGGGTTTCATGAGGGGCACTTGGGACTTCCTCTTGATCAGCATCAGCTTGAACTTCTTGAAATGAACAAGCAATGAAATGGAGGACTCTCATTGACTTGCTTCTTTTGAAAGAACTCACTACTACAAAAACTGGCATTCTTGACGTGCATTGCGCGTCAAGAAGGTGCCTTCTTGACACGCAAATGCGTGTCAAGGATGCGGGGGTCAAGAAGCTTCTTGACGCGCAAAATGCGTGTCAAGAAGCTCTTGACGCGCGAACGATGACGCGCTATCCATGACACTCCATTCTTGACACCCATTTTGCGCGTCAAGAAAGGGTGTCGTCTGTTTTTAATAATTTTTAATTAATTATATATTTTTAGTGTCGTCTGTTTATGACACGCAAAACTGCGTGTCATGCATTTTATGACAAAATTAAAAAAATATATTTTTGTGGATTTACTAATTTCTACAAATAATGATAATTAATCTGATATTACAAAATAAAAATACATTTAACAACAATACAAAGTAATCATGAGTTTACAAATAGATTTAACAATAAATCTATAATTATAAATCTAGCCAACACAATATCATTTACAAGGAAACGGTTTTTCTCCTATCTTTCTCATACGGACTCCAATTGAGGTGATTCAAAAGGCCCCAGACTCGTCTCCATGTCCTTTACCATATCATCCAGCTAAATTGGTCAAAATCAGCTGCTACAATTGCCATAAATCACAGCTGTAACCTGATGGGTGCGTTTTGACCCGTTAAGCTTGTTTCTGTCATATCTTGGTCATACGAACTCGGATTGGAATGATTCAAAAGGCCACGAACTCGTCTCTATGTCCTTTACAATGTAATCTAGGTAAATAAGTCAAAAAAAGCTACTAAAGTTGCCAGAAATAGCAGCTGTAACCTGACAGGTGCGTTTTGACCCGTTAAGCTTGTTTTTGTCATATCTTAGTCACACGAACTCGGTTTGGGGTGATTCAAAATCCCACAAAGCCCTACCCTATGAGTTTCGAAAGTTATTTACCTGGACAACTTAATAGGAGCACACATCTTCTGTTAAACCCACTATTCCAGCCCCTGTTTGAGCATCTGGTGACTGCAGCACCTCTTTGAACTATATGAGTTATAAATCAAAGGCACCTAAAACATACATATGTAATTTAGTTATAAATCAGTTATAAATCAAAGGCACCTAAAACATACATATGTAATTTAGTATAGCATGCATGTGCCAAGAGCTTGAACCATTTAACGACCTGATTATTATATAGCCCATCTAAAATTTTGTTGTAACACAGTTGAACATGGTTATAATAAATTGGTGTTCAGGTAGGCTTATGTTCAAAATAATCAAGACATAATAAAATAATATCATATTAATAGCAGCCACTTCTAACCTTCTGTTTACATCTGCACCATCAGAATCCTTTTGGTATTTGCTCTCATCTAAAGCCTCTGTTCAAAGATAGAGCATGTTATTCCAAAAGAAACAAAACAAATAAAACATAAACGGGCTAGCAGGTATAGAAACAGTAAGGCCCACCCTTCTCATCTTTTAGCTTGTAGCAATCAGTCCACCACCCATATACACATACAAACACTGTTTTCTACATTCCATTTTATTACAGTTGATTATATAATTTGATTTCTTAAATATCATGTCCCTTTCAAAACACGCATCCAAACACCCTCATTAGAAATAATAGGAGTGTTTACATCTATCCAGATTCTGTAATGCATTAATCCATTTCAAAATGAAAAAAAAAAAAGAATTGGAGAATGAAGAATCAAAATATGTAGCATAAAACATCAGAGTCTTCAAATGCACCTATCACATAAACCTACCAAGCAAAGCAAAGCAAGCAAAGCAATAGTAACAAAAAGTTACTGATACAGAATATCTAGAGATTTATAAATGATTAAATTAGCTTATAACTGTAATACAGATCAAAAAGCATGTTAAGAATAGTCAAGTTTTAATTTAAACCTTCTAGGATTTTTATTAACCACATAGAACTATATTACATGGAGATTTATAACAGGTACCATAATACAAAAATATAAATTACAAGGCTGAAACTTACAATGACCAGCAAGAAAATACCTCCTAAAGACCAAAGCAATTGGAAGTTATACATATCATGCTATCATTTATTTTCCTCATCTTTCTATTATGATTTTCAATCAGCTATCACCAACATAAAAATTACAAAGACATAGCTAACTTGTAGGTATAAACAAAAATATAACTAATTATAAAAATGCTACCTGCAGTCTAACATGTTACTAAAGAACAACAATTTAAAACATATTGACCATATACACGTAGTTGAAAAAAGAAAGATAGGTTGAATGGGATTGACCAATAATGCAAAAACACAACCAAGAGATAGTTTTAACATACCAGTTCTACATCATCAACTAAGAAATATTTAGTATTATACTCATAAACATCAGGAACCTCACCAAGATCTTCCTCATCATTGTTGTTTTTACCTTGTATGTATAGAAAAAACATCCATCAGGAAAATGATACGAAAGAATTGAAACCATAAATGGACCCAAATGACTTCCATATATATTCATGGTAGTGATTACATTACCTGATAGAGATCCATCACATATCTGGATATACGGAAGCCTAGTAACAGGGGAGATGAGTACAAATTTGGACTACCAAAAGTAAGCCTGCAGTCTTCCTCATACATAGTATTCAATCAAACAAAGCCTAAGTAACAACATCCCAGGAAGCCTTTTATATATCTGCAAGTAACAAGATTTTCAAAAAAAAAAATTGACTGGAAATTATTCCTTTTGTTTTCTGAAATAATATGTGATAATCGTTTTTTACTTGAATAAATGAAACAAGAGGCAATGAACTGCTACTCATGAATGATTAGCAATCAGATGAAACATAGCAAGCACACCCATAAAAGTAGTTTCATGATACTACAGGTCAAGATAACCAGGAAAAGTTGAGATATCTTTTTTAGCAAAATAGAGGACACTACTACAAAAACTGGATATCTTTTTTTTAGCAAAATAGAGGACACTACCTGATTTGTATACATATATAAATTGTAGATCAGCAACAGATCATATGGATGTGCAGCCGACATATCTTGGAAACACTTATGATTTTTTAATATTGCTTTTTGTTGTTTTGCTTTTTGTAAACACTAACCTTGTAAAAGAGCATTTGGAAAGCAAACATATTTTGAGTTCAAAATGAACAGCTACAGAAACACAATGAAACATATACCTGCACTTTCAGCTGGAGCTGCTTCAGATACTCAATGGCTTCATCCAACATCGAGGCCTTATCAGTCTATTATACAAAACAACAAAACAACAAAGCAAAATCAACTAATCAAAACCAGACTTCATTTCATTTACAAGCTTACAGCATCTATCATGCATACCTTGTTAGAATTTGGAACCAAGGTCTGCAAGGCTTTCAGTTTCTCAACTAATCAAAACCAGACTTCATTTCATTTACAGAGCTTGGTCAACGGTCAAACAATCATAAACTAACTGAAAAACAATAAAATCTATACTTACCAATTGTTTTCTTGTGTGGGTGTCAAATCGCCTGATGCTACCAAATGATCTAAAAAAGTCAACACAGGGACTGGTATTACAAGTCAAGAAAATATCAAACAAGTCATACCTGCTTGTGGAACACCATTCTTGCAAGTCAATATAACATACAATAGCTCAGTTTAGTTTACTTTTTATTCCAATAGCACAAACATTAAAAAGTGAATAATAGAACTTCATTTATCAGCATTGTACAACTCTGGCAACTGCATGAAGTACAGGCCCGGAGAATCTATGAAAAGAACTCTCTAATCTGCAACAAATCAAGAGGAAAGTGATGAAGATCTGCATGTATAATTACAAGCCAAATACATCATTATTTCTAGGATTTACAAATGAATGAAAAATACAAATTTGATGTTATAATCAGTTATAATCATTTATTATATGCAATAAAAATTATGCATACCACAATCATTATCATCATCTATATCCCACTAAGGCGGTGACATTGTACCAATGTTATATAGTGTAATAAGCAGGCAAAATGGGCGGGGCGGGTTCTGTAACGGGTTAGAAAGGGTTATCTATATGTGTATACAAGGTTTTAGAATGCTGATGCAACTTTTTTACATCTTAATTGCTGCCTTCAGCAAAACAATTGTTGTAAAAATCATAAGAACACAGTTAAGAAATGGTATCTGATGTTTGCTATATGTGTATACAAGGTTTTAGAATGCTGATGCTAAATAACAGCACATGACCATAGGCAAACAAGATCCAGTTAAAGCTACAAACTGAAAATCTATACAGGATAGTACCTGAACGCCCGACATGTAGGGGTGAGCTTGAGGGCTTTGACTCCTTTGGTGTGTCTTCCGCTTCCTTGGCGGATTTCTCCATCTCACTGCTTCCCATTGCTCAAATAGAACCACTAGAAATATCATGCAACCATCGTATCATTATAAACAAGAGTTTGTTGACTCCTTAGGCTCTGTATAATCATATCATCATAAACAAGAGTTTGTTGTTAGGACATAAGTAACAAGAGTTTGTTGTTAGGACATAATCATATCATCGAAACAGTCCTCCTCTACCTATTCGATTCAAGTATGGTACTATGGTTCATTGTCAGGCTCTGTATAACCATCACATAGAACTGGGAGATCGTATCACAGATGCATGTTTCATGTTTCAAGCGATTAAAGGATATGAAAGTTCGAAGCCCTAAATCACCCAAATAAACATCCATCTTACCACCAAAACTGAAAGCAAAGAGAATGAAATTGAAGCAGGTCCTAAATCAAATAACTAATTTCAAAAAATTGGTAAAGCGGAAGTATTGAGCTAAACTTGCTAACCATCGACTAAACTTGCTAACCATCGAATAATTTCACAAACTTGTTTGGGCTAATCCATCGATTAAACTGAATCGTACCAGATCCTTAGGAAGATGAAGGAGATGGAATTAGGGCTAACCAGATTCACGAAGATGGGATGAGCGCGTACCAGATTCTTAGGGAAAAATTTCGATGGCGTGAGCTGAGATGGAGATGACGACCATGAACCGGGGAGCTTTAGGGCAAAATGTCGATGGCGTGAGCTTAGATGGAGATGACGACCAATGAACATCGGATGATAGATCGACTACGGAAAGCGTATGTGAAGACGTATGGCAATTCGGATGTCGTCCAAAAGCAGGGTTTCTTCATCCGGATCTTGATTTGGTGATGATTTAGCGGCGGCGGATTTCTGGCGTAAGAGAAAGATGTTCTTGAGATTTGAGAGTGAGATGGAGATTAAACGGAGCGAGATCGGGTATGGGGGGAAAATAGAGGCTGAAAATTGAAAATTAGGGCAAAATATTGGGGGGAAATTTGGAGCCAAAAATTAAAAGACGACACTTTTTCTTGACACGCGGTTTTTATGTGTCCTCCGTGTTTTTTTTTTTAAATATGACAGAAATTCTTGACACTCAAAAATGCGCGTCATGAATTCTTAGGAATTACCTATAAATGACATTTTATTTTGACACTTCAGTTTTTGCACGTCAAGAATTATCGAGTGTCATCGTTCGCGTGTCAAGGAAGGCAGTTTTTGTAGTAGTGACTGGTTCTTGCTGAATCTTCGGTAACTGTCTTGAATCTCCAAAACAATTAGAGGTTAAATTTTGAAAAACCTCTAAGTGTGAAGAACTTGATTGTTGAACTTCAAACTTCATGAACTCTGACTGCTCTCTCTATCATTTTCTTTTTCAATGATTGACTTCAAATCTTCAGCTTCCCCTAAACTTGTGAGCATTTTCTTTGATAATCTTTTAGAAGCTTATAAAGACACCAACAACTTCCCTTGAACAGTTGCTTATTTAGATGGAAGTCTTGACCGGCTGGTTCTTTAACTTGAGCAGTAGCAACATCTTTCTATCATCAACCTGTCTGACACACATTTGAAAAAAATATACTCCACCAGACATTTGATGACTAGTCTTTGGGTTAGGAGGTAATTATCATCTATTCAGTTGATTCAAATTAACATAATTTTAACCAAAAACCCTAATATAGATTACGGGTGTTCTATAAAACTTCCCCTGAACCCAAGACCTCTAAAGACTTCCCCTTAGCTGATAACTTCCCCTCAGCTAAGGACTTCCCCTGAGATAATACATATTATCTTCGAGTTGCCTTCAGATACTATGTATTATGGAAGTCTTTTCATTAGATAATAAGTATCATCCTCGAGTTCCCTTCGGATAATACTTATTATCCTCCCTCCTTCCCCTAAAAATTTGTCAAGATCTGACAGAGGAAGTCTTTACCATTAGATAATAAGTATCATCCTCGAGTTCCCTTTGGATAATACTTATTATCCCATACTCCTTCCCCTAAAAATTTGTCAAGATCTGTCGGGGGCATATTGTCATGCATTAAAACCCATGAAAAACACATTTTGACTTCTCAAATCAACCTGGCCAAGACGAAAACACACCAAAAAGAACTTAACGAATCACACACGAAAGATATAAACTAAACAAATACTTACAAAACCAAACATGAGAAAGTTTATAAGGGATCAAACCGTATGAATCTAACTGAGGAACCCTTTTCAGCTTCAGTTACTCGACTAGTCCAGGTGATTGCCGGTATGTTTGTCCGCTTAAACTCAAACCCGTTTAATCCCAACCGAATGCGTCATGCTTAATATAGTACATTATTACCGTCATGTTTAATAGTCCCCACACCCAAGCGTACACAGCAAAACCTACCCAACCTCAGAGTTTATTGAGGATTCACAAACCCCCAACTTGAGGAACCATGCACCACGGCTATGACTACCACTTATTTTCATTAACCATCAGTTGGTGATCAGGTCGGCCGCTAAGCACGCAAAGAAGACCAACTGATTGATTATTTATTCTCTTTTCTTTTTCATTTTTATTCATTTTTTTTATTTCTTTTTCATTTCGTTTTATTATGTGGTGTAGTCATGACAGCAGAGACATGGCGTGTGAGAGAGTGAATACTAGGTATAATTACCACTCTCAACCCGTTTTTGCTGGGACTCAGTCTTTTAAACCATGCAACCTGGGATGGGAAACTAAACATATATATCTTTTAAGTTCACTGCACTTTCATTGGAGGTCATAAGTTTAGGTCGAGCCTACCGAGCATATCACCGTGGAGCTTGCCTTTCACTTCCGCCTTACGCGTGTCAGCCATCTCCAACCCGGACATTCATTTTACTTCCCCTAAACTTCTCAAAAACAAGACACAAACAATTAAAAATTGAAAAGCACACTATTTTTGAGGGGTCAACTTTTTCTTCATCTTTACATTTCTTCCCCTTGCTTTTTGATTTTTAATGTCAGAATCTTGTGAACATCATTTTTCAGTTTTTTTTTTTAATAAAAAAATAAAACACACAAACACACTTAAAAGAACAAAACACAAAATTTGGAAGATATCTGGCCAAGCTAACTTTCAAAGTATTGATTTGAAAATTTTAGAAAATTGGGTTTCATGATATGCACACTTCATTACATTTGAAGTCAAACACATAATCAATCAACAGCTTAATTGAAACTTTAATGAAATAGGTTTGACTCAAAAGACCCTTTGTTGCCTCATCATTCAAACAACCAAGTTAAGAACAGTACCTTTCATGCTGATTTTGACCTTTTACCTCTTAATGAGACATACCTTCCATTTATAGATTACTTGACATGACATGAAGTTATGTCTCCTAAACTGTGCCTGGAACAATCACTTATCAACAAACAAATTAGTAATAAAAACGTTAGTGATAATCCTCCTTGATCGTTCCTGCACAAAGTGAGAGATTAGTTAGCCATTGGTACCCAGGCCATTGTTTTTCTGGGTACACCTGAGGAATCAATAAAGGATACTTCTTGTAAGAACATCCCCTTTTGAGAAATCAGGAAGTTGTGATGGAGCTGCCTTGATTTTTGGTTTCCAAGTTCCAGGTGATTTAACATTTGTTTTAGTCACCTTTGGAGTTGTGACCTTAGGTATTTCAACCTTCTTCGTTTTAGATTCACTTTTCAAAACAGTTTTCGTTTTAGTCACCTTTGGAGTTGTGACTTTAGGTATTTCAACCTTCTTCATTTTAGAATCATTTCTCAAAACAATTTTAGTTACCTTGGGAGGGGTAACCTTGGGTTTTTCAGACTTTGGTTGTTTTGAAAACTGTTTCTTCACCTGTTTTTGGAAATTTTGGTAACTTGGAAACTGTTGTTTTGATTTAAATATTTTCTTTCATCTTTGGCAGCGCCCCAATGTTGATCAGAGGGTTTAACCTTAGGAGTAACAGTCGTCCTTGCCTTAGGTGTTTGCACCATCATCACCTTAGACTTCACAGACTCCTGAGATGAAACCCTTTGACTTTTCGGAAAATAGGGTTCATAGGGGCGATAAAGGCAGTTCCTAGCAATATGACCAGCGATGCCACAATTAAAACAAGTCTGCTTCTTTAGATAGAAGTCAGACGTGTACCCATTTGTCTTCGGTGGCTGATATGGAGCTGGTTTGCCTTGTGTATGCTTCATTGGTTTGACAGCAGCTTCAGATTTGACTTTCTGCTGGTTTGTCGAAGCCTGCGTCGAACCTGTCTTTACTGTCTTTGTGCTTCCTTGATTCTTTGACGTTGAAGCACCATTCTTGCAATTACAACAACAACTACATGATCCAACTGAAGAAATGGGAGACACAGCTACTCCCTTGAGTTTTTCATTCTTCACTCCAGCTGTTGGTTTCATGCTTGGATGATTGATGGTGATCTTTGGCCTCTCAACTTTAGGTTCGCTTATCACTCCATCGGTTATACCCTTGAACTTGGAGGAGAAGGACGGTAATTCATATCCTACATCTAGTTCTTGGTCAAACATTGATCCAGATGTCATAAAGATCTTCCCCTCAGGCCGTGTCGTCAAGATCACCTTTTCCCTTTCGACTTTGTCAATTACCTTGAAGTATGGGGTTTCAATTTCAGGGTATGGTTTCAACTCTATCCCAGCCTCATCAGACTTAGAGTTGTGACATCTGTTATACTCCTGGCACTCAGCATCATCTCTTGATACGTCCTCTATTCTCCCTTCACCATATGTCATGTTTGCCTCGTTGTCTATTTCCTCTTGAGTCAATGGTGTAGTTCCAACCAAGACACTATCAATAAGAGGAGCAGCTTCTTTATAATCAGACTTGGTTCGTTCAACTTGATCCTCACTAAGAAGTATTCCTACAATGTCTCTGGGAACTGGTGGAGGAATGATGCTATTTGCAGACAGAGACTTGTCAGACTTTTCTGACCCACGCCCAGTTTTATCTTTCCCAACTTGACCAGTCACAACAGCATGTGACAATTCCTTTCCAGCATCGAGCATTCTTTTGTTTCTTTCCTGATTGCAATCATACTTGACCTGCAGCTCATCAAATTTTTGTTGCAGTTCAGTTAATTTCTATGTAAGCTTAGATATCTCAATCCTAGCCCGATCATATAAGATAGTCTTCTCCGTTGCTAGCTTCTGATATTTCTCAATTTCTCGTTTCTGAGCTTTTACCTTCTCCTCATTCTTTTTCCATCTACCCTTAAAAGAACTCCTCTCGCATTCTGTCTCAAATAATTCTATCTGATAATTTTTACAAATTTGCCTAAGTCCAGGAATTATACGAGCACAAGTGTGATTGGGACATATCTCAGTTTTGTCAACTTCATCTGTGAAATCATCTTTGTCCTCAACTATATTCTTTTCTTCAACCACTGAACTCATTATGCAGCTTCTGAAAATTTTGAAAAATCAGCAAAAACGGCAAAATCGGCAAAATCGGCAAAATCACTATTCAAAGAATAGTGTCAGAAACTTAAAACTGAAAAACGGAGGCCTTCGGAGTGGAATTTGGGGGTCCAAACGAGCTTCCTTGGTTGTTAGTCTGGGGTAATTCTGGGGCTCAGTGTCACGAACGTCGTGTTCAAATTTGAGATTTTAACTCCAAACGAGTCAAAAGTTACGTCCGTTTCCGTGAAAGTGTGAAATAATGACTTTTTGCCGCAAATCCTGTTTCCGATCGTAAACCCTGTTTCCGATCGTAAACACCTTCGGGTCGTAAACAACGATCGTAAACAACGATTCCGATCCAGCCAGTCGTAAACACCTGATTCCGATCGAGCATAGTCGTAAACTCCGATTCCGATCGAGAAAAATCGTAATCTCCTGATTCCGGCTGAAAAATGTCGTAAACACACGTTTCCGAGCAGAAAAAGTCGTAAACTCAATTCACCGGATCGTAAAAACGATAAAGCCTCGATCGTGAACTCGTAAACCCAAAACTGATGAAGATCTTCAAAACAAGCAGTCGTAAACACCCAAATCAGCCCAAATACCGATCGTAAACGTGAAGAACAACAGCAGAACCAATCGGAAACACCTCCAGCAGCTTCAAATCTTCAAAAACCAAATTTTTTCCAGAAAAAAAGCTTGAATCCAATATCGTGAGAACCTCGAAACACTCGTTTCTTGGCTCTGATACCAATTGTAGGTCCAGAAAATCTACCAAAACACGATATTGATATCACAAACGAGTGCGGAATCCTCGTAGGTGATTGATTCAAGATAGAGAAGAGAAGAAACACGAAGAATACGATGATTAAACGTTAAAAACTTGATCTTTGCACACAAGAAAACTTGTCGGGTACAAAACCACCAATCGTAAACTCTCTTCTCTCTCGTATACGATAGTAATCACTAAGTGGCTCTCTTAGAAATCGTAAACTAGCATCCCCTAATGAGGAGGTCAAGTGGGGTTTATATAGGCACCCCAATGGGTTTACTATTGGGCCCCTTGTGGATCATAAACCCAATAGTAAACCCAAACCCAATCATAAACTAGCCTAAATACAATAGCAAACTAGCCTATGATTCTAATGAAGCCCTCTAAGCCCAGCCTAACTTATTTAATATTACAAGCCTCGTAATCTAGCCTCTACAAGCGGGATATCGGTGGAAGTGTTTCCTCGATGCATATAAAGGATACCATCAGATCTTTATGGATGAAGTAGATGAAGACAAAACTGCGTTTATTACAAATGAAGGTTTATTCTGTTAAAAAATGCCGTTTGGATTAAAAAATGTTGGTGCAACTTACCAGCGTCTCATGGATAAGACCTTTCAATCGCAAGTGGGTAGAAATCTTGAAGCCTATGTGGATGACGTGGTCATTAAAAGTTTCCATGAAGAAGATATGATTAAAGACATTGAATAGACCTTTAAAAACTTGTGGAGTATCAATATGAATCTAAACCCAAGGAAATGTTCATTTGCGATGGAGGAAGGTAAGTTCTTGGGGGTCCTAGTCAATAAAGATGGGATCCAGGCGCATCCGAGAAAAGTTAAAGCGGTCATGGAAATGAAACCGCCTAAAACCCTAAAAGATATACAAACTCTAAATGGACGTTTGGTGGCTTTGCATCGATTTTTATCAAAAACAACTGAAAGAGCCACACCATTCATGAGAGTCTTGAAAGAAAGTTTAAAAGGAAGTTTTGAGTGGACTCCCGAGGCCAATCAAGCATTTGAAGAGTTAAAAACAGCTCTAGCTACACTTCCGACTCTAACTGCATCGAAAGTTGGTGAAGAATTGATAATGTATTTGGCGGTAACTGATAATGCAGTAAGCGCTATACTACTGGTTGAAAGGGAAGATAAAGAACTTCCAATTTACTACATAAGCAAAAGGCTAAAAGACTACGAGACCAGATATCCTATGATCGAAAAAGTTGTCCTAGCGCTTGTGCAGGCCACAAGAAGACTTCAGCGTTATTTTCAAGCTCATACTGTGAATGTTCTCACTTCATATCCTATTCAAGGGATCTTCAGAAAACTGGAAATGTCTGGGAGATTGATCAAGTGGGCAATTAAGGTGGGACCATTTGACATACAATTTAAACCAAGAGTTTCAATAAAAGGTCAAGTGGTAGCTGATTTCCTGGCGGAAGTACCAGTTGGCACAAGTGTAAATACCATTACCGTTCCTGAGGTTAAAGAACAAGTATGGATCTTATATACCATGGTTCTTCCAACTTTGATGGCTCAGGAGCAGGTTCGATCAATTATGAAATTATTTCTTCTCTTGAAAGTGATTGATATTCAAAGTATTGAAAATTTAATATATGCCAAATGCAGGCTTGATCTTGAAAAGTCCCGAAGGGGATGAGTTGACATATGCAATCCATTTTAATTTCTCGAATTCTAATAATGAAGCAGAATATGAGGCATTGTTAGCAGGTTTGAACACTCAAACTTAATAAGTTTTTGTGTTTTTTCGATAAAAAAAGGGGAGAAATATGGATACGATTGAGCTAAGTAATGAAGATCAAAAGTGCTGAGTACACATGCATTTGCTCCATGAATGCATGTGATATACATAAACAAAGTTCATATGCACTTGCTCTGTAAAAGTACGGATAGATAAAAGACCTAAACTTTGAAATTTATTTCAGGTTTAAGGTTAGCAAGAAAGCTGGATGCAACGCAAGTAACCGCTTATGTAGATTCATTGTTAGTCGCTAGTCAAATCGCTGGAACATACGAGGCCAAAGGCAAATACATGGTGTTGTACTTGGAACAAGTTCAAGAATTAATTAAGATCTTCAGCAAGTGTGAAGTCCTACATATTTCTAGAGCTCAAAATAGGAAAGCAGATGCGTTGAGCAAACTAGCATCTGTAGCATTTGAACATCTAGCTAAAGAGATTCGAGTGGAATTGTTAGAAGCTCCGACTGTCAATCTGAAAATGACTGTGGACGTGCAAACGCAAGAAGACAGTTGGATGACCCCAATTATTCAATATTTGACTATGGGCAAACTTCCAAATGACAAGGAACAGGCCCGCCAGATACGAGTAAATTCGCTTCAGTACCAAATGCAAAACAATGTTTTGTATAGAAGAAGCTTTTTTGGACCCTTGTTGAGATGTTTAACCCCAAGTGAAGCTGAAAAAATCTTTAAGGAGGTACATGAAGGCATATGTGGCATTCATGCTCGTGCAAAAATGGTAGTTGTTAAAATCATGAGCCTTGGATACTTTTGGCCAGGCATGTACCGAAGCACTTGGGAGGAACTTCGTAAATGCCAAGCTTGTCAAGCACATGCTCCGGTGAGCATGCGAGCAAAAAATGAATTGATCCCTGTTACGTTAGCATGGCCCTTCAAGAAGTGGGGAATAAACATAGTTGGACCTTTTCCACCAGCAAGCGGAGGGGTAAAGTTTCTATTGGTTGCGATTGATTAGTTTGCAAAATGGATCGAAACAAAACCACTTGCTTGTATCTCTGGTAAACAAGTCAAGAAGTTCGTATGGGAACATATCGTATGTCGATTTGGTTTACCTCTCTACATTATAATTGATAATGGACACCAATTTGCTGGGAACCCATTTGCGGAATGGTGCGAGGAACTTCATATAAATCAGATCTTTACATCAGTTGCACATCCGTAGGCCAATAGCCAAGTTGAAAGAGCAAATCGAAGTCTTGTTGAAGGTATAAAAATGAGACTGGAAAAGTATGGGGGTAGTTGGGTCGATGAATTGCCACATGTCTTGTCGGCACATCGAACCATGCCTAAAACTAGCAATGGTGAAACACCATTCAGTCTTGTATATGGAACTGAAGCCGTCATTCTGGCTGAAATTGGAATACCCAGTCACCGTTTGCAAGTACAAGTGACAGATAATGATGAAGAATTAAGAACCAATCTGGATCTTTTGGAAGAACGAAGAGAAATCACAGCTATACGTGAAAGCAGATACAAGAAAGAAATTGCAAAATAATATAACGCCAAAGTCAAGACCCAACAGTATAAAGAGGGAGAATATGTGCTAAGGAGCAATGAGGTGAGTGATGAAGTAAACGATACATCGGATGTGTTTTACATATCCGATCGGTCACTTCCAAGTCCTCCGGATATGATGTCCGTCGGAAGTGTTTGTGCAGGCTTTGGACAAATGCGATTAAGCAGATGCAGGCTAAGGAATCACGAGCGAGACCTATAAATACCTGGCGAGAGATGTAATTTAGGGACTTCAACTTGACTTGTAAATCTCATATTTTACATATGCATCTGTATACTCTTTCTTTACAAACATCAATAAAATTACTTCTCTTACCTCGATCATTCTAGTCTTTCCATTACTCTTGAATCCTGATTTAGCTATCTATCTAATCCGGTGATTACTTGCTTTTTCAGTGGCGCCATCCAATAGTTGACACGAACATTGAGTAATGGAGTCGTTTGATGATTTGAGGAAATCGTTCGTCAATTCTTCGTGGGGAGAGAAGAATAAAGAGGAGAGCCTGTCTAAATCAGGAGTGTTTGTGGATTTATCCTCTTCGTCAAAATCAAAGCAGTCGACGATGTTACAAAAGGAACAGAATGTTGTCACACCGAATTCTAAAACATTTACAGAACTAAAGTCATCTGGTAAACAGACACAGGAGGACGATGGTAGTGATTTTGGTTCACTAAAGCGGTTTGTTTTGGTAAATCATGACACCGATGGTAAAGACCTGCGTGTGTCAGAATGTGATGAGTTAGACGAGCTCGATGTCGATTTTTTGATCATAAATAAAAGTTTGCTGGTACAGTTGAAGAGGCGGCAGATGAAGGAGGATGAGCAGCAAAACAAGGAAAATGAAGAAAAGAGGCATGATCAACAGCATGATGAGGAGTTGTTGCAATATTGGACCAATCAAGGAAGTCAAAAGGAATATGATTGTGATAAGGACAATCGCGTTCCAGAAAAGCGTAATGTTGAGAAAAGTTATACGGTGAAAGGTACACGTTTAATTAGCAAGATAAACTCATTAATTAAGCATATGAATATGTTGATTAGTATGATATGATAAATATTTTATATGTTTAAATTCAAAAATGCATGATGAGATGAGTATATGATTATGTTAAATAAATTTTGTTAAGAAGTTTTGTATATGTTTTGTGGAAATTTTTTGACATGCACAGATATAATAGTACCATACATGCCTCAATCAATGAAGTCACATTCCAAATTTTCGTTATGGATATCCGAAGCTACTTTTCCGAAGAAGTTGAAATTGCCAACAGTAGTAAGGAAATATTCTGGACTGGCTGATCCGGATGATCATATATTTGAATTTTATTCTGCTGCTCGTTTAGAACAATGGTCTGAAGAAATTTGGTGTCATATGTTTGTACAAACTTTTACTGGTGTGGCACGAGTATGGTTCGATTCATTACCGGCAGGGCAAATTGATAGTTTTGAAGATCTGAAGAACAAGTTTCTTCGGTAGTTTAGTCAGCAGAAGCGGTGTATGAAAGATCCAACCGAGGTGCATAATATTAGAAGGCGAGATAATGAATCCATTGAGGATTTTATTACGCGGTTTAACAAAGAAAGTATGGGGGTTGAAGGAGCTGGAGATCAGTTGCGGATTTCGGGTTTCCGTCATGGGGTGAAATGTGCTCAGTTAGTTGAGAAGTTGCATGAAAATCTTCCGAGAACGATGGATGTATTGATGGATAAAGCAAGGGCATTTGTTCGAGGGAAAAATGCATGTGCCTATTTGACTGGGAATGATGCCAGGAGTGGTCAGATGCGATCGGGCTCAGGATCTTTTGGCCGGGGTAATGCTGGTCCTGTTAGAGGTGTTGGATCGGTTCCGCAAAATAAGTGGGTAAGGGGTTTTGTTCCTAAAAGTAAAAAATTTGGGGGATCATCGAGGAATGCGGGTGTTGATTATAGAGGAGCAAGGTTTGTGGAATTGGTTAAAAAGCCAACTCAAATTTTGGCAACGGAGAAAGTAGATCTACCTGCACCACCTAAAATGCGAAATGCTCCTACAAGAAATTTAGACAAATATTGTGAGTATCATAAGGACAGGAGTCATACCACTGACACCTGTTGGACTCTGAAGAGAGAGCTTGATAAGGCAGTGAAGTCAGGAAAGTTGGCACATTTGGTAAAGGTGATTCGGAACAATGGGCAGGGAGATGCACCTGTAATTAATATGGTGCAGTTGTGTTTAACTGATCAACATAGGAATGTTAGAAATAAAAATAATAGCCAAGTTGATTGGAAGTATAAAGAAATAACGTTTCCACCAATTTTAGAACAAATGGCTACTGAGGAACCGGTTGTTATATCTGCAAAAATAGGTGGATTCATGGTTAAGAGAATACATATTGATTGTGGAAGTGCAACAGAGATCATGTATGAGCAGTGTTTTAGACAGATGGGGTCCAGCATATGTTCACAGTTGCGTCCAACGTCGGTTCCTTTAATTGGTTTTGCAGGAGAAGTAGTAAGACCTATTGGGGAAGTTACTTTACCAATGGTAATAGGGAGTGGGTTACGGATGCGTAACTTGGATGAGTCGTTTTTAGTTATTGCGGCATCATCGGTACATAATATTATTTTGGGGAGACCATTTCTGAGAAGGTTGGGAGCAGTTATCTCAGTAATGCACGGAATGATAAGATTTCCAACACCGGTAGGGATTGCTACTTTGTCATCTGAACCGAGTTTGCAAGTGTGTGACGTGAATATGCAGGATAATTCGAATTTGGATAAAGCAAAAGAATGGGAAGGTGATAAATGGGTGATTAATAAAAAGTTTCCGGATCAGAAATTGCAGATTGGGGAAGGTTTGTCGTTAGAAGCTAGAGGGAAATTATACGCTCTTTTAAAGAAAAATGTCGATGTGTTTGCTTGGGAACCGTCGGATATGATTGGGGTGCCAAGGTCATTATCAGAACATAAACTGGCATTACATCCTGGAAGTAAGCCGATACAGCAGAGACAGAGGGGTATGGATAATGAGAGAGCGGCTGTGGTAAATGAGGAAGTACAAAAGTTAGTAGAAGCTGGAATTCTGAGGGAAATTTAATATACAGAATGGGTGTCGAACCCGGTGTTAGTAAAAAAGCCGGATGGATCCTGGAGGATGTGTATAGATTTCAAAGATGTTAATAACGCATGTCCTAAAGACTGTTATCCACTTCCGGAAATAGATCTAAAGGTGGATGCTGTGGTAGGATTTCGTTGGAAATGTTTTCTTGATGCATATAAGGGGTACCATCAGATCCAAATGGCAGAACAAGATGAAGATAAAACTTCATTTATTACTCGGAAAGGTATGTTTTGTTATAAAAAGATGCCTTTTGGTCTCAAAAATGCGGGAGCAACCTATCAACGTTTAATGGATTGGGCTTTTCAAGGACAAGTTGGTAGGAATTTGGAAGCATATGTGGATGACATTGTTATCAAGAGTAGGAGTGAGGAGGATATGTTTAGAGATATAGAAGAAACATTTATGAAATTGAGAGAAATTAATATGCGACTGAACCCGAAGAAGTGTTCATTTGGGATGAGTGCTGGAAAGTTTCTAGGTATGATAATAAATGATGAAGGAATCAAGGCTTGTCCAGAAAAGGTAGATGCAATCCTGCAAATGGGGTCACCATCGACAGTAAAGGATGTGCAGATATTGAATGGTAGGTTGGTTGCTTTGCAAAGATTTGTGTCAAAGGTTGCGGAAAGGTCACTTCCTTTCATGCAGGTGTTGAAATCAAGTATTGGGAAATCTGATTTTTGTTGGACTGTTGAGGCAGAAGAGGCATTCAAACAACTGAAGAAATTCTTGGTTTCATTATCGACTTTGACTGCACCAATAGTGGGAGAGGTTTTACAAATGTATTTGGCGGTTTCGGAAGGGACAGTCAGTTCCGTTTTGATGGCAGAAAGGGGGCAAAAGCAAATGCCCATTTATTATGTAAGTCAAGTTTTGAAAGATTATGAAATACGATATCCTCTCATGGAAAAGTTGGTATATGCCCTTGTGATATCAGCAAGACGTTTGAGACGTTATTTTCAAGCTCATATAATCGAAGTGCTCACTACATCTTCTATAAATCAAGTGTTATGAAAGCCGGAAGTGTCAGGTCGGATGGTAAAATGGGCTGTAGAGTTAGGGCAATATGATATTCAGTTTAAACCAAGAACAGCCGTGAAAGGGCAAGTAATTGTTGCGGATTTTCTGGCTGAAATGCCCATTGGAAGTGGTGACGGCAGTGGTAAAAATAATAGTTTTGCTGCGTCATTGAAGGTGTCAACAGGTATTTGGAAGTTGTATACTGATGGTTCTTCAGGTGATGACAGTGCCGGAGCAGGTTTGCAAGTGAATTTTTTAAATCTTTTATAAATTAGTCATATAATTTTGCTTCATAAAATAAGACATAATTCATGTGTTTAACAGGACTATTGTTAATAAGTCCGGATGGGGATGAGTTGACATATGCGCTTAAATTCGATTTTAATGTATCTAATAATGAGGTGGAATATGAGACGTTGTTGGCAGGTTTATCATTTTACTTAACTAAATGATTTTTTTTTCTAAAAATAAAGTATGTATAAAAAAATAGAGATATGTCAAAAAGGAAAAGGACGGGGTAAGCTAAAGATAAAGTTGTATATTTGAGTGACAGGTTTAAGATTAGCCAAGAGGATGGGTGCTACAGATGTAAAATCACACGTGGATTCGCTGCTAGTGGCAAATCATATCAAGGGAGATTATGAGGCAAAGAGTGCCATGATGGCTCTTTATTTATCGCAAGTGAAAGAGTTGATGCGTACTTTTATAACATGCAAGGTGGAACATATATCAAGGGGAAATAACAAGAAAGCAGATGTACTTAGTAAGCTCGCATCCACTTCATTCCAGCATTTGGCTAAAGAGATAAGAGTAGAAGTCTTGGAAGAACCATCGGTTCTAATTAAACAAGTGGTGGTTGTGTCTATCAATGAAGAAGTTTGGTTCTGGCAAATTTGGAAATATTTGGAAGAAGGATATTTGCCGGAAGAAAGGGAAGAAGCAAGGAAGATTCATGTAAATGCTTTACAATATCAGTTGCAGAATGGGATCTTGTATCGAAAAACGTACCTTGGACCGCTTTTAAGGTATTTAACTAAAGAAGAGGCAAGAAGGGTGGTACGGGAAGTGCATAGTGGGATTTGTGGGAATCACATGGGTCCTCGCATGATTGTCAACAAGTTGGTAGTACTTGGATATTATTGGCCTGGTATGCATAAATTTGTTACAGAAGAACTTCGAAAGTGTGACAGTTGCCAGAGACATGCTCCAGTAAGTTTAAAAGCCAAACATGAGCTTGTTCTTGTTTCAACAGCATGGCCCTTTCAGAAGTGGGGAATCGACATTGTAGGACCATTTCCGGAAGCAGCGGTACGGGTCAAATTTCTTATTGTAGCTGTTGATTACTTTACAAAGTGGGCAGAGGCAAAGGCGGTTGCGAGCATTACGGGGCAGCATGTGAAAAAATTTGTATGGGAGTATATTATTTTTCGATTTGGTTTACCCTTATACATTGTCTCGGATAATGGAAAACAATTCGCGGATGATCCCTCTCGGAGCTGGTGTGAGGAGTTGGGAATAGTACAAGTTTTTGTGTCTGTGGCATATCCGCAGGCCAATGGGCAGGTTGAAAGAGTTAATAGAAGTTTGGTTGAAGGAATTAAGGTACGTTTGGAAAAAGCTGGAGGTGGCTGGGTGGACGAGTTATCACATGTGTTATGGGCACACAGAACCATGCCCAAAACAAGCAACGGAGAAACTCCATTCAGTTTGACATATGGGACTGAGGCTGTCATTCCAGCAGAAGTGGGATTACCTACTCAACGGATGATGGAAGTTATAAATAATGATCAGCAGTTGAGAGCAAATTTAGACTTATTGGAAGAAAGGAGAGTGATGGCATCCATAAGAGAGAGTATGTATAAGTCAGAAATGGAGAAATATTATAATGCCCATGTCAAACTTTACCAATTTAAAGAGGGGGATCTAGTTCTGCGCAACAATGATGTTAGTAGGATGGAACCAAAAGGAAAGTTAGCTGCACAATGGGAAGGTCCATACAAAATAACAGAAGTTTTAGGCAAGGGATCTTATTTGTTGGAGGATGGAAACGGCAATGTGCTGGCAAGACCATGGAATGGCATACATTTGAAAAGATATTATTTGTAGTTTTTCCTTGAAAAGAAGGTTGTAAACAAAGAAAGATGAGAAAATGGATATGTTCCTATATTAGTATAAAAGTTTCGTTGCCATGGGCAATTAATGTTTAAAAAAAAGAGAAAGATAATATGCTGAGTTTGCATATAATAAACTAAAGTCCAAAGGACTAAAGTATGGTTGGTTATCATGTATCTAAAAATAGATGTGAAATCAAACTGATCAATAAAAAGCATCCTTGTAAAGATGCGGCCTATGGGGTCAAAAGAGGTAGTCATGCACTATCCAAAAAAAAATCCGGAAAATATATAAAAAGCATCCTTGTAAAGATGCGACCTATGGGGTCATAAGAAGTAGTTATGTGCTACCCAACAAATTCTGGGAAAATCATGAAAGAGGCTAAGGTTGCTCTTGTGACACCGGAAGTGGTCTATAAGACCGAAAAAGTAATTACACATTACTAATTGCTAAGTTCAGATACATGTGTATAATTATAGTTAAGGAACCTAATGTGTTAACATGGACGCATGTGACCACTTAAGTTTAATAACGTAATTTATACACATGCGAACAAGCAAATGCAAGGTAAATTTAGTATAATGATATAATAAAGTCATAATATTCCATGCCAAAGTTAAAACAAAACATACCATATGTCATGACAAGTGCGTAAAAGTAAAAGTTGTTTGAAAGATAAAAGCCCTACACATATGGGCAATCAAAAGGAAAGTCCACTCGCAGGTGGAGCAAATTGTTCATTGTTCAAAAGGGGGGAGGTTGATGTGAAAAAAGTTACCTGAGAGAATCATGGTGGAGGCAGGTTGGATGAGTCAGTCGCCAAAGTTTCCTTGATTACATCCAGTGGAGCATCATAAAGGGTCTTGCAAGCTTCAACAAATGGAAATGACTGTTTTTGAAATGCGACATTGGCTTCATGAAGCTTCTTGCTGGCGTTAGGATCAAAACCTTGGCAGGCTTCTGCAGAAATTTGTGGGTTTGTGGCTGCGTGGAAAAGCCCTGACCTCACTCCTTCATTATACCCACATGCGTTCATAGCGTTGATCGCTGTAGAAATTGCTGTCTTTAAAGTTGGGCCCTTTAAGATCCTCTTTGCCACTTCAGGGATACCTTCACCAATCAGCCATTTCTTCTCTTCTGCAAAAACTCTTTTGAGTTCCTTCAACTTCTGCGTTTCAGCATCAAGCATGGATGTGACAGTATCATGTTCTGAAAGGAATATAAAACCCATAAAAACAAGGAAAAAGAGTGACTCAATTCTGATGAATACTCAGAAAATTGAAGGGCCATGTCTTCAAGCTTATCATCTCTTTTCTTCAATTCTAATGAATACTCAGAAAATTGATCCTGTTTTTGTTTCTCAAGACTTTCTATCATGGTTCTGGAATGACTCAAGGATTTTTACATGTCCGATAAACGAGCAGAAACAACAGAGAAGGATCGGTTCAGCTCTTGGTTTTCTTAGGGAAGAACCTAGTTTTTCTCCAACATATCCGACTGGGAAACTGCGGCAAGTTTAGAATTCAGGGTTTGCAATTGAAATTCTGCTTTTATCCACCTGCTATATAGCTCGGGGATAATGACATTGTTGTTTGCATAAGCTGATACAACATGAGCTGCAAATTCAGGAATCAGAATTTCTTCTGATCGCCTAATATCTCCCGGACCAATCGCTTTCAGGAAAAAGTTCTTGGCACATACAGGATCGGAAATGCTGTCACGATTAGTAATATTCCATGTTGGAATAAACAATTCATCTAAACCAATTGTGGATTTGTTACGGGCTGCCATTAGGCGTGCTTCGTTTCGAATCCACATTGAGTCCGAAAAGCTGGGAAAGACAGATGTGGTAAAGCTTGAAGAGCCACTTGGGTAAAGTTGAGTTGCCAGGGGGTAGTGGTAATAACAGAAGATGGTACCATTGTTTGAGTAGCAAATGTGGTGGTGTTACCCTCAGAAGGTAAAACAGTAGGAGATGGTGTGCTTGTCAGATCAATGGTGGGGCAAGGTGATTGCATAAATTCTGCAACTGTGGAACTGATCAAGTGAGCTAGGCTAGGTGGAGACATGATAAGGGTGTTTCCATCATCAGATACTGGAGATGGTGTTCTTTCAGTGGTTTCATTATCAATGTTTTCAGAAAAAGTTTCAATGGCGGGGGAAGACTTAGCTGTTGAGCGTGTGACTGGTGACTTTCTAGGTTTTTTGGGAGCAGCATCACTTCCTTCTTCATCCATCGATGGGGCATGTTTGTTTGGTTTAGCACATATTTTCTTCCTCTTTTGAATCAGAGGAGACGGAGGTTGAGATACCTTTTGAGGAGAGGAGGCTTCAACAGGGGTGGTGTTAGTCACATCCGTGGTAGCATTAGTATCAGTCATAGTGGGATCTGCTGAAGAGGAAGTGCCAGTTTCAATGCTGGTTTTGCTGAACTGAATTTGGCTAAAATCCTTCACCAAGAGTGCATCTGTTAGATCCATAACTGCATATGAAAAATCAGTAAGTTAGAGCAAATATAAAAAGAAAAAGTAACGAAAGGGGAGATGTGAAGCTTATTAAAAATAAACGCACTTTCTTTTCCACACAAGATTACAGGACACATCTGTGGGAAAACCCAGTTTTTACTAATTTTGGCCAAGACTAGAATCTATTCCGGAACGCTACGAATAGGATGTATAAACTTGCTGATACTTTTATAAGTAGCTTGGTGAACCTCGGCTGCTTTTGGTATCACATCATGAACGGTCAACCGAATGTCTCTCCAGGCCATCGTTTTAGGAAGACATGAATCATCTAGATAAAAGAATTGATTTTTCCATTGACGATTCTGGGGGGGTTTCCTACTGAACAATTGGTTTATGTCACGACGTTTCTCAAAGGTATACCAGTCGCTAGACATGGTAAGGCGATAAAATGCACGAAATTGGATCAATTGACGTTCAAGATTCAAAGCTCTACAAGAAAGTTCGAAATGGTTTAGAATACTCAGTGCAGTAGGGTTGCATTGAGATATATGGATTTCAAAGTAGGTTAAAGCTTCAAGAAGGAAAGGGGTAAAAGGAATTCGATAATTGGCTTGGCGGAAGAAATCAGTGTAAACTCCAAATTTCTTGTTAGGGAAAGGATGGATTGGTGTACCCTCGGTAGCAGGAAGGGGGTTAAGTTCCTTGGGGATATGGAATTCTTTCACGAAATCATCCAGTTCAGATTCAGAAATTGAGGAGTAAGAAATGGGGAGGTTATGTTTTGATGAGATTTTCTTAGGTTCAGCCATAAGGAGAGAATAGTAAAAGTAGATGGAAAAGAAATGAAGGAAAAAATGCTGACCTGGGAAGGAGTTACTAGTGCAGAATGTTGCAGGAGTGTGGTGAAGAAGATAGAGTGTTTTGGTAAAACAAAATTAGGGGAAAGGAATATATATATATATATATATATATATATATATATATATATATATATATATATAGACGGGTAATAAGCGGTTTTTGGCGAGACGGTTTTGGCAAGAGCGGTTTTTACGGGGGTAAAAACATAATGGATTCTCTTGAAAATTTTTGAAAATTTACTTTTTCATTATGATTGATTGTGACACGTAACTGAAAGGGCGAAAAGATGCGCCACGTGTCATTAAGAGATACTAGGAAACTGTACCACCAATAATGTGTGTCAGATCATGCAGGAGCAATTGGTACATATGAAAGAAACCGTTCGAATTCGAAAATGCAAAATATTTAGGAGAGTACAATAATCTTTATGTGCGGAAGTAAGTCTATTAACTTCATTTATTCGCTTAATAGACTTGGGGGACTTGATGAAGTAAACGATACATCGGATGTGTTTTACATATCCGATCGTTCACTTCCAAGTCCTCCAGATATGATGTCCGTCGGAAGTGTTTGTGCAGGCTTTGGACAGATGCGATTAAGCAGATGCAGGCTAAGGAATCACGAGCGAGACCTATAAATACCTGGCGAGAGATGTAATTTAGGGACTTCGACTTGACTTGTAAATCTCATATTTTACATATGCATCTGTATACTCTTTCTTTACAAACATCAATAAAATTACGTCTCTTACCTCGATCATTCTAGTCTTTCCATTACTCTTGAATCCTGATTTAGCGATCTATCGAATCCGGTGATTACTTGCTTTTTCAGTGAGCAGAGCACTTCCGCTTGGGAAGATGTCTCCCAAATGGGAGGCACCTTATATAATCAAAAAAGCGATCGGAAATGGGTCTTACATACTCCAGCAGCTTGATGGAACTGAGCTAGTTCGAGCTTGGAATGGAGTTCATCTTCACAAATGTTATATGTGAAGCCGCATATGAAAATTTTAGATGAAAATTAGGAAATGTTGATCTTTATGTTCTTGTTTCTGCATTTACGATCTTGTAATAAGTTTGATGAAGAATAAGATACTTTTGTTCTAGTACTTACAAAGATCTATGAAGATACTCATTTCATCTCTATATGAAAAAGGCTATGCAAATGCTTGTTCATTCTTATGCAAAATATTAAGTATAAATGTTTTCTTCAAAATGTTGTGTATATAATCACATGCATATGCTACACAAGTGACCTTTTTAAATTGTAAGAGATTCACATGCGATATGATTCACTTTCTATGATATGGTTCATGAGTCATTAGCGGGTGCATCTAAAAAGTATTACATACCAATACCTTAATGCAGTATCACTGTTACTCCTTTATTTATAAAGGGTAACCCAAGATAAAGCAAAAACGCTTTTCTTGTCCCCAACTGTCTCATTGATAATTAGAGAGTGCATGTTGGGAAGAGGTGATCAGGCTAGACACCTTGTTAGTACAATGGTTGCTAACAAAAGCCCAAAAGAGAGATGGCCAAACTTAAGTGGATAAAGGTATTCTATGATTATCACTAAAAGATCCAACTTAAGCTCTCCAAGGGTCGCAAGTGCTGCTGAATAATTAATGTTATGAAGTGGTCTTGTGAGTTGATCATTCAAAGAAAAAAGATCAACTGAGCCTTACCTAAAGATGTAAGGACTTTATATACCACAAAGAAAAGATTTGTATTCGAAATAAAAAATACTTAACTTAAAAGTGGTATTGACATCATGTTGTTAAAACCCTTTGAAGGTGGACGCATCTGATAGGGGGGAAACGCATGTGATAGCCTTCTTTAAAAAGTTAATGATTTTATTAGAATCTTATCAAAGTATTTGTGAAGGAGAACTCATGAAGTTGCTCAAAAGCTTGTAAGAAATGTTTGCAAGTTCAAAGGAAAATTTGAAGAATCAAATGATAAAGTATACATACAGTTCAAAATATTAAAGGTGGGGCACAATCATTTTGCAACTGCATGTGCAAACAGCAATACACTTCGGTCGCAAGTGATGTATCACAAATATAATCAAACATGACTCGTATTCTACGAACCATAAGAAGATAAAATATTCAAGCGCAGGGAAGAAAGAGGATAAAGCAAACATACACATGCATCACCATACATGTTAATATAATCAAAACTGCATATAGTTGCAGTTCCGATTAGATCCATAGTTAAAGTACTAGAAAGTGTCAAATGCAAGATCAAAAGTAAATTGTCTGATGCCACAGCATAAGTGGACTTTGGAAAATGATTAGATTGTTCAAAACAAAGTTATGATTGAAAAATGATCAATTACCAGTGGGACCAGAAGCATCTGCCTTTGAAGTTGAAGGAGCATCAGTCTTTGGGGGAGCAGGACCTTTCGGTAGTGAAACTGGTTTCAGCATGTCCCTCATTACTTCTATATCGCCCAGGCTCAACTTCGAAACTTCATCAATGGAATTGAACTTCATTGATTTTAAGGCATCTAATTGCTTCAAGAGTTTTTCATTGGCCTTTTGATCAAATTCTTTGAAGGACAGGAAGTTGGCTTCTCCCTTCACAGCATGTGCTAGTCCGCATTTGATCCCTTCATTATAGCCCATGGCATTGGCAGCTGAGTTAACTTTAAGGGTCATGGGGATCATCTCAGAATGCACACGTTTGGCCACCATGCCAAAGCCTTCTTCAATCAGCCACCTGCTTTTCTCATTCACGGATGCTAATTCCTTCTACATTTGCTGCCTTTCTTCGGTCAATGCTTTGACAGTTTCAGCGAGGGCAACATTTTCTTAAAGGATTGAAAGCGCAAATGTTAATAATAGTAAAAAAGTATGCAAGTGCAAGTAAGAAATTGAAAAATAAAAAGAAATACAAGTTATACCCTTGTTGGCAGATTCAATCTTTGCATCACATTGAGAAGTGATTTCTAGCATTTTGGTAGCTTGATCATCAAAAATTTTCTTTTGATCCAGAAATTGGGTCTTGAAAGCTATTGCATCATCTTGTGCCTGTTTAAGATCTCTTTTCACTTCTTGTTCGAACAACACCAATTTTCGATTCTTGGTGGTAAGAAGCTCGATCTTTGCATGTAAATCATTGATCTTCACTTGATCACTAATGGAACCAAAACAGGCCTTATGTACCAACAGCTTATTGGTTAATTCTTCAACTCTCGCTTCAGCAATGATCCATCGGCCATACACATCCGCTGCTAATCTCTGCTGCTTTGCTTGTGCAAGCATATATTCATTTGAGAAAGCCTCATTGGGGATTTGTTGAAGACTGAAAATATCAGTTGGGGTGCTTCCAAGAAGGGTGATCTTTTTTGAAGTTGGACCCTCAGTGCAAGTGTCACCATTTTTAATTTCCCATTGGGGAACAAAGGTTGCATTTGCATCGGCAGAATCTAAACCTCTACCAATATTGCTCCTGAGAGTGACCAAATCTATTTCCTTCTTCAACCACTCAGAGGTGGGAACTGCAAAACTAGGAGCATCCTTCTGCGAAGAAGAGGATGCATGAGCTAAATTGGCCAAAGTGATCAAAGGGGTGGTACCTTTCTGCAAAATACTTACGTCAGAAAAACCTGGATCTTGTGACATATCAGGTGAATTCAATAAATAATCATCAATATCAAAATCATCAGTAGGAGGAGGGGTTACCACAGCATCTATTTCTGTCTGCACACCCTCTCCCGGTTGTGCATTAACTTCAACGATCTCAGTAGATTCGGAAGTGATCTTAGTGGTTTCGAAAGTGTTTACCTTGGAATGATGGGGAGAAGACTGCAAGTTCCAACGGGGAGACTTCCTCTTAGTTATTATGGGCTCACTTGTTTCCTTGGTAACAACTGTCTTGGAGGATCTCTTGATTCTACTTCCTCCCTTGGGTGGTAATGATGCCTTTGAAACTACATTAGCGTGACCGTCAATGATTTCCTTGCTTTTACCCTTGAGAGTACTCTCACCACTACCGCCAGCGCTACTTTCCGTGATCCTTGCGACATCAGTAACATCACCACTTCCAGATTCAGTTTCTTGCATTTTGTCAGAAACAACCACTTCCGGTTGAACATCCACTTGGAAAAGTATGGGGATATATTCACAGCCCTACAAGTAGCCTCAAAATGGCTTAAACGAGAAAAACCCTGAATATGCATCTATGAAATGTGGATCTTGAAAAACATCAAGACTCTCATGAGAAATTTGGTAAAGGGGAGATGATAGTTCCCAAGCTTAAACATATCAACATAAACCCCAATTTTACCCTCCGGGAAAGGGGAAATTGGAGTATTTGGCAAAGGAAGGGTTGGATTCAACGAAAGCGGAATATTATACCGTTCGATAACTTCATCTAAATCGCGAGGCGACAAAGACGAAAACGAGATGTGCATATTGTGCTTGCTTGAATCATCACCAACTTTAACCGAAGGAGATGCCATGAAAAATGTAATAAAAAGCGAAAGAAAAAATCGACTGACCTGTGAGTAAAATCTCGACAAAGAACTAGGGCTTGAAGAAAGAAAAGGAAAGCGACGGTGATTTGAGAAGCGAATAACGAAAAATTGGGGAAGATTGCGTATTTATATGGGCAAGGATTTTGGGACCAAAATAACCGTTCGAATTTTTTAAATTCAAAATGAAAAAGCCAAAACCTGTCCCGTCAATTGATCCCCAAATGACACGTGTACTGACGGGTATAAAAAGTACTCGAGTACGATTTAACATACAAGACACGCCTGACAAGGCAGTTACTCCTTACACTTGCAGATGCGATTCTTTACAATAATACTTTCAATATTCTTTTAAAAATATAACGACTACATTTACAGAAGCGACCTATTTTAAAGACAAGTAAAGCCTTATGATCTATTCGATTCTGTTTCACAAGAATTCCTACTATGATCTTTGTAACTTAGTCCTTAGTCATTTTTACAAAACAACATAAGGACTAGGGGGATTTGCTGACCGGATCTGTGAGGTCCTTGATGGTTGATAAAAATTGAGAAAAATTTTGATCTCTGAAATCTATGATCTGCACAAAGGAGAGATGTGTGTTACACTCTTTTTACCTTAGTGTCGGTTTTTTCCCACAGGGTTTTTCCGAACAAGGTTTTTAATGAGGTAACAAATCTAAAACACATGTGGACCTAATGAAGATGATCGATAAAATTTTCCAAACTTATCGGAAGTGCAAGGTACTTTTAACTTCTAGTCCAATAGTTATTGCTTGAATAATCAATGGACTAGGGGGACTTGATGAGGATAGGTCAAGATCGGACATGCAAATGGCCTAGCAGCTACATTTCCGATGATAAAGACCTCGAGAGCAAGTGTCATATAATGAACAAGTCGGAAGTGATGCAGTTGCGGATGGACAAGACGCAAGTGCATCCAATCAACCTGCGAAGATGCGACTCTAGCAACTCTATAAATAGTTCATTTGTTCATTAACAATAGAACTTTCAGTTCCAGAAAATCACACATTCACTGTATGTTTTCTCCAATTGTACTCAAATATAACAATATCAATAAAACGATCCATTCATCTATTATTCTTCATTAATTAGCTCGTTCCTAGTTGAATTATAATCTCATATCTGCATACGGTGTGATTTTGTGGTTCATCAGGTAATAACACTGTGGTTGCTCACTACCAATATAATGGGCATATAACATGGCTTTGTTATGCTTTTATAGGGATTTATACAATTGAGTTCCAGAAACGAGGTCTTCCACATGCACACATCCTGATATGGCTTCATGCTGAGGCAAAGTGTAGGGTACCTGCAGATATAGATGATATTATATCCGCTGAGCTACCGTCGAAGACTGTTGATCCAGAAGGGTATAGAGTTGTGACTAAACATATGATACATGGTCCATGTGGTCGGGATGTGCCGAGTGCTCCATGCATGGTGGATGGTTAGTGTACAAAGAATTACCCAAGGCTATACTATAATGAAACAACAATAGATGAGGATGGGTACCCTGTCTACCGACAAAGGTGGGATAGGAGGTCTGCGGTTAAAAGTAAGCATACTATTGATAATAGGAATGTTGTCCCATACAACCGCTATCTATTGCTAAAGTACGAGTCCCATATTAATGTAGAACGGTGTAATCGGTCAAGAGCAATCAAGTATCTATTTAAATACCTAAACAAGGGCCAGAATAGAGCTACAATGGTTATTCACGACAATATTACTGGTGATGGTGAGACACAACAGGAAACGATTATTAAGGTAGACAAGATCGCTAACTATCTTAACTGTCGTTAGCTGTCGTCGTGTGAAGCTGTGTGGCGTATGTTTGCCTTTGACATATAATATTCGTATCCACCTGTGATGAAGCTATCCTTTCACTTACCTGGCTAGAATACTATTGTGCTACATGATTCTGAAAACATCCAAGCTGCTGTCCACCGGCCAGGGATTAAAGAGACCATAGTTACCGGGTGGTTTGAACAGAACAAAACTGATGCAAATGCCCGGAAGCTTACATACGCTAAAGTCCCATGGAAATATGTTTGGGATAGTACGTGATAATATTTGAGAACGCTTTTAGGTGTTGTTAAAGGGCCAAGGTCTTTTGAAGAGATTAGAACAGTCGATGGCCATGTGTACCCAACATTCAAAGAAGCCTGCTATGCACATGGGCTCCTGAGCGACGACAAAGAGTGGACGCAAGCCATTACAGAGGCGAAGTTGTGAGCATCCGGACATGAACTTCGCAGCCTATTTGTTACAATGTTGTTCTTCTGTGAGGTTAGCAGTCCGGTACGTGTATGGGAGGAGAACTGGGAGACGCTATCGGAATATATGCCTGACAAGAAGCGTAAACTTTTTCGGTATCCGTCGTTAAAAATGGATGACGAACAGAAAAAGACCTACTTCCTTCTTGAAATAAAAGAACTCCTACGACGTAATGGCAGGTCGTTGGATGACTTTGAGGACCTCCCAAAACCTAATACAGGATTGGTTGAAACATTAGACAACCGCCTTATACGGGAATAGCTGTCTTATAATTTCCAGCCCGATACATTGATACATCAACATCTGTCGGATGGTTAAACAGTGGGCAGAAAATAATTTACGACCAGGTCATAGAATCGGTCCACCAATAGAAAGGAGGTTTCTTTTTTGTTTATGGCCCGGGCGGTACGGGCAAAACCTTCTTATACAGAGCAATTTTGGGGCGTGTGCGGTCTGAAAAATGATTGCTCTTGCAGTTGCATCATTAGGTAACCGTTTTCCATAGTCTGAACCTACAAACATGTGATATACATACAATGTGTCTGTAAAAAACATTTAGATCCAACATCATTGTCTATGGGCTACTGTAATGAGTGTAGTGCCTGTTAACAGGAAATGGGTATTGTCGTTCCTAACTTCGCAGTAACCCTAGTACCATGTTCTTTTGTTTAACCGTCGCATGGTGACTAATATGTTCAATGTATTTTTCGTGTACCTGATTGTAATGTTGTATGCAGGTATTGCATCGCTCCTTCTACCTGGCGGCCGGACAGCACATAGCCGCTTCCTAATCCCACTGGAAGTCATGGAGAACAGCATGTGTGGTATGAAACAAAAGACACACCTAGCACAGTTGGTCCAGGAAGCACGCCTAATAACATGGGATGAAAAACCTATGACAAAGAGCCATGATTTTGAGGCCCTTGATAAGACACTTAGGGATATAATTGGGTTTAAAAAGTCAGAAAACAAAGAACGCATTTTTAGGGGCTTGATTGTCTTGCTTAGCAGTGACTTTAGGCAGATCCTACCCGTTATACCTAAAGGTAAACGGGAAGATGTTGTCAATTCCTGTATCAATAGATCACCTTTGTGGAACTCTTGCCAGCTTTATAGGTTAACCCTGAGTATACGCGTGAAGGAGCAAACATCGGCCAGTGCAGTTGATCTGGCAAAGCAGCGGTTTAATAAATGGGTTTTGGACAATGGGATGGAGTAGTTACAGCAAGTAAAAGGAGGGAGGGCATGAACCCACCTCGGTCAAAGTTCCAGATCAGCATATTGTGCAATATACCGATGACCCTGTTGAGACCATCATCTCGACAACCTTTCTAGCATTTATGGAACGCAGATACGACGAAGACTATTTACGCGAACGAGCAATCCTCACGCCTAAGAACGATGACGCATCAGAAATAAATACGTGGATGTTTAATAAGCTGGATTGCCCGGGAAGAAGTTACCAAAGTTCTGATGAAATAACGCATCAGTGGATATTTTACACTAGAACGAATTATACCCCACTGAATTTTTGAACACGCTGAACTTTTCAGGAATGCCTCCACATATACTGAGTCTAAAGGAAGGTCTGCATGCTATGTTACGTAGAAATGTAAACCCTGCGGAAGGTTTGTGCAATGGGACGTGTTTAATTATCATAGACATTGGCAAGTTTGTGGTTAAAGCTCGGATTATTACAGGGTCAAGAATAGGGCATACTACGTTGATTCCACGAATCACCCTCACTTCTACTAAATCGAAATGGCCCTTCATACTGAAACTACGGCAAATTCCCCTAAGACCCCGCCACGCCATGACGATCAACAAGAGCCAGGGGCAATCCTTACGTTATGTTGGGCTGTATTTACCACGACATGTATTTAGTCACGTATAGCTGTATGTAGCCCTTTCTCGAGTTACAACTCCTGAGGGGCTTAAGGTTGTTATTGTTGAAGACAGTGAGTCATGTCTGAAACAACATACAAGAAATATCGTATACCAAGAGGTTTTTAAGAGTCTGGATGATATGCAGCATACGCATACTCACCCTACGTAGGGCAAAGGCTAATTTGTTAATCGGCTTATGGAAAACTATCCTTCCTAATAATCCTTTGAATAGTGTATACATGAGGCGTTTATACTTAGGTTCAGCTTATATACAATCAGTTATGTTTCCTTTCAGCTGGTGTTTAGGAGGTTCAATGTACTCGATATACATTAATGTGAAATTGACGTTTGCGTTTGTTTTAAATTCCGCACCGTATGTTACATAGGTTGGGTCCTGAGTGTTTCCCGAGTCCGATATATCGGTCGTTCTTAATGTATCGTTGACTATCCTTATATTATGAAGTACTACGCAATTTATTTGGGATGTGGTTGACAATGTGTTCTCTATTGAATATATTTGGAACTTTCTTTTTGTCCGCCCGTTTGTAAGGATTCATAATTACCGTGCTAAGCAATGTAAGAGATAAACAGTGGTATGACAGTCGTCTACGTGCTTCCTATGTAAGTTTTTGGAGTAAATAATGCATGATTGTGTACCCACCTCTATAACCATATCATTAAAAATATAAAACCCAGCTATTGACATGTGGTACACCATGATTATATATAAACGCTCCTGCTTATAATATACCTAACATCTTTTTACAACAAATTAGACCACCTAATGTTAGTAATTATAAAAACACATGGCTAAGCACAGGAAATCAATGTGTCCGACCTAGACACGCATCTTTGTGTTTCCCACTAAATAGGTAACCTATTACAATATAGATAAAAGGAACAATCGTTACCATGCAGTATGTTGTTGGCCCCGCTTAAAGAATGCTTGGATTGGGTCTCAACTGTATAATTTACACTATTACTGTATTTTAAATTAACACCATTTTAAAACAAACGGCCAATAAAAAAAATTTGTTGGCAAAATTTAACCCGATAAATTAAGGTTCATGGTGCAACCCAAGTCGGCCCAATTTCATGTTCGTTGACATCTTAGCGGACCCATGTACTGGTATTTGGCCCAATTGAACAAATTTTGGAGGGAAGAAATGACGGTTGCAACAAGTGAAAAGACAGACGTCCTCCTTTAGCATTCATCATTTCCTATAATGCCATCATCCCCTACGATTCCAGCTGCACCAGGCGACGCTATCTATCATCGTTTCTTCCACCTAAACAAGGTAAAAATCCGATTCACCTTTTTAGGTTAACGGTGAAAATTAGATTTGTTATTGTAAACCCTAATGGTGCTCATTGTAGAGGAAGAGCCATCCAATGTCTCTGTTCTATGGCTATCATCCTTACAGTTGTGTTTTTACTTTTCTCACAGACAGAGTTTGTTCAATCATTCTACTTTCTGTTTTTAATGCATGGTATTTGCTATTTCGAAACGCCTATAGGTGCCCTGTCAGGAAAATCTCGGAGATGAACACCTTTAGAATACCTTATTAGTTGTTGAGTGATAAATGTGGATGTCAAATTAGATATTCTTAAAGTTCCCCCTTTGTATATTGTAGATTTTGGAAACTTTTCTGTTCATTTGGGCATTTATTTAACTAAAAAAATGATTTAATTGTTTTTGGTAACCATTACATTATAAACGCTACTTAAAATATAAAACCTCTTTCCTTTTTTTAGTATAAGTTTGACCTCCTTCACAACTACTGATTTTCTTTATGGAGAAAGCAGGCACGCTACTTAAAATATAAAACATCTTTCCTTTTTTTAGTATAAGTTTAACCTCCTTCACAACTACTGTTTTTCTTTATGGAGAAAGCAGACATAATGCGAGGAATTTTTAGGGATTTTATAGCGATGTCACACTCGGAGGTGGTTACTGAGATTGATGCGCTCATAGAGCTGGCGGAGCGAGTTATGGTAGAAAATCGAGAAATGCTAGATACACTTATTAGCCAGCCACCTTCACCGTTTCGCTATTTTTCCGACTTCAACCTACTTGAAGAGATCCGGGAAAGTGATTCAAGGCTACAGAGTCTGTTGACCCTCCATACGGAAGTCCTGCAGAGGCAGCGCGAGGTTGTGGACCGGTTGATTTCGATGATCCAACGTAGAATGTAGCTGGTGTTTGTGGGAAAAATGTAGTTCTTATTTGTGTTGTGGTTTTGATGCTTTGTTTTTTGGGATGCATGTATCACCACCGTAGTGTGATTTGGTCCACCAAACAAAATACTACGTTTATATATTTTGTAAATCTCCTTATTTGGAATATGATGCATGATTTTTGTGAAGTTATAATTACTGCATTTTATTTGTATAGTTCAAGCAGATTGTCATAGTCCTTGCGTAACACCTTTAGTAAAACCCTTGAGCTCAGAATATAAAATTTCAAGAAAAATAATTTTTTTTATGGGAGGCATGAGGACCGCATGCCCTCTCTGGTTTAGCCTCTCGCGGTCCGAATGACCCGTCGGGTCGCTGGATCAGGATCCGCGTGTTTTTACCCCATGAGGACCGCATGGGGGTATGTTTGTGCACCTCTTACGGTCCTCATCGACGCCCAGTAGTATAAAAATGAGATTTCTCTCATTTTCTGCTCATTTGTTCACTCCCAACTTAGAGAGCTCTAAGTTTTCGACTGGTAATCCCCTGTTGAGGCCATCTCCGGCCAAAGGAAGCCTCGGGTGTGAAGATTCAAGCACATACAAGTTCCACGAAGCTTGGGTAAGCCTCTAGTTCACCCATTTCTCCATTTTGAGCATGGTTTTGTTGTAATCCTCTACTGACAAGGAGTTTCTAGGGTTTCTAAAGGCATTGCATGTCTGATCAAGAGTGATCAAAGGCTTGTGGGAGTGTTCGTGTTGCAATCCAAGGTTAGTTTGTCTCGGGTTTTGCTTTATCGGTTGTGATGATGCATGCAAGGGGGATTCAGCTTCTGGAGTGATCAAGAACCTTAGAGAACTAAAAAAACCGCTTGGAGAAGCTTGGTACAAGAATTTGTGCATAAGGTACAAGTCTTTGATGCATGCATGTTGTTGTTTTGTGTTTAGTTTGAGAACCTGGAACTTGGTCAGGGAAACCCCACCAAATCAGTGGCTAGCGTGTCACAAGAAAATAATTGGTCTAATAGGTGGAGACCCCTTTTGTTGTATTCTAGCATTTAACCCCAAAACCGAGCATTTTGACATTATTGATAATGGGTTAATGACACATTGGGCATCTTAGTGGCTTAAAGCCGTAAAAATCTGAGTTAATCAGTCCCTAGGTGGAGTCCATTGGTTTGGAACATGATTTTGGTTGTCGGTTTTGCAATGGATTTGAATTATGGACATTTGTGTATAACCGGGACTTGTAGCATTGTTTTGGTACGGCCTCAGAGCCTTAAAATTTAAGTATTAACTACTATAACATGTTGGAACAAAACATCGTTGTCAAAATGAGCTAAAAATGCAAAATGGTAAAAATTCACTAAATGACAAAATAGTCGATGACTACCGCATGGGTATCGTTTGTTGGTAGGCTCGCGGTCCTCATAGCCTGGAAAGTCAACGTGGTCTGTTGACCACCCATGAGGACTGCATGGCATTATTTTATGGTTTGCTTGCGGTTATCATGTGTCCCTAGACAGTTTCATGGTTTTGTTTTGTTTTGTGTTTGGGAAATTACCGAGCACCCGGTTTTGTTAATTTTACGAGTAGAGTCCCGTGGAATTATACTGGTGACATTTCACTACCCGATTGGACTCGAGGATCTCGTATGGCTATTTTGGCCTCTCGTATGGCTATTTTGGCCGTTCGTGTTGTTCTTTTCACAAAAACGTTGTGTAATCGTTCTTGGTTTTGGGTTAGGTTCTGATATATTTATGTATGTATTTTTAGACTCGCATCTGTGATACAATCGTTGGACCTTGGATTTCCTCGTGCCCGGTGACGTTCTAGTTTTTCCGCCCATTGCAATCTGTAAGTTGATAGTTGTCCCCCTACTTTTATTTAAATGTTTTGGGGTGTACATGAACCATCTCTTGTTGTGTTACTTGTTACTGTGCTTAGGTACGTGTTACCGTGTTATAAATTTACTACATGTTACGTGACGTTCATGACAGATTAGTATGGTTAATTTAGGTCGGTGTGGGGCCACAAAGACATATATTGCACCAATACAACTGTAGAGGTAGACCAAGGTGTCTCATACCCGTTATTGTTGATCCATTAGGGGTCGGGTGATGGCGTATATGCCTGGTCATGGGAGCAGTGACGACCACTGGTCTGTTTACCCCTCTCGCATGCTTGTTTAACCATAGGAATTTATAGCAGGCACAGTGTTTTTTGGAAAAAAAGTTTTGGTTGTAAAAATCAAATGCGCTACGACTCACCAACAACTTTTCGTTGTTGACGTCTTTTTGGTTCATGTGCAGGTAAGGAAAGCTATGGTGGAAGTCACGTTGTGGTTTTGGGACGATATGGTGTTTGGGTTTTGGGGATTATCTTGTTATTATGTCATTTTTGTTAGTGTCATGACTATCTTGTGTTGTTTGTCTGGCAGGGCGTGGCGGGACGGGGTGTGACAGGTTGGTATCAGAGCCCAAGGTTCCAGCAGATTAGATGACTCTTAGAGCCACTAAGCTTGAACCTATAAGAACTCTTAGGCTAAGCACGGTGCTAAGTCTAGGGCTTAGGTGGACGTTTGTTTGCTAGGGAGTAATTAAGGTTTAGTGTAAGGTCGGTAGTGATTTCATCCTTGCCAACTGCCATCCCTACCCACATGTGCACTAAGACTTAGTGAACCGGAGCAAGCACATGAAAGCTCATAGTCCCTCCTTTGTTAAGTGTTGACCTAGGTGGAAGTTCGCGAGTTAGGAGGATATCAAGGATTAGTGTAAGGTCGGTGGTAGTTTCAGCCTTGCAAACTGACATTCCTACCCACAGGTGCACTAAGACTTGGTGAGTCCTAGCAAGCTAACCTAAGATGATGGTTTTTCTGTGTGCATGGTGTTATAGAGCACGTCGTCCTTAGTGTGAGTTAGGGTAACGGTACCCTAGGCATGCATGGGATTATCTTGATTAAAAATGCGGTATTGACTTTTCAATTGGTCATGTAATCTGAAGTCATGGTGTTTGGACGAAGCAAATCATCATCCTCACGATCTAGAGGAAAAGGAAAGAAGAAGGTGGAAGCAGGTCCCAGCCGACCGGTTATTCCATTGAGCCCTGATTCTTCGGGCTATGTCGTGTCTCCTTCAGCGTTCATTCGAAACACGGCGCATCGGTAGGAGGAGCCACAGGAACTGTTGGAACTAAAATCTATGTGACAGACGCCATCAAATCTGTTTGACTAAACATTCGACTGAAGAATCCATCGTGAAATGATTCAGAGACACGGGTTGTGATGCTCGAGGCTTACAGATTGGACCGAAGTCCATTTTGTGTAAAAGTCAACCATTCGGGTAAACGGTCAACGTAAAAGTCAACGGAAGATCGGTTCGAGCGAGTCAAGCTTCGGATTAATTAAATCAACTTTGATTTAATTAATATTTATGTTTATTTCATTTATCTGTATTTTGTTCAGTTATTATGTTATTTCACTTGTTAGTCACCCTCACTATATATATAGCGAGGGTGCCCCATTACAAGAAGAGTCTCTGAGTGTGGAGATGATGAAATCTTGTAGAGTGGTGTGAGCTTCCATTCTAGAGAGAGAGTGAGTCATGGATTTCTAGAGAGAGATTGTTGTCATGATTTCTTGTTCTTGTAATTATTCGGTTTAATGAAATCATTCGACTTAGTTTATCATCTTTCTTGTATGATTTCCTAGATTCTTCTTCATCATCATCGTCTCATGGTTTTCTAATCCGATCTTCCTTCTCGCTCACGATCGAGATTCTTATAGTAAAATCAGTCATGACAAATGGTATCAGAGCCAAGGTACCGATCAGATTTCATCTCACGATAAATCTGGTCACTCGAATCTTGATTTTGAGCTTGAATAAGGTGAAGATAAGAAAACTCATTTTGGAGATTTTTTTCTTCTATTTTTCTTATTTTGGAGCTGTTGGATGATTTATGGATGAATATGATGATAAATTCATGTTGTTGGGTTCGTCTAGATGTGATTTCATGCTCCACATGTTCAGATCAGTTGAAGAAATGAAGATCCGAGCAGAAAGTTCGTAACTGTTGAGTTTTTCCCGTTTTTGGGGGGTTTTTGAAGAGTTTGAGCTTTGATTATTAGTTTTCTAGGTTTTTCTTCATGGATTTGGATGAAGTGGGGTATGATTTTCAGTGGAAAATGTGTCCCGGATCCATTGGAAGCATCCGTTTCGTCTGAATCTCAACCATTTGGGCAGATTTTGAAACACACACACTAGTGTGTGTTTTGCGGTGTTCTTCGTGTTCTTGAGGATTTCCAGATTTTAAAAACTGATTTTGATCCGATTTGCTGCTGTTTGGGATGTGTAAGTGGCCATAGCATGTTCTATAACAGATTTGTGTCATGAATCACTCGTTTCCATTCATTTTCGGGACTGTTTTGAGAATTGAAGGGTATGTGTTCTTTATGTTCTTAGTGTTCATCTTTTCTAGAATTGTTCAAGTGTTCATCAGTTTCTGAAGCTTTGAAGATTGCCCTGGCAGACTTGTTTGTGTTCTTAGCGAACTTGACGTCTTGTTAGCGAACTTGAGGTTTGCTTTAGCGAACTTGAGGTTTGCTTTAGCGGACTTGTTTGCTTTAGCGGACTTCGAGCTTAGCGAACTTGTTGCTATGCTTAGCGAACTTCTCATGCCTCTTAGCGAACTTGCAGCTTTTTAATGAACTTGAAAGAAGGTTAGCGAACTTGTTTCTGGGTCTTCACTCGAGTTATTTTTAGAGGTTTATGATCTTTAATATGGGTAGAGGATGAAGCTACGAGTTCAGCGAGCTAAGAATCATAAAAAACAGATGAGTATTGATGGAGTTATGTTCTTTTTACGCTTTTCCGGTGGGCTTACGTTTTTCCGACAAATTATTCCGACCAGAATTAGGGTTTCGCATGGTCATGAGGAAGACAGTGATGTGGCGAGCATTGATTGACTATGGGAGAATGATTTCCCTCTCCTAGGCGGTCAACCCTATGCCTCCTTTTTCGTTGTCTAATTTTCATTGGCTTAAAGGAATCCTCGTGGGCCCCGCCTGGAAAGGTGTATCCAAAAGAATCTGTGAAAACTTTATTGCAGTTGCTTGCTAATTGGTCAAATGAAAGGCGGTGGGACCAGGCAGAAAAGAAAGATCCGTTGGATTGTGATGCGCTGGTGCGCTCTGATTGGTGGACAGAGTTCTTGTGGTCCCACCTGATTAAAACAACCGTTAAATGCTCTTTTATTTGTCGCGCTGATTGGCTACAGCCACATGCATACGGATCAGTCCATCTCCAACGTCAGATTTAGTTGATCTGGTCAGTTGATACATCAATTGTGCTAGTTCCTGATTGGTGCGTTGCATTTCACCTGGATCGCAATCACAGCCCTGATATCGTTTTATTCCATGCCGTTGGATCAGCTGTATACACTAATCTGATTGGTCCAAAGAACTTGACATAGATCATGGTTTTCTTGAAGATTTAATGCCTCTAATTAATTTTCATCATTATTTCGTTAAATGCGAGGTTTTTCTAAGCAGTCTTTTACGAGACTTATGAGATGACACCCCTAACGGAATTTCAGAAATTTTTTATTGATCATGGGTTTATTCCGATTTATTTTATTGTGGTTCTCGTTTATTGACGTCTCGCGCACTTTAGCTATCGATCACTGACGGGTTAGCTTCTTAGCCGGTTAATTATGCAGCTTTCTCGTTATGTCTCACGGTTTTCTTTTTTAGCTGATGCAGCGCGGATGTCAGCTAACCGGATAAACTGGAATCTCAGTTAATTATTTGAATTTATCCAATTAAATCTCTCGAGAAGCCGTTACTTGTCGAAAATTGACGGAATTTTTCAGATCGCGCCGTTTTCACAAGTTTAACTCAGAAATCTTCACGGAATATTTTTCCGAGCTCGTTTTTCTTCGCCCAAAATTACGAAGACTCCGGTTATGATTATTTTCGCTCGGGATCTCAGATTTTCACAGATTTGACAATTGTCACATCCAACCTCAGTCGCGCGGATTATTCATAACTGTCAGCATCGGGCTTCTGGTTTTTCACGAGATTGTCCGATTTCAAGATTTTTTATCCGGTTTCTCTAGGCAAGCGATCGCGACGGTTCGACTCTCTGCATCTGATTTTTTCGCTTCCGCTTCGGATGTTTTGAGAGAGATTTAGAGAAATAAGAGGAATTATTATGGAACTGGATCATCGTGTCGATTATCAAAAGTTGGAGCATTTTCAGTGTTTGATTGGTTTATCTGATTTGGTTTGTTGCAGTTTTGACTCCGATGTTCAGCATTCTTAGTATTGTACCCGACCGTGTGAACCGAGTGAACTGCAGCACTTGGCCCTCGCTGGAGAAACAAGAACAAAATAAGCTTATTCAGAGGGGGAATCTCTATGACAGAAAGCTTCAAGTTTTTTTGTTATTCATTGAAGATGTACGGCAGAGTGGTTCTTCAGCAGTTGAACAGATTTGAAAGCATAAGTCAAGGGGGAATATGTTGGAACTAAAATCTATGTGACTGACGCCATCAAATCTGTTTACCGAAGCATTCGACTGAAGAATCCATCTGGAATGATTCAGAGACTGGGTTGTGATACTCAAGGATTGTGAGATTGGACCGAAGACCATTTTCTGGAAAAGTCAACCGTTCGGGTCAACGGTCAACATAAAAGTCAACGGAAGATCGGTTCGAGTGAGTCAAGCTTCAGATTAATTAAATCAACTTTGATTTAATTAACATTTTATGTATTTTGATTTTATCTTGTATTTTGTTCATGTATTTTGTTTTTACTAGTTAGTCACCCTCACTATATATATAGTGAGGGTGCCCCATTACAAGAAGAGTCTCTGAGTGTGGAGATAATGAAATCTTGTAGAGTGGTGTGAGCTTTCATTCTAGAGAGCAGAGTGAGTCATGGATTTCTAGAGAGAGATTGTTGTCATTATTTCTTGTTCTTGTAATTATCCGGTTCAATGAAATCATTCGACTTAGTTCATCATCTTTCTTGTATGATTTCCTAGATTCTTCTTCATCATCATCGTCTCGTGGTTTTCTAATCCGATCTTCCTTCTCGCTCACGATCGAGATTCTTGTAGTGAAATCGGTCCTGATAGGAACTTCTGCGACCGCCACGGAAACGCACTGGAGCTCGTATGTCTGTTCGCATTCAGCCACAGATCCAGCTGACTCAGGACGAGATTGATGCTGGTTTTACCATAGCTATTGTAGCACCGCTTGTGAACTTGGACGATTACAAGGACGAGCCAGAGGAGCAGGCAGACAAGGTGGAGTCACCGAAACCAGAGAATCTGAAGCCCCAGCAGTACGGTAACCATTTGGTCATTGAGCTTTCAACGTGACACTCTGTTAGCTATCACTCACAGCACCATGAGCACCACGTCTATGCATCCCCGAGTTACGCCCCATCGAGCTACGCCACTGGAGTTGACGATGGCATAGATGAGTCGGAGCCGATGGTCGAGGTCCCCATCGTCATGGCAGCCGCCGTTGTGTCAGGACAGCCTGTTCCACCGCCACCCCCTCCTTATGATATGGATCCCCGTGACCCCTACATTGCTGCATGTATGGAGGCCTAGCAGGTAGGCCTAGTTTCCGACCGCTACTCGTTCCCGGCATTGCTGCGGTCTTACAGCTCTCACGTCCCTTTGTACCCACCCCCTGTTGATCCATACTATGCTCATCCTCCACCACCCCCACCATACATGATGCCATCCTACCCATACGCTCCGTACGCACCCTATATTGAGCCTCACCGTTCATCCTTTTTGGGCCATGGTTATCCATTCCCTTACTCACCTTATCATGACGTCATTGGACCGGGTACTCCTGATGTTGCTGCTCTTGTGGAGCAGAACCGCGAACTGGTAAAGGAGAACTAGAAGGTTAAGAAGAGAGAAAAGAGTATGGCAAAAATGTTATCCAAGGCGTCATCTGCTTTCGGGGAAGCAGCCAGGATCGGGTTAGGCATGCGGAAGAAGAAGAAACACCATTGATGGATTCGGGTGCTGATGATGTGGTCGTGTTGTTATTGTGCTAGTTGTGGTGTGATTGTGGTCCTTATCTTTTCATGGTTCTTGTTGTTATGATGTTTTCCCTTCATTTGTATTTGTGATTTTCAGACACTGTATCGTATGGTTGTTTAGAACTTGTAATATTTAAGTGTTGTGTTTGTATTTGGTTGCTAAACATTGTAAGACTTATGGTTGTGTTGTTATGGAATCTAGTGTGATGACTTTTGTTTGTAGTATTGGTACTATTGTATTGTGCTCAGGATATTGTAGCTTGTTGAAGCTAGAAGTTAAGTAATGCCTTGAGTAGGAATTGCTTAGAACTCCCTATGTCCTCTGTTTCTGTAAATAGTCATGACGGTGCTTAGTTTCGTTAGCCCTCCCCATATTCCGGGTTGTATCGGATGGGTGTTCCCTCCGTAGATCCCCGAGACATGGAACTGAAGTGATGCTTCACGTTGATCCATACTGTGGGGGCAAGACCGGAGCAAGCACTTATACCCCGTTTGTGTGAAAACCCTTGTGGAGATTGGTCCATGCCACAGATGCGTTACAGTTGAGTCTAAATGAACCTTTATGTTGATTCTAATCGGGCGTCTCACCTTACTTTCAGTCAATGACGAAGGCCAGTGTTAGCAAGACAACCGGAAAAAGGACACGTCAGAATACTGACGATCTTCAGAAAGAAGCTGATGAAGACAACCGATCCCTACATGTTGTATATGGGAAGGATGGAAACTCTTACTTCAGAACAAAAGCGCGAAAAGGGGCAAGAAGAACGATTCCATAAATTGATCGCTGACGAGATTGCTGCGGCATTCCCGAATCTAGTTGCTCAAGAAAAGGGGATATCAGTAGAGATGGATGACAAAGAAAAGCAAGAACCCTTATATGCTGAAAGGACCGAGTCAAGCCACCATCGTAGGTCCAAGTCTGAAAGGCACAAGGTTGTCAGAGTTAAGTCTTCTGCCAGTTCCCGAAGCAAGCCTAAGAAGCATCGCCATCACAATCCTGATTCCTACAGCTCGGGGGGGGGGGGGGGAGCATGAGCGAAAGAAGAGTAAGAAAGAGAAAAGAAGATCCGAAGAAAGAGGTTGCAGTTATAAGACTTACATGGCTAGTAAGCCAGGAACTTTTCGAGGTGCTAAGAGCGCCACTGAAGCTCTTAACTGGTTAGATGAAGTGAAGGGGCACTGGATATTAGTGAGTGTGCTGAGAAGGATAAAGTGAGGTTTGC